>OY660878.1:30385954-30450954 GCA_962446985.1 Xyrichtys novacula
TTATTATTATTATTATTATTTAAATGTTTGCACATTACAGCGATAGTGTCAGAAAACTGCTCTGAGTCCAAACGTCTGTAAATGTTTGAACAGAGAAGATTTTTGTCTTTTAACTTTAGAGAATAAATCTGATCTTATTTGAACTTAATTTAACTAATTAAAATCTGTTTTTATGAGGAAACATCCTGGAGACCAAAAAATATATAAAAATGATAATAATAATAATAATAATAATAATGATAATAAATTTTTTTGTATAGCACTTTTCAAAAACAGAAGTTTACAAAGAGCTTTGACATGTAGTTATTAAGCACATGAAAAAAAAAAACAGAATTAAAGGTCATTTTCATAAGACAATACCAGAACCATAGAACAAAAGAGACCATGAGGACCGAAATAAAAACATCAAATAGATTAAAATTAAATTAAGAAAAAAGACATATATATATATATATGTGTGTGTGTGTGTGCAGTGCCTCTCTCTCTCTCTCTCTCTCTCTCTCTCTCTCTCTCTCTCTCTCTCTCTCTCTCTCTCTCTCTCTCTCTCCAGCAGCAGCAGCAGCAGCGCCCCCTGGCGTCGGGCTGTTCCCCGGGCAGCTGGGGGATTTCCTGGGCGGAAGCAGCGGAGGGGGTTTCCAGTGTGATCAGCCCAGTCCTCCCTGCTGGATCTCTCTACTGGATCCCTGTGACTTCTCTTCACAAACACGGACCCGACAGACCCGTGGATTCCCACTCCAGAACCAGAACCCGGACCATGAGGAGTCCGGCTAAGGCCCGGAGGTTCGGAGGCAGCGGCAGCGGCAGGTTGACGGTTTGAATCCCGGAGAGAGTTCACCGAGGAGCCGAGGAGCCGAGCTGTGGCCTGCGGGGGAGATTCATGTGAGTCACTGAGAGAGGAACCCGAACAGAACCAGAACAGAACCAAACAGAACCCGAGAGGAGCCGAACCGAGCCGGGAGCAGCGGGTAGAACCTGTTAGCTGTTAGTGTTAGCTGCTAACGGAGGGAAAAAGACTACAGATGCTACAGCTAGCTGACAGAGAGAGAGAGAGTGTGTGTGTGTGTGAGGGAGCGTGTGTGTGAGGGAGCGTGAGTGTGTGTGAGTGTGTCCGTGTGTGTGTTTAAGTGTGTGTTTAAAGTAAAATCATCTTTATTGAACAAACAGCAGCCCTGAGATGAGGCTAAAGCAGCAGCTAGCAGAGTTAGCTTAGACCTGGATCTGTGTCTGTTTATGATCCTGTCAGGGGTCCGAGTCTCGGTCTGAGGGTCCGCACACTCTCAGGAGGCTCACACCGACTGATAATCGGTGATAAATCCATCACTGATCGATCACAGAGGCTCAGAGAGGAGCAAATAGGATCGATAGATAGAAAAACTACAACCAGACCTGAACAATCCAACTCAGAGTGAAGATTCAGGGAGTTTAAACGGTGAGGATCCGATCGAAGGAGGAATTATTCAGAAACAAAGAGGAGGTTTCTGTTCTGCTGATCACTGTGAGTCTCTTTAAAAGTCTTTGTACTCTTTTAGGAGTTATTTTACTTTGAAAGTCCGAGCTCTCACAGATCCGTCACGATCTTCTGCTCGATTTTAAGGATTTAAGGTTTAAAAACGACTTTTATTCACCTGTAAGAGGTCCGAATCTGTGCCCTATGATATCAGAATTAAGTAACACTCACAGTATTTACTAGGGCCCGACAGATATGGATTTTTGGGGGCTAGCCGATACCGATTATTGGGGGGGGGCGATTACCGATTAAGTGGCCGATTTTTAACATTGTTTTATGAAGCTATAAAAAATACATATATACTGTAAATATCTACAGTATACTATAAACTGTAGATATACTGTAGGTTACTGCTCTTCACGCCGACAGGAAGACTGACTTCAGTTACCCCCTCACTGCCGATCGGTGCCGCCGATCGGTACCACTGTGTCTTAACTCTCGTTCCTCATTTCCGGTCCGGTCTGATCTGGAGACATGCAGCTGCCTCAGTCAGAGAAGTCGCTCGATCACTAATGTGTACTGTTGTTTATTCTACCGTTACTGACGCGGCTAACAGTGTAGCAAGGCTAATAGCAGGTGGCTAACTCTAACTTTAGCTTCATATCCCATGCACAGCCAGCCCAGCGGGGAACATGGTGAAGTGGGTTGAAGTGAAACTTGTTGACTTATTGTGTTTTTCACAAACTGGTTTATTTCCCGTTGAGGCGGACCACTCTCCTCCGTGTCCCTGAGCTGCTGCTTCAGATCCGTCACTCTGCTGTGCTGTGAGGGAGTTAGTGGATGAAGATTGTTAGGAGGTCGCTGTAGCGCCATCTACAGGATAAGTCGGGGAACTTTTCAAATGGCCGAACTAATCAAAGTGAAACCGAATCTTATTTTCCGCTTTTTATTTCTGAAAATATCGGCGAAGATCGGCGAGTTTTGGCCGATTACTGATTAGTCTCAAACGGACTAAACGACTAAAACTGAAACCTCCTCCTCCTCCTCCTCCTCCTCCTCCTCCTCTCCTCAGGGATGATGGAGCGGTTCGATCAGAGACCCGCATTAGTCCATAAAAACAACTGAATATCAGACTGATAATAGAAACAGCAGATTCACAGAGATCAGCTGATTATTACAGAATAATGTCAGAAGAACGACTTCGTCTTAGTTTCAGTGAGTTACAGTGAATATCAGGTTCAAATGAAGTCAATGTTTAGAGTCAATCACAGCATCTAGATGAGTCTAACATCTATGTAATCATAGATCTGTTCATATTTACACAGAGGAACAGTGACGGTCGACAAACGGAGAAGAAACCGAAAGAAAGAGAACATGTAAATAGACGTAAAAACAGCTTTAATCTGCAAACAGCAGAACCTTTAAGATCACAGACGTTTAAAGTTTAACTGATGTGCAGAAACGTTTCATATTTATATTAGTTTGATATTCAGTCAGATTGTAGTTTTACTGACAGATCTGCTCCTCAACGTGACTCACTCTGAGTCTCACTTTGTCTCACATGTTGCAGGATAGAGACGGAGTTTCTGATCCGAGTCTGAGGCTCAGTTCCTCCTTAAACCACAGAGGTCTCCTCAGACCTGCTGACCACAGACGAGCGCTCACAGACGAGCGCTCACAGACGATCACAGACGCTCACAGACGATCATGAAGCTGTTTCAGGATTCTCTGCTTTAATAACTGCGTCTGCTCTGAAACACGCCGTCTGTAGGTGGATGGAAACGTTTCTGATGAAGGTTTCTGACTGTCAGCGAAGAGTTCAATCAGATTTTTCCAGGTGATGATGATGATGATGATGATGATGATGATGATGACTGATATTTACCTGCTGCTCTCGACTGATAACAGCCCAAAACAGAGTCAGATTCAGACGTGTGTGTGTGTGTGTGTGTGTGTGTGTGTGTGTGTGTGTGTGTGTGAGAGAGGAGTTTCAAAACCACCTTCTTCTTTATTTAATCTCACCTGAGGGAGGGTTTAAAGGAGCAGTCTGTAGTTTTTGTCAGCACTGATCAGACTCAGTAGAAATCAAAGATCGTCTTCATCCGTCTGTGTTTGTTTTTCTTCAGGAAGGTCGTTTCCCTGCGGTGTCTCAGACAGGACAAACTAGGAACAGATGCTTTTGTATTTAGAGAGGCTGAAGACGAGGAGGTTGTCGTTGTTGTTGTTGTTGTTGTTGTTGTTGTTGTTGTGCTCAGAAGAATGTGTGTTGATGGACATTTGAGATGCTATCAAAGGTTCTGATTGGCTGATAAGAGGAGAGCAGGCGGCTGATCTATATAACACAGGTCTGTGATGAAGGTTCCAGTTTCACTCTGATGAAGTCCTTATTTTAGGAGGTTTGAGTCTCTTTGGTTCATTTTTTAAACTGGTCTCTAAGTTCAGCTTCAGATGATTTCAAAACGCCGACAATCGTCCTGATTGATCAGACGGGGGGGCGTTTTTGCCTTTATTAGGAAGGACGGTTTAAAAACAGCAGAATTTCCCTTTAACTCCTGTCTTGTTGTGAAAAAAGGAAATGTCCACTCTGTCAGGGGAGTGAAAGTCCGTGAAATATTAGAGGAGTCCCTGTGAGTTCATGAAACTGCAGTTTGAGTCTGTCAGTGACATCCTGCTCACTTTATCGATCTGCTGAGTCAGCGTATCTATCTGCTGAGTCAGCTTATTTATCTGCTGAGTCAGCTTATCTATCAGTGTATCGATCTGCTGATCGTGTGTTCAGATATCAAACCTGTAGATGACCACGAGGAGCAGCAGGAACAGCGTCAGGTCAGCAGGTGTGTGTGACGTCTCTTATTTTGAAGTCTTTTATTTTAAAGTCTTTTATTCTGAAGTCTTTTATTTTGAAGTCTCTTATTTTGAAGTCCCTGATTTAAAAGTCTCTTATTTTAAAGTCTCTTATTTTGAAGTCCCTGATTTAAAAGTCTCTTATTTTGAAGTCTTTTATTTTGAAGTCTCTTATTTTGAAGTCCCTGATTTAAAAGTCTCTTATTTTGAAGTCTTTTATTTTGAAGTCTCTTATTTTGAAGTCTTTTATGTTAAAGTCTTTTATTTTAAAGTCTCTTATTTTGAAGTCTTTTATGTTAAAGTCTTTTATTTTGAAGTCTCTTATTCTGAAGTCTTTTATTTTGAAGTCTCTTATTTTGAAGTCCCTGATTTAAAAGTCTCTTATTTTAAAGTCTTTTATTTTGAAGTCTTTTATTTTGAAGTCTCTTATTTTGAAGTCCCTGATTTAAAAGTCTCTTATTTTGAAGTCTTTTATTTTGAAGTCTCTTATTTTGAAGTCCCTGATTTAAAAGTCTCTTATTTTGAAGTCTTTTATTTTGAAGTCTCTTATTTTGAAGTCTTTTATGTTAAAGTCTTTTATTTTAAAGTCTCTTATTTTGAAGTCTTTTATGTTAAAGTCTTTTATTTTGAAGTCTCTTATTTTGAAGTCTTTTATGTTAAAGTCTTTTATTCTGAAGTCCCCGGTGTTGAGCAGCCCTAAGGTTCAGGGATGCTGACTGGAATATCTGATGACATTTTAACGAAGAGTCTGGACTCTGACGTCCCGTTAAAAGCACTTTTATCTGATCGTGAAGACCATCGAGTCTCTGACCAGACCTGATCCAGGACTCTCACCGGGTAAGAGGTTCCTGGTTGAAGGTTCCTCTCACAGGTTCCTGGTTGAAGGTTCCTCTCACGGTTCCTCTGAATCAGTCGATGCGCTCAGCTCTGAGATGACTAACCCATCAGCTCCTTTTTAAGCACCGAAAGAACCGTTTGAGTCACTTTTTTACGGTCAGTGAACACATCACCGATAAAGCAGAAACGACACAGGTGTGTGTGTGTGTGTGTGTGTGTGTGTGTGTGTGTGTGTGTGTTCAGGCTCTCCTCCTCAGAGAGTTCGATCATCTCTGAACTAAGGCTCTCCTGGAGGGACAAAAAGGTTTCAGCAGAGCGTTTTCTGACTCAAGTTTCACTTCAGTTTGTTCTGCTGTGACACCCCCCCCCCCTCCCCAGGGGGATCAATACAGGTGATCGGATCTCTGAACGGAAACAGACTCAGAACGAACCGAAACCTTTTCACAAACTCAAATGAATCAGAAGAAAAACCAGAGAGCGAGTCGAGCGGCGAGTCGATTTACACGTTTAAACGCCGATTTTATACAAAACCATCAAACTGTTCAGGGACGGGTGAGTTCAGGGACAGGTGAGTTCAGGGACAGGTGAGTTCAGGGACGGTGAGTTCAGGGACAGGTGAGTTCAGGGACAGGTGAGTTCAGGGACGGTGAGTTCAGGGACGGGTGAGTTCAGGGACATGTGAGTTCAGGGACGGGTGAGTTGAGGGACAGGTGAGTTCAGGGACAGGTGAGTTCAGGGACAGGTGAGTTCAGGGACACTTTAGTCTTTTGTCCTTCTAATGTCAGAATCATGTGGTTAAAGAAGGTCCAGGTTCATGTTCTTCATCATGTGTCCTCAGCTCCTCTTCATCAACCCTCTGTAGTTCAGTTTTCACCAAAGACTGACTGCTGACCCTGAAGAGTTTCAACGTATGCAGATGATTCAGTTCTATATGTATATATACAGTTAAAACCACAATAGATGAACTCGTTGTTGTAAATCAGGATCTTTAATCAGCAGTGAAACGTTTAACTGAAGATAAATGAGTTCTTAGTTCTTCTCAGACATCTTTGAGTTTGTGACAAAAACACGTTCATAAAAGAGAAAAACTGAAGCTGTTTGTGGACGACGTGACGGTGGAACAGGTGGACCAAACTGAGAGGAACACTCTTCTGTAGTAAACTGATAGTGATCAATAAAACAGGCAGGAGTCTGACGGTGATCAGGAGATGTGATTGATTAAGAGTCTGATGTTATCAGAGCTCCGTTATCGTTCAGAGGTTTGGTCGTTTGTGATTCATCACTTCAGTGTCCAAACAGACGGATGTTCGTCAAACACAGAACTGAGTCTATTACTGCCTCATCAGAAGATCATCTGTGAGGAAGTTACCCAGAGTTCTTCATGATCGTCTGTGAACATGATTACAGAATCAGACATGATGATACTGAAGGTAAATTCACCTGAAGTGAAAACAAACAAGATTAAAGTACCGTCATGATACAGACGTCTGACCAAGAACAAACAGACTTAAAGATGGAGTTCAACAACAGTTATGAGGCAAACAGATCTTTATTTAGATTTGTTGTTGTTGTCTTTGTGTTTGTTTGTTTGTTTGTTTGTTTGTTTGTTTGTTTGTTTGTTTGTTTGTTTGTTTGTTTGTTTGTTTGTTTGTTTGTTTGTTTGTTTGTTTGTTTGTTTGTGTCTTCGCTCTGAGGTGGAGAGTTAACGGTAAAGTCCAGGGAGAAGAGCGATAACCTCAGCTGAAGCTAACAGAGATCTGAATAAATGAAATGTAGACCTTAGTGGACCCAGCAGACCAGGTTCTGGAGTCTGAAGGTCTGATGTGGTCCCATTCTGGCCTCATAGAGGATTTCAGCAGAACTTCAGGGTCTCCTTGGTCTGGACAGCATCAGTATTTCCTGGTTCTGTCTGGTCTCCTCTCTCATGGTTCAGTTTGAACCTGTTGATGTGGTGACCTCCACCCCAGAGTCCGGTCTGTTTTTAATGTCCTGAAGACCAGGACCGTCCAGTCCTGGTCCTGGTTCTGGTCCTAGTCCTGGTCCTGGTCCTGGTCCCTTTAGTGCCCAGGTTTAATGACCTGATGTTCTGTAGACGATGAACTTTAATCTGAAACTGTTGACCTGTTCGCTCACCTCTGAGAGACTCCGCCCCTCTGACGGTCTGACTTAGACCCGGTCATGTGACCAACCTGCCAGATATTCACCTCATTGATTAGAGACGTTCCTCTAGATGTTTGTGTATCATCAGAACTTCTGACCTGTTTGGTTCTTCCTTTAAGAACTTCTGACCTGTTTGGTTCCTCCTTTAAGAACTTCTGACCTGTTTGGTTCTTCCATCAGATCTTCTTGTTCATGCTGATTTAAAATCTAAAACTGTAGATGTTATTTGATGTTTCCTTCTGAAGATGAACTCAGAGCTGAAGCGTCTCCTTCTTCTCTGCCTGTCAGCTGTAGCGCCCTCTGCTGGTTCTGATTGAACCTGAATCCAAACCTCTTTTGAGGCCCAGACGTTCCAGTCTGTCTTCTTCTTCTTCTTTGTGTATTTTTTGCGTATCATCAGCTGGTGTGAGTTAGAGGAAAACCCCGCCGTCTGCAGTGACCTGAAACAGTCCAGTTTCTGTTTCTGTGAAGTCTTCACACGCTGCTGCTCACTGAGCGCGCTCAGATCTCAGTCACAGTCAGACTCGGACCTGCAGCTGAACGTCCTCTCAGACTGAAACTGAAGGACTGAGCTGCTTTTTTTAATAGGAGGGGGTTTTCCTGAGTGGACCGGGTCCAAACCAGGGGGACCGGAGTATTTACCGGGTCCAACAAGACTTTATGTCCGAGGATTCTGACGCAGTTAGAAAACACAGGATTATAAACTAACAGGATTATAATTAACATGATTTAAATGAACATGATTTTATACTAACAGGATTATAAACAACATGATTTTAACTTAAGTGATTATAACGAGCATGATTATTACAAACATGATTTTAAAAAACACTTTTCTAACTAAAAGATTTTAACTAACATGATTAAAAACAACTAGATTTAATTTAACAGGATTTTTAATAATAACATTTTAACTAAAATGATTTTAACTAACATGATTATAAATGACAGGATTTTAACTGAAGTGATTATAAGTAACATGATTATTAAACATGATTTTGGTTGACATGAAAAAACTTTAAACCACATGAATTAAGAGAACCTGATTTTAAATAACACTATTTTAACTAACACTATTTTAACTAACATTATTATATTTAACATGATTTTAACTAATGTAATTTTGTAGAAACATGATTAATTTTTGATTTTCAGGAACAAACATTCACAGAAATCTGATTTATTACATTTCAAGTTTCTGGAGTTCTGTGAAAAATTAGAGAGAGAGAGAGGACAAACTGTGTGTGTGTGTGTGTGTGTGTGTGTGTGTGTGTGTGTGTGTGTGTGTGTGTGTGTGTGTGTGTGTGTGTGTGTTAATGATGCAGGCTGTGGAAAAGCCCCTAGCATCCCCACAGCCAAGCCCTGACAGGATGTGAGTTTTGTTCGTTGTGTGTGTGTGTGTGTGTGTGTGTGTGTGTTGGTGTGTGTTAGTGTGTGTGTGTGTGTGTGTGTGGATCAGCTGATCTCGTGGTCAGGGAGAAGGTGAAAGGTCACATGTCTCTGTGTTTTAACATGTCTTCGTCGGTCTTTGACTAAAAATGTGATTTTTTAATTTTGACTTCCAGCAGGTTCAGAATGAGTCGGTTTATTCTGAGGATCCCGGGTTCATGCAGACGCTCTTTCAGCTCTTCTGATTGGATAAAATCGTGTTATCAGAATTATAGCCATGAGTAGAAACCCCCTCTCGTTGGTCTCCTGTATGTTTGTGTATTTTTCTGTCATTAGAGCTGAGCTGAGGGGTTTCCACTCACAGATTATTATGGAAAGAAGTGAAAGCAGCACATTCGAACCCTGCAGTGTCAGAGAGGGAGACGGTCTCCTTTCAGTCAGGAACAAAACCATCAAACACCTGAACGAGAACTGACATAAACTATAACTGAAACTGAAGGGATCAATAAAGTGAAAATAACTGGAACTGAAATGATAAAATAGATAAATAACAAATAATAAATACAGAAAAAATAATAATCATGATCATAATAATAATAATAATAAATAAAATAAATAATAATTAAATAATAACAATAATAAACATCATACTAATAATAATAATAATAAACTAAATAATAATAATAATAAATAAAATAAATAATAATAAAATAACAATAATAAACATCATAATAATAATAATAAAATAAAGAAGAAGAAGAATAAATCAGTGAAAATAGTAATAATACTAATATCAATAATAAAATAAATAAATAATAATAAAATATTAATAATAAAATAAATAAATAAATAATAATAAAATATTAATAATAAAATAACTAAAATCACTGAAACACCTGAACTCTGCTGGACTTTGACCTCTGACCTCTGACATGTCCCCCCTCTCAGGTCATGTCAGCGGGGAGGAGTGCTGACGGGAGGGAGGTGCAGATTCCCCTCCAGCAGGTGGCGCCCTCCATGGCTGCGCCCCTCACGGTGGTCCCGCCCATCACGCCACCCTCACACCGCCCAGCCAATCCCTGGCCTCCCAACGACCCCAACAGTTCACAAGGTAAGCGCTCGAACACAGGCTGCTCTCTGATTGGCTTTGAGGTTGATTGATTAACCGTGTGTGTGTGTGTGTGTGTGCATGCGCTCAGGTGTTCCCGCAGGTTTCCTCCCCCTCCACGGAGGATTCAGGGATCACTTCGTAGAAACTCCGGAGGCGAAGTACTGCTGCGAGGCCTGCAGGCTGGTCCTGTGTCAGCCGCGGCAGACCGAGTGTGGACACCGCTTCTGTCAGAGCTGCATCAACGACATCCTCAGGTGAGACTGACCGACAGGTGAGACTGACGGACAGGTGGACAGACTGACGGACAGACAGGTGGACAGGTGATTCAGAGCTGAATCTAACTGAACGTTTCCGTCTCCTCCTCAGTCATTCTAACCCCGTGTGTCCCGCCGACATGGAGCCTCTCTTTAAAGACAAGGTGAGCAGGAAGTGACGTCGCAGCAGAGGTCGAATCCAGGCTGCTGATTGGTCGGTTAAAGCTCCTCTGTTTGTGTCTCAGATCTTCAGAGACGTTTGCTGTCATCGGGAAATCATGGCGCTGAAGGTCTACTGTCGCAGCGAAGCCAACGGCTGTCAGGAGCAGATGAGCCTGCAGCAGATACCTGTAAGACAACACGCCGTTACCGTGACAACCGCTCTCTGAGTGGATGTGGGGCGTCCTGGTTTTGACCGGTCTAACTCAGACAGACTCTGGTTTGTGTTTGTCCCTCACCTGTCCGTGTCTCTCCCCCCCGTCAGGACCACCTGAACGTGTGCCCGTTCTTCGAGGTCCCCTGTCCTCTGGGTAAATGTAAAGAGCGGATGATGAGGAAGGAGATCCCGGACCACCTGAACTGGAAGTGTAAACACAGAGAGACGGGCTGTGAGTTCTGCCTGACCAAGATGCCTCTGACGGACCTGCAGGTGAGTCCGGATCCTCCGGTCCATGAGCCTCAGTCAGGGAGGACGGCTGCAGGTTTTTGTTTCCATGAAAAAAGACGAATAAAGTTTTTTTGTTGTTGTTTTTTTACAGAAGCACAAAGAGACGGTGTGTCCGGCGTTCCCGGTGTCGTGTCCCAATCACTGCTCCTTCTCCTCTCTGCCCCGCAGTGAGGTACGATCCGCCTCCTCCAATCAGACACGCCCCTGTATCCACCTGTCCAATCCCTCGTCAAACTCGTTAACCTCGTTACCATGACGATTAATGACTGTTTTTCTCCTTCAGCTCTCCAGTCACCAACACGACTGTCCCAAAGCTCAGGTCAGCTGTCAGTTCCACCGCTACGGCTGCACCTTCAAGGTAACTCCTCCTCCTCCTCCTCCTCATGTTTCCTCCTCTTCTCCTCCTCCCCTCCTCCTGTTCCTCCTCACAGTGTTCCCAGTAGTCCCAGTGTTCCCAGTGTTCCCAGCGTCTTCTCTGTGTTTCTTTGTTCAGGGTTTGAATCAGGACATGAGGCAGCACGAGTCGACCTTCGCCGCTGAACACCTGAGGATGATGGCGAGCAGGAACTCAACACTAGAGAAAAAGGTCAATAAACTAACTAACTAACCAACTAACGCCAACTCAAGAACTAACGAATTAACTAACTAACCAACTAACTTATTAACTAACCAACCAACTGAGTGGCTAACGAACAAACTAAGTAACACTAGAGAAAAAGGTCAACAAACAAAGTTACTAACTATCCAACTAACTAACTTATTAACCAACCAATGAACTAACAAACCAACTAGCTGACTAACTTACTGACACACAATAACCAACAAACTAACAAACTAGCTATTCAACTAACTAACCAATTATCAACTATCTTGTTAATTACCAAATAATTTACACACCAACTCACTAATGAGCTAAATAACTAACTAGCTTATTAACTAACTAACTAGCAAACGAACAAACCAACGTACTAACTTACTTTCTAACTAAATAATTAACTAATGAATGAACCAACTAACTAACTACCTAGCATATTAACTTATTAACTAGCAAGCGATCGAACTAAACTAGCTAACTGACTAACTTGCCAACAAACTAACTTTCTTACTAACTTAAACACTATTTGACCTACTAACTAACTAACTAGCTAACTAACAAACTAACTTTCTAACTAACTAAAGAATGAACCGAGAAACTTACTAACTTACGAGTGATCAAACCAACTAACTAACGAACAGATAAATAAACTAACTTAGTAACTAGCAGCTGTTTGTGGCTGCAGCTCTGGAGAACGTCACGTTGTCTGACCTGCGTCTCACCTGTGCCCCGCCCCCTCCTCAGGTGGAGGACGTTAAAGGCGAGCTGTTGGAGCGGTACAAAGTTCTTCCTGCTCTGAGCAGCCGTCTGTCCGAGCTGGAGAACCAGAACGACGAGCTGCGAGAGAAGAACCGGCAGATGGAGCAGAAACTGGCCGCCATGCAGGTACGAGAGTCCGCCTGCACAACACCTGTCCACCTTAGCCCCGCCCCTAAACTCAGCAGCCAATCCGCTCTCTCCTTACAGAAGCTGATGAGCTCTCACTCAGAGAAGCTGATGGAGGTGGAGCTGGAGATCCGGGCGCTGCGAGTCCTCAGGGACGAGGTGGAGAACCTGAGGGGGACGCTGGACAACGTCTGGACCCGGCTGAACGCTCTGGAACAGGGGGGACGCAGCGGGACCGGGTCCACCACGCACACTCTGGGTCAGGACTCACACACACACACACACACTCTGGGTCTCTGGTTCTGGTCTGACCCTGGTTCTGGTCTGACCCTGGTTCTGGTTCTGGTCTCTGCAGCGTCTCTGGAGGCTCAGCTGAAGCGGCAGGACGACATGCTCAGCGTCCACGAGATCCGATTGGCCGACATGGACCTGCGCTTTCAGGTGCTGGAGACGGCGAGCTACAACGGGACGCTAATCTGGAAGATCCGCGACTACAAGAGACGGAAACAGGAAGCGGTGGCGGCGAAGACGCTGTCGCTGTACTCGCAGCCGTTCTACACGGGGTACTTTGGGTACAAGATGTGCGCCCGCGTTTACCTGAACGGAGACGGGATGGGGAAGGGGACGCACCTGTCGCTGTTCTTCGTGGTGATGAGGGGCGAGTACGACGCCCTGCTGCCCTGGCCCTTTAAGCAGAAGGTAGCGAGCGCTCGAACGGCAGGTATCACTTCCTGTTAGTGTTGTCGGTGACGCTGACTCACCTGTGTTTACCTGTCAGGTGACTCTGATGCTGATGGATCAGGGTCCGTCCAGGAAACACCTGGGCGACGCCTTCAAACCCGACCCCAACAGCAGCAGCTTCAGACGCCCGGTGGCGGAGATGAACATCGCGTCGGGTTGTCCGCTCTTCGTGTCTCAGAGCGTCTTAGAGACCGGCAGCTACATCAAAGACGACACCATCTTCATCAAGGTGAGGCCCCGCCCACTCCTGCTCAGGCCACGCCCACTCCTGATAGATTAGTTATTGAAGTTTAAGGACTAGTTAGCGAAGTTAACGTGGGTTTAAAGACGAGTTGTGGAGTTGATTTCCTAACCTAACTGCGCTCTCTTCTGATTGGTCGGTTCTTCAGGTTACCGTTGATACCTCTGACCTGCCTGACCCGTGACGTTGCGACCCCTCTGACCTTTGACCTGGCTGGTCTAAGATCAGCCGACCTGTCCATGCCCAGCAGAGCAAAGGATGATGGGAAGGATCGGAGACAGTGGAGGAGGCTCGTCGGTCGGAGCGACGCCAACAGAAGAAGAAAAAGAAGAAGAAGAGCGAGACAGGAAGCAGCCAATCAGAGTGAACTTTACAGAGACCAGAGGGCGGGGCCTCTTCTGATTGGCTGCTGGACTACAGAACAGTGTGTGTTTGTGTGAATGGATCAGTGTTACCATGACATCACCATGGTGATATCACTCAGAGCCAACATGGCCGCCGCATCCGGGACGTTGTTGCTGCTCATTACTGATGCCGTGCATCAAGCTTTACTTCCTGTATATTACCTGTTTACCAAGGCATGCTGGGAAATCCTTGCAGCCACAGGGGAGCTTAGAACGCCTGTGGAGACCGGTCTAAACCAGTCCAGACCAGGAGGACCTGAGGGGTGGCCTCCCCTGAGGGTGGTCCAAAGTTCTGGTTTGTTTACAGTAGAAATCAGCTGGTTCCCAGTCGAAGGTCCCGGTCCGGTCCGGTCTGGTTTTTCGGTCCGGTCTGGTTTTTCGCTCCTCTGCGGTTTCAGAGATTTTCGGCTCGGACAGAAATCAGCTGACTCATCGTTTCATTTGCACAGTTTGGATGTTTGTTCATGTGTGAAAATAAAAGTCTCATAAAAACTAAAATCTACTTTTATTTCATTAAAAAACACAAATCTGTCGGTCAGACATCTTAGACTGTATTTATGACGGACAGCTTGGCTCCGCCTTCCTCCAGTATTCCGATTTAAAGCCGAAAAGTTCTCGGTAATTTCGCGTTTTTTTCTCCACTTCCTGAAACCAACATTGTGCAGAAGCGTTGTAGCCGCTGTGATGACGCTCATCTCAAACAGCGTATCCCCCCGGGTGGTGATTAAAAAAGAAAAAATTGTAGGACAGCAGGGGAATGTCCCGCCCTCTATCGCCTCTGATTGGCTAGAAGTGCTGGGTTCTGATTGGTTATTTCTAATAACTGTGAAACGTCATCGTCAGTCAGGTTAGGGTTAAGACAGAGCCGGCCCAAGGCATTGGTGAACTAAACGCCTGCTTAGGGTCCTGTGGCCAATAGGGGGCCCCCAAGAGCAGTAAAAAAGAATAATACTTTTTTATTTTTTGCACATATGAGTGATTTTTTCTGTCTGATCAAATAAATATTATTGTAAAAATAAAATAAAATCATTTTAGTGCTGCTGCTGATGTAGGCCGATGATTCTTACTAACTACCATTCTCCTCCACCAGAGGGCGCTGTTCTCAGAGTGGCTTAAGGTCTGAGTCTAAGGATCACTGTTTAACACAGTATATCACGACAAAAATAAGGAACATTGTCGGAGTAATTTATTCATTAATTTTGGGCCTTTTCGCGTTTTTAAAAACATGTTCTGTTATTCAGCTCGTTTTAAAAGTGAAACATAAAATAAAAAATCCATTTTTATCCACGTCTAACACTTTATCATCGAACAGCAGGGGGCGACATCCACTCTCCCCGGAGCTGTTTGACCCTCTTTAACACCAACGAAGAAGAAACGGTCCTTAGGAGTAGAAGAAGAAGTGGAGGAGGAGGAGCAGCGGTGTTAGTTTGGAGTTATTTACCATCAAACTTCTTTTAAACTTTGACAGAAACTCCTAAAAACACCAGAATCAGGAGTTTTCAGCGGAGCTTTCTCCTCTCCGGATCAGAGCCGGTGTTCCGGACCGTTCGGCGGGATTCGGTGAGTTAAAGAGCGGGTTCGATGTTTGTGGAAGAGCTAACAGCTAAGCTAACAGGCTAACTGACTGATTTACCCCAAAATAAGAGTAAAACTTTGATATTTAAAGAGTAAAAAAGAAGTTAAAAAAACAGCCAAAATACTCTGATTTAACAGCAGGATTTAAACTATTAACGGACAATAATTATGAACTATTTCATGTTTGTTAAAGAGTTTTTCTAAAGTTTATCATATAAACTGTTTAAACCCGGAGAGATCAGGACGGGACCAGGTTCATTAAATTTACCATGAAGCTCAAAAAGAGTCTAAATGAAGAGATTCAGACCCAGAAATAAAAGAGTGAACTCAGACTGACCCCAGATCAGCTGATTATTCATTTATATTTATCAGACTCTGTTTTTATCAACAGTTTTGTCTGATTCAGAGTCTCAGGGTTCAGATATGTTCGGTTATATTCATCCTCTCTGCGGTCAAACAGCTGAAACATCCTCCGGTGAACTCCTCTGAAACACTTTACTGACTTTACCGCCGTTTACTGAGGAGACTCCAGTCCTGATTTACTGGCTGGTTTTGTTGAGGCTGTTTCTCCGGCTGCTCAGCTGATGTTTCGACCTTCTCCTCCCTCCTGCGCTGTGATTGGTCGACCTGCAGCTCGTGGATAATCCGGTTCGGTGTGAGAGGTCAGTAACTCTTTTGTTTTTCTCTCTTTTCTCAGATCAAAATGTTTTTCCTCAAGACTTTTCCTCGGAGTCGACCTGCAGCTCTGCAGCTCCTCCTCCTCCTCCGCCTGTCCTCCTCCTCCTCACACTCTGTACCCACTCTCACTCTGTTCACCAAGGTAACGACAGCTGATGTCTCACTGTTTAACGTTATTTAACTAACATAGATATGAGTTACATAGATGTTGGTTTATCGAGTCCCTCTTCTGGAACCTCCGGTTTGGTGGAGATCATCTTCCTCCATGTTTCCCTCAGATTGAGATTAAATTTCTGTTGACTCACCGGATTATTTTTAAAACATGTTCGGTTCTAGAATGTTGGATTCTAGACTGTTTAGTTCTGGAATGTTGGGTTCTTGAATGTTGAGTTTTAGAACCCTACATTCAAGAATGTTCTAGGAGGTTCTAGGAGTCTGGGTTCTGGAATGTTTGTTTCTAGACTGTTTGGTTCTGGAATGTTGGTCGTGGAGGTCGCTGAGGTTTCTTAAAGAGACAGTAGCTGAAATGAGGGTTTTCAAAGAGTCCAATCAGAGACCAGGACAGAGTTCTGAGCTCCAGATCCGGTACAGAGACTCTGGGTCTATCAGAGGGGGGGCAGACTGAGTGAACTTAATGAACGCTGACGCCCCTCCTCCACATCCTTAATGATCTGAAATGTTTCTTCGTTCTGTGACCCGGTTCTGTTGATGTTGACCCGGTTCTGTTGATGTTGACCCGGTTCCTGTTTTTGTGTTCTGTGTGTAGGACCCGTGTCCTCTGTGTGATGATGCTAAAGAAGAACTGGAACCGCTCAGACACCGGGTAAGACTCTCATGCATCACAGTTTCACGCTCAGAACCAGAACCAGAACCAGAACCAGATTCTGGTTGTCCTCTCAGTGAGAGTCCCCCCTGACCCGGTTGTCCCTCCTCTCCTCTGTCCGTCTTCAGTTTGTTCTGCAGCAGGTGGACATCACCCTCCCGGAGAACAAGCTGTGGTGGGACCGGTACCGGTACCACATCCCTGTGTTCCACCTGAACGGACAGTTTGTGATGAAACACCGAGTGGACCTGGTTCTGCTGGACAAACTGCTGACGGAGGTGGAGACAAAAGGACCCGAGGACGGTTCTGAATGACTGAACTTAATCAATAAACTGAAGTCCAATCAAAGTGTCTGTACTGAGCCTTCTTTCTGACGACCAATCAGAACAGCTCCTCACTGTGAGGTCACATTACATCATCGGATATTTAGGTTCTGATCGGGTTAAATCTGGTTACAAAGAGGGTGGAGCTAACAGAGCTGTGAGCCAATAGGAGTTTAAGATCATTGATTAGTTTCAATAGAAAATCAATAACCTCCTCCTGTTCAGTCTCCGATCAATAAATCTAAACCAACCTGACACTCTCTCTCACCTGAGTCACCTGATCCTCTGAGCTCATCTATATTTGATCAGCTGTTGGGCTGTCGGCCAATCACAGCGCTCCTCCACCTGTCTGACCTGGAAGCACTGAGCCGGTGTGGAGTGTTGTGGTCGTCGTCATGGAGACGCTCAGGTGTGCGCTCACACAGGTGGAGGTGTGCTGATGGCGTCGAGCTGCAGCAGAGCTGAAGACGTTCATGTGGCGCTGCAGCGAGCGAAGAAGAAGATCAGCAACCTGCAGCGGCAACTGGACCAGTAAGAGAGCGAGAGAGCGCCGGTGTGTCTGATGTCTGAGGGAAACTGGTCTGAAACTGGTTTAAAACTGGTTTAAAACTAAGTCTGAAACTGGTTTAAAACCGAGTCTGAAACTGGTGTAAAACTGGTCTTAAAACTGAGTCTGAAACTGGTTTAAAACTGGTCTGAAACTGAGTCTGAAACTGGTTTAATACTGAGTCTGAAACTGGTTTAAAACTGGTCTGAAACTAAGTCTGAAACTGGTTTAAAACTAGTTTAAAACTAGTCTGAAACTGGTTTAGTACTGAGTCTGAAACTGGTTTAGTACTGAGTCTGAAACTGGTTTAAAACTGGTCTTAAAACTGAGTCTGAAACTGGTTTAAAACTGGTCTTAAAACCGAGTCTGACACTAGTTCAAAACTGATCTAAACTGGTCTGAAACTGGTTTAATACTGGTTTAAAACTAAGTCTAAAAACTGGTTTAAAACTAGTCTGACACTGGTTTAAAACTAAGTCTGAAACTAGTTTAAAACTGATCTAAACTGGTCTGAAACAGGTTTAAAACTAGTTTAAAACTAGTCTGAAAGTGGTGTTAACTGGTCTGAAACTGGTTTAAACTGGTCTGAAATTGTTGTATAACTAGACTGATCCTGATCTGAACCTGGTCTGAACTCAAACCTGATGCTGGTCCTGAACTGGTCTGATCCAGATCTAAACAGGCACATGAAACCTGCCTGGACCTGATCTGAATGTAGTCTTCACCATCTGCCATAAAACTGGTTTAACTGGTCTGATACTGGTCTGATACTGGTCTGAACCTGGTTCTAATGTGGTGTCAAAAGAGGTCTGAACTACCAGCCTTAATCCAGAACTGGTCTGTGATCCTGAACCCATCCTGGTCTGACAGGAGTCTGAACCCGGTCTGATCCTAATCTGGTCCACGTGGTTCTGAAACTGGTCTGTAATGGATCTCATCCCAGTTAAAAAACTGGTCTGAACTGGTTTGTCGTAAACAGCTGATGATCAAACAGATTATTGATGAATGTGATCGGAAAGATCAGCTGATCGTCTCACTGAGGAATGCTGGGTAATCTGTGGGGTCAGATTAAACATCATGTGACCTGCGGATCATGTGATCAGAACTGTGGTCTGAGTGGAAACTGACCCAGTTTAACCAGTCTGAGGTCATGTGACTGAACGCACGTGTGTGTGTGTGTGTGTGTGTGTGTGTGTGTGTGTGTGTGTGTGTGTGTGTGTGTGTGTGTGTGTGTGTGTGTGTGTGTGTGTGTTTCTGTTCCCAGAGAAACCAGTTCAGTGAGTCCAGCAGAGACCAGTCTGTCAGCATGGACGCCCAGCAAGGAGCTCCGGGACACTCTGGTGGACATGTACACAGGTAAAATACTCCAGGTACTACAGATAATACTCCAGGTACTCCAGATAATACTAACACTCCTCCAGTCCTTGTAGTTCCTGTCTTTACTCCGTCTCAGACGTCTCTCTGGTTTAGTCTGATATGAAGCAGCAGGAATGAGCAGCTGAACTGGTTTGACTGGCTTCACTGGTTTATTCAGACTGGGGAGGGACACCTGAGGGTAAGGCTGAGCATTAGGGTGTACTGAGCCAAAGTGTCCACTGGGTGGAGCTGTGGACCTGCAGAACATTCGAATACAACATTCATCACTTCACGGCCTCGACCCTCAAACCAGGAGAACCTGTTTTCAGGTGCGCCACAGTCAGAGACAGGAGGTCAAAGGTCACAGCTGTACATATACTAACGAACTACAGCTGTGTAGTATTTTTGTGTATTTGTACTTCAAGTACTGCAGAGACCAAGGGATGATTTAGAGACGTGATCGTTTCTTCAGTTTCAGGAGGAACATCACGTCTTTGACCTGACCGGAGTCAAGAACTGGTTTGAACTGGTCAGCAGGTGAAGGTGTGGATGTTCAGTCTTCCTTTAGGTCCTCAGTCTGAACCCAAAAAATCCAACCAGAGAAAAACTCAGAACAGAAATGGACAAAAACCTACGGTGGCCGAGAACCGAGAACCGAGAACCGAGAACCGAGAACCGCCACTGCTGCAAAGAAAAAAGAATGAAGAAAAAAAAAACACAACGGAAGTTAACGACGCAAAAAAACAAACAAACAACAAAAAAACCACAACAGAAGTTAACGACGCAAAAAAACAAACAAACAACAAAAAAACCACAACAGAAGTTAACGACGCAAAAAACAAACAAACAAACAAAAAAACAACACAAAAAACCCCAAAAAGAAACGGTGCAGAATTTTAAAAAAGCCACAAAGGAAGTTTAGATGTTTGTGTAGATTTTTGGATGTTTGTGTAGTTGTTGCGTAGATGTTTGTGTATATATTGTGTAGATGTTTGTGTAGTTGTTGTGTAGATGTTGTGTAGTTGTTGTGTAGATGTTTGTGTATATATTGTGTAGATGTTTGTGTAGATGTTGTGTAGATGTTGTGTAGATTTTTGTGTAGTTGTTGTGTAGATGTTTGTGTAGATGTTTGTGTAGATGTTGTGTAGATGTTTGTGTAGTTGTTGTGTAGATGTTGTGTAGTTGTTGTGTAGATGTTGTGTAGTTGTTGTGTAGATGTTTGTGTAGATGTTGTGTAGATGTTGTGTAGTTGTTGTGTAGATGTTTGTGTAGATGTTGTGTAGTTGTTGTGTAGTTGTTGTGTTGTTGCTGTGTAGATGTCGTGTAGTTGTTGTGTTGTTGTGTAGATGTTTGTGTAGATGTTGTGTAGATGTTTGTGTAGTTGTTGTGTAGATGTTTGTGTAGATATTGTGTAGATGTTGTGTAGTTGTTTGTGAAGTTGTTGTTTAGATGTTTGTGTAGATGTTGTGTAGATGTTGTGTAGTTGTTGTGTAGACGTTGTGTAGATGTTGTGTAGATGTTGTGTAGTTGTTGTGTAGTTGTTGTGTAGATGTTGTGTAGATGTTGCGTAGATGTTTGTGTAGATGTTGTGTAGATGTTTGTGTAGTTGTTGTGTAGTTGTTGTGTAGATGTTGTGTAGATGTTGTGTAGATGTTGTGTAGTTGTTGTGTAGTTTTTGTGTTGTTGTTGTGTAGATGTTTGTGTAGATGTTGTGTAGTTGTTGTGTAGATGTTGTGTAGATGTTTGTGTAGTTGTTGTGTAGTTGTTGTGTAGATGTTTGTGTAGATGTTGTGTAGATGTTTGTGTAGTTGTTGTGTAGATGTTTGTGTAGATATTGTGTAGATGTTGTGTAGTTGTTTGTGAAGTTGTTGTTTAGATGTTTGTGTAGATGTTGTGTAGATGTTGTGTAGATGTTGTGTAGATGTTGTGTAGATATTGTGTAGTTGTTGTGTAGTTGTTGTGTAGATGTTGTGTAGATGTTGCGTAGATGTTTGTGTAGATATTGTGTAGATGTTTGTGTAGTTGTTGTGTAGATGTTTGTGTAGTTGTTGTGTAGTTGTTGTGTAGATGTTGTGTAGATGTTGCGTAGATGTTTGTGTAGATGTTGTGTAGATGTTTGTGTAGTTGTTGTGTAGATGTTTGTGTAGTTGTTGTGTAGTTGTTGTGTAGATGTTGTGTAGTTGTTGTGTAGATGTTGTGTAGCTGTTTGTGTAGTTGTTGTGTAGTTGTTGTGTAGATGTTTGTGTAGATATTGTGTAGTTGTTGTGTAGTTGTTGTGTAGATGTTTGTGTATATATTGTGTAGATGTTTGTGTAGATGTTGTGTAGATGTTGTGTAGATGTTGTGTAGATGATTGTGTAGATGTTGTGTAGTTGTTGTGTAGATGTTGTGTAGATGTTTGTGTAGATATTGTGTAGTTGTTGTGTAGTTGTTGTGTAGATGTTTGTGTATATATTGTGTAGATGTTTGTGTAGATGTTGTGTAGATGTTGTGTAGATGTTTGTGTAGATATTGTGTAGATGTTGTGTAGTTGTTGTGTAGTTGTTGTGTAGTTGTTGTGTAGATGTTGTGTAGATGTTGTGTAGCTGTTTGTGTAGTTGTTGTGTAGATGTTGTGTAGTTGTTGTGTAGATATTGTGTAGATGTTTGTGTAGATGTTGTGTAGATGTTGTGTAGATATTGTGTAGATGTTTGTGTAGATATTGTGTAGATGTTTGTGTAGATATTGTGTAGTTGTTGTGTAGTTGTTGTGTAGATGTTGTGTAGATGTTTGTGTAGTTGTTGTGTAGATATTGTGTAGTTGTTGTGTAGTTGTTGTGTAGCTCTTTTGACTCCAGGAGGTTTCCTCTCCTCAGACTTCGGTGAAGGTCTGTGACTCTTTGGCTTCTCCCGCTCTTATTTTGAAGGTGACCCACTTCCTGTGGTTCCTGGTTGGTCCAGGTAAAGGTGTGTCGGCTGACTAAAGTTCAGTATAGATCTAGAGTTTATAGATCCTACAGTATGATGTGTGTGTCCTCTTCACTCGGAGTGTGTGTCTTGCTCGTCGAGCGTCTCTCCGTCCTCTGTCGGTAATCTGGTGATCCTCCGTGGGCGCCGAGCGTCTCTCCTCCTCCTCGCCGTAATCTCTCGTGTAAATGGCGGTCGAGGACGTGGGTATATTTGGAGTTTGACTTTGTGCTTCTTCAGACGTGTTTGCAGAAACGTCGGCTGTGAACTCAGAGGATCACACCTGCTGGGACCGACCGCGGGCCTGATCAGCTGTTACCACGGCAACAAGCCCCGCATTCGACCCCGGCATCCACAACACGCGGGTCAACACGCGGTCAAACACCCGACATATGAACCCGTGTCCACCTGCTGATGTCACGGCGTCTACCTGCTGATGTCGCCACCTTTAACCTCTGATGATGTCACAGAGTCAGGAGGGGAACACCTGAGATTCAGTCCGCCGCTCACCTGAGGGAGGGAGGGAGGAGAGGGGAGGGAGGGAAGGAGGAGAGAGTAGGAAACAAGGAGAGAGGAGGAGGAGTGACAGGAGGAGGAAACAGAAGGAGAGAGGGAACCAGGGGAGTGAGGAAGGAGGAGGAAGACGGAGGAGGAAGAAGGAGAAGTTTCATTAACGCAGGAAATCATGGTGTCATCAGCAGGTCAACATGAGTGAACTGTTCAAAAACGACGACCATATATGGGCGAAAAGGAAGTGAAGAGCTTCAGTGAACGAGACGCTTTAATTATTTATGAATGAAATAAACAAACAAGTGAAGGTCCCAAAAACTGACCCTGAGGAACGAAGGGAGAGAAAAAGAGGAGGGAGAGAAAGAGAGGAGGGAGAGAAAGAGAGGAGAGAGAGGAGGGAGAGAAAGAGAGGAGGGAGAGAAAGAGAGGAGGGAGAGAAAGAGAGGAGGGAGAGAAAGAGAGAGGAGGGAGAGAAAGAGAGGAGAGAGAGAAAGAGAGGAGAGAGAGAAAGAGAGAGGAGGGAGAGAAAGAGAGGAGGGAGAGAAAGAGAGAGGAGGGAGAGAAAGAGAGGAGAGAGAGAGAGGGAGAGAAAGAGAGGAGGGAGAGAAAGAGAGGAGGGAGAGAAAGAGAGGAGGGAGAGAAAGAGAGGAGAGAGAGAAAGAGAGGAGGGAGAGAAAGAGAGGAGGGAGAGAAAGAGAGGAGGGAGAGAAAGAGAGGAGAGAGAGAAAGAGAGGAGGGAGAGAAAGAGAGGAGGGAGAGAAAGAGAGGAGAGAGAGAAAGGGAGAGAAAGAGAGGAGAGAGAGAAAGAGAGAGGGAGAGAAAGAGGAGGGAGAGAAAGAGAGGAGAGAGAGAAAGAGAGAGGGAGAGAAAGAGGAGGGAGAGAAAGAGAGGAGAGAGAGAAAGAGAGAGGGAGAGAAAGAGAGGAGGAAAAAGAAAGAGAGGAGAGAGAGAAAGGGAGGAGAGAGAGAAAGAGAGGAGAGAGAGAGAGCAGAATTATGAGGAGAGAAGAAGAAGCTTCAGGACAATAAAAAGAAAAGAGGAACAATGAGAGAGAGGAGAGGAAAAAAGAGGGGGAGGAGGAGGTGTTAACCATCATCATCAGCTGTCAATCATGATCAGGTTAACACACACACACACACACACACACACACAGACAGACACACACAGACACACACAGGCTGGTCAGCAGATTAATATAATGACAGGAGAAGGAGACAAAGGGCGAGCGAGCCTGTGAGTGAATGAAGAGAGAGAGGGAGGAGATGGTCGTGTGAACTGTGTTTAATCTGCAGAGTGGGTGGTCCACACACACACACACACACACACACACACACACACACACACACACACACACACACACACACACACAGTATTGTTAGATGAGGGTGGGCTGCAGACCAGTTTGTTTGATCAGACTGAAGTAGCTGCTATTCATGTCTCTGTGCAGGAATGTGTGTGTGTGTGTGTGTGTGTGTGTGTGTGTGTGTGTGTGTGTGTGTGTGTGTGTGTGTGTGTTGTAGCAGCAGCATGTTGGTGTTCTGCAGGTGTGTGTGGACGTTGTTGTGTGAAGCCCACAGACTGGACTGTGACTCTGACAGTCAGACCTCCTCATCACAACATCCTGCTGTCAGGACACACAAACACACACACACACACACACACACACACACACACACACACACACACACACACACACACACACACACACACACCAGAGTCTGACTCTGGACTGCAGACCCGTCCAGAGTCAGTCAGCACAGAACCCAAACCTTCTTTAGAAGAGCTAACAGACGGACAAACAAACAGATAAAGACGAATAAATGAAGAAAAATCAATAAATACAAATAAATAAAAACAAACAGACAAATATATAAATACAAATAAAGACAAATAAATAAAAAAATACAAATAAATAAAAACAAATAAAGACGAATAAATAAAAATAAACGAAGACAAATGAATAAAAATAAATAAATAAATACAAATAAAAAAATACAAATAAATAAAAAAATATAGACAAAAAATAAATACAAATACATAAATAAATACAGATAAAGACAATGATATATACATATATATATATATATATATATATATCTTTATAAACAGGTGAGTTTGGTCCAGCCTGTGAACATGGATTCAGCTCTACAGTTTTAACATGGGTCTCTATGAGGACTGACTCACGTTTGGACTCAGCCTCTAGTGGACATTTGGGGAACTGCAGTTTTAGGGAACCTGACATGTGATACTTTTCCTCTCTATGGTGCCCTTTAACCTCAGTGATTTGAATGTATCATAAAATCAGTCTTAGTAAATATTTTTAATAGAAATTAATAATAAGAATTTTTTTTAAGTTCCTAAAAGTTTGTGACGTCTGATTGGTTAAAAACATCGACTCTCTGGGAGCTCTCACTTCCTCTCTTTGGTTGTTTCTCTCTTTGGAAAGTAAAAAATCGATCCGCTCCGAGTCCTCGGGTTGGTTATTTGTTCACGGTTTAAGGTTTTAAATGTTTCTGTTCGTACTAAACAAACTTCCTGTGGACGAGTCGTCTCTAATGAAAGGTCTCAAATGTACATCAGTATTTACTGTATGTTTGTCTGTATGAATACATCTGTGAGTGTGAGTGTGTGTGTGTGCGAGTGTGTGCGTCTCTCCTGGGCTTAATGTCGGTATCTAAATTCATGTGCGGCGGCGTGGTGGTGGTGGCGGTGTGGCGGCGGTGCGGTGGCGGGCGGATCACAGGCGGATTGTGTTGGATTTGAGCTGAAGCCTCTTTAATCATCGTAACACCGTCATTAATATTCATGCAGTCAGCTGGAACACCCCACTCTCTCTGCACCAAACTTTCTGCACAAAATGTATTAAATACAGCTTAAAAAATTAATGGATTTTAGTTTATATTACATGAAGAAGAAGGGGGGAGCACGCCGCCCCCGCCTCCCCCCTCCTCTCCTCATTGGCTCACACAGATTGCTCCTCTGATTGGCCTTTGTATTTTCCCTTTTTTCTGCAGATTTTCCATCTTTGACGAGACTTCAAAGCGAGCGCGAGGCATGAACGGTCATTTAGAAGGATTTAAGCACATTATCACATCTGTAATTGTACATGAATAATAAGAGGAGCCGCCGCCGCGCTCAATTAGCTCTGAGTCCACAATGAGATCAGAGGAGGGGGGGGCAGAGGACGACAGGAAATGAGAAAAGTTTCAAAGTGAAGAAATTATTCAATAACTGTTATAATAAGACAGAACCAGAACCAGAGGAAACGCTGCCTTCACTGACCCAGGAACAGAGTCCGATTTATCAGACTCTGAGATACAGAGAGCAGAGCAGAAGAGGGCTTAACTCTAACTCTGTTCACATGTTCTCCTGAGTTCACAAAGTGAGGAGCACAAAGAACAAAAAGGAATAAAAGAAACAGAGAAAACCCAAATCTGCCCCAAACCAACTCCTCATTCCCACCGCAACATCGAAACAGAAACAGGATTAAAGTGTGTTAACTTAAAAAGGGCTCGATATCATGGATACTTGATCGACATAAGTACTATTATTAGAAATCAATTTTTAGGTCTTTTGGTCACATGACAGTGAAGCTATTGAAGGAAAACAGCCTTTTCTGAGAACATCAACCGGTAATTTATTGACGGTCCCTTATTCAACACCCACGTTGACAGTGAGGGTGTCGAGTAGATTTAACCGCGCTGCTGTTGTTATTCCCGGTTATGGAGAGTGAGAAGACACCGGTAGATCCTCAGAGAATGTCCGTCAGATATCCAACCTGAAACTAACTTCACCGCCGTATTTACAGGAAAATATATCCAACCTAAAACTAACTTCACCGCCGTATTTACAGGAAAATATATCCAACCTAAAACTAACTTCACCGCTGTATTTACAGGAAAATATATCCAACCTGAAACTAACTTCACCGCCGTATTTACAGGAAAATATATCGCCGATAAATCGGACCGGCCCGAACTGTTAACCCTTCAAAGACTGAACTGAATCTGCTCCACAGTTCAGGGGCGCCGTGGTCCAGGGTTTCCAAAAGAATACCAGGAACAGTTCTTGGTGGACGGGGAACCTGGACTTCCTTTGACCTGGGTGAATCGCTCTAAAAAGTCCAGGTACCCCGTCAGCGAAGAACTGGATCACCCTGACCCGGATCAACAAGAACCTGAACAGACTCTGATGAAGAGCGTAAACCTCTGGACTCAGTTCTCGGGGATTTTGTAGAGGTCAAAGGTCATCGGCTCAGAAACCTCCTATATTTACCTCTATACCTGTGTGTGTGTGTGTGTGTGTGTGTGTGTGTGTGTGTGTCTCTCCTCTGCACACACACACACACACACACACACACACTCAAACAAACAGCTGACTGAGTGTTTTGTTGCTTACTCTTGACTTAACGAGCGTTTAGCTTGATTTCTGTTTCTGTTTTAATTACACCTGAGGAGCTGCGTTCTGATTGGTCCGTTCCTCAGCGAGAGTCGTTAACCGTCCTTAACGAGGCCTTAACGAGATATTAAAGCCGTGTTTGTTCTGCTGATGAGCTGTAAGCATTTAGAAAGCCGACGTGACGACAGGATTAGAGCTCAGTGATGATGAACACGGAGACGGGGGAGGAGGGGGGAGACAGGTGAGGGGAGGAGAGCACTTCCTGTTCCTGTGTTTCCAGGTAACCGTCAGTCACGCTCGTCTTTGTTTGGATGTTTTCAGCTAATCCCAGAGTGAACGAGGAGCTGCGACAGCGTCTACCTTCACCTGGACGAGAGAGAGGAGGCGGCGGCAGTCCGGACAGGTGAACACAGACACCTGAACACAGACACCTGAACACCTGAACACAGACACCTGAACACAGACACCTGAACACCTGAACACAGACACCTGAACACAGACACCTGAACACAGACACTTGAACACTGACACCTGAACACAGACACCTGAACACTGACACCTGAACACAGACACCTGAACACAGACACCTGAACACAGACACCTGAACACAGACACCTGAACACAGACACCTGAACACAGACACCTGAACACCTGAACACTGACACCTGAACACAGACACCTGAACACCTGAACACAGACACCTGAACACAGACACCTGAACACTGACACCTGAACACAGACACCTGAACACAGACACCTGAACACAGACACCTGAACACAGACACCTGAACACAGACACCTGAACACCTGAACACCTGAACACCTGAACACCTGAACACCTGAACACAGACACCTGAACACTGACACCTGAACACCTGAACACAGACACCTGAACACAGACACCTGAACACAGACACTTGAACACTGACACCTGAACACAGACACCTGAACACTGACACCTGAACACAGACACCTGAACACAGACACCTGAACACAGACACCTGAACACAGACACCTGAACACCTGAACACCTGAACACCTGAACACCTGAACACAGACACCTGAACACAGACACCTGAACACAGACACCTGAACACAGACACCTGAACACCTGAACACAGACACCTGAACACCTGAACACCTGAACACCTGAACACAGACACCTGAACACAGACACCTGAACACAGACACCTGAACACAGACACCTGAACACCTGAACACCTGAACACCTGAACACAGACACCCTCACCTGAACACAGACACCTGAACACCTGAACACAGACTCCTTCTCTTCTCTCCTGCTGTCAGTCTGAAGATCAGAGCTCAGACCTCTTTATTCTCCTCCACAGATCCAGGATCAGCCGGAGTCTGGACCACAACCAACGTCCTGAAGGTGAGTCTGGACCTCATTAGAGAGGGGGAGGAGTTTAGTGATGGACTGATGACCTCAGAGCGGGTCGATCGCAGCAAAAACATGAGAGTCCTGATGTGTGTGTGTCTGTGTCTCTCTCTCTCCTCCAGCTCCTCAGCACCTCCAGGAGCGTCCCACCTCCTGCTCACCTTCCCCTCTGTCTCACAGGAGGTCCGTCTCCCCCGTCTTCCTCAGGAGGTCCGACTCCCCTGTCTCCCCCGTCCTCCTCAGGAGGTCCGTCTCCCCCGGTGTCTCCCCGGTGTCCCCCCGCCCTCTCGGAGGTGTAGGGGAGTCAGAGATGGACCTGTCCCCCAGCCCGGACCCGTCTCCTCGGGCGGAGAGCAGAGGAGATGATGGAGGACGAACATCTCGAGGACCTGGGAGTCCGTCTCTGAGGAGACACCTGCTCAGAACTGAAGACAGGTGAGACCTTCTCCACGTCTTCTTCTACCACGGCGGCGTGGTGGGCGTGTCCTCCAGGGTCTCAGACTGGGACAGGAAGTCAAAGACGCTCCTCAGGTGTGATGATTAAAGCTTGAATGAGTGACTCCGCCTCCTCGTCCGCTCCGATGGCGTCCCTCCCTGTCTCTCCCTCGTTAGCGCGGTCTCCTCGCGGTCTCCGGGTTCATGATGAACTTCCTGACTTTGATTAAACTTTAACCTTCTTCAGACTCGCTCACCCGTGTGGGTTTTTTGAGCGTGTTTCAGATTTGTGAGTTTTCGCCGTGGCGTGAAATATGACCTATTAAATTTAGATTTGATTTGATTATCTGCAGCGACAGAAATAGACGGGTAGTAAGAGCGAGCAGAGGAGTGTTGATTAGAGCGGGCGGTATTATAAAGTCAGAAACAGTCAATTAGAGGAGACAGTGTCAGCCGCCGCCGCCGCCGCCGTCTTCCTCTTCTTCTTCTTCTTCTTCAGTGTCTTATTTACTCGCTTTATTACGCTAAGAAGCAGCCTGACCTTTAAGGTGATATGAGAGAATTACAGCCCAACATCACTCGCTGCTTATTAAAGCAACGCCTCATAACCCGCCGCTCCGTCTCGGCGCCACGCTCGGATAAAGTGAGGTTAAAACACCTGACTCCGCTACACACAGGTGACACTCTAATGAAACACTCTGAGCTGATGTCAGCAGATCCTGACCAATCACAGCCTCTCTGACCACCTGACCACCAGCCTCAATGGGCTCCTCTGTTTCTGACAATAATATTGATTATTGATCAGTCACACACCGTCACAAATGTCTTTGATTGACACGCAAACAGACCTTTATTTTGGCGGTTTTCCTCTTCTTCCTCTTCCTTTTCTCGGCTCCTGAAGGATTTGTCCTTTTTTACGACACTGTTACCTGCTCTTTAGACGCTCAGTGACCATTTCACAGGAGGAGGAACAGGACGGGGGCGGAGCTTAGTCAGAATCATCAGCCTATCAGCAGCAGCACTAACATGATTTTATTTTATTTTTACAATAATTTATATTTGATCAGACAGAAAGAATCGATCAAAATATCAAAATTATTTTAATTTATTGTTGTTATTTTGCTCTTGGGGGCCCCCTACTGGGCACAGGGCTAAGTGGGGGCCAGTAGGGGGCCCCTACTTAGCCGTACTTAAACCGACAGTACACACGACAAACTACACACATGAACACACTCAGGCGTTAGAAATACACAAACGTGTTTAACGGCGTTTGTTTCTCTGTTTCCTTCAGTGCTCAGCAGGACGCCACCTCTGGACCAATCACAGCGCCCGCTCAGGTCCGAGGATTTGACCGAGACAAGAACGTCTCGTTTTTACTGAAGGAGCTGGACGCTCTCCGAGACCTGAACAAGAAGGTGTGTGTGTCTGTGTGTGTGTGTGTGTGTGTCTGTGTGTGTGTGTGTCTGTGACTGTGTGTGTGTGTGTGTGTGTGTGTGTGTGTGTGTGTGTGTGTGTGTGTGTGTGTGTGTGTGTGTGAGTGTGAGTGTGAGTGTGTGTCTGTGTGTGTGTGAGTGTGTGTGGGAGTGTGTGTCTGTGTGTGTGTGTGTGTGTGTGTGTGTGTGTGTGTGTGTGTGTGTGTGTGTGTGTGTGTGTGTGTGTGTGTGTGTGTGTGTGTGTGTGTGTGTGTGTGTGTGTGTGTGTGTGTGTGTGTGTGTGTGTGTGTGTGTGTGTCTGTGTGTCTGTGTGTGTGTGTGTCTGTGTGTGTGTGTCTGTGTGTGTGTGTGTGTGTGTTTACTCATGAGGAGGTGGTCCTCACAGGTATACTAACACCTGTCTGTTTTTCAGCTTCAGGATCAGCTGGTCCAGAGGGAGAAGGAGCTGCAGAGGAGGGAGGTGGAGGAGGAGCTGCAGGAGGAGCAGAGGGAGGCCCAGAGCTGGGAGAGACCTACAGGTGAGGGGGAGGAAGGAGGAGGAGGAGAGGGAGGAAGGAGAGAGGAAGTGAGGAAGGAAGTAGAGGAAGTGAGGAAGGAAGGAGAGAGGGAGGAGGTGTGTTTCCAGTTTACTCTCCTCTTAATCAGATCTGATCCAACCACGACTTCTTAAATATTTGAATATTTTTCCTGCACACTGTTTAATACCAACACACACACACACACACACACACACACACACACACACAGTAATTAAAACAACAGCAGTGGTTCAGAGGAGGAGGAGGAGAAGGAGGAGGAGGAGGAGGAGGAGGTGACAGTTAACAAGCAGCTGTTAGTTTAACAGAAATGTGTGTTTAAGCAACGATCAGACGTGATATTGATTTAACTGATCTGTGAGTGTGTGTGTGAGTGTGTGTGTGTGTGTGTGAGTGTGTGTGTGTGTGTGTGTGTGTGTGTGTGTGTGTGTGTGTGTGTGAGTTTAATCCTGCAGGATTATCACAGACACACTCGGACTGATTCAGTTTCTTCATCTTTTCTAATATCAGCTGATCGATCACCTGTCAATCAAATCAGATCAATAACATTTATTTACCCCTGATCATAAAGACGACGTGTTCTCAACAAAACCACCTCTGACACATCTGAGGTCAACGTCCAAAAGGTTAGTCACATGACCAGGGCTGAGAAGGTCACCGGGTTCAGAGACAGACCTGAACGCCATCCTGTCCGGGTCTGTCTCTGATGGAGGGTGGGGTCAGAGGTCAGAGGTCAGGGGTCAGGTGGTCAGGTGTGTGAGGGTTCAGGTCGCTGTTTCAGGTGTGAAAAAAGAAACCGACTGTTCTGTGATGTTATTGATGATCCGTTTCCATGGTGACCGTTTCTACTTTTATTTCACTGAGTCTCACATGAGCGCTGGTCATTTCTCCGTTATTACACCTGGACCACTGGACACACTCACACACACACACACACACACAAACACGGACACACGGACACACACACGGACACACACACGGACACACACAGACACACAGACACACACACACACACACACACTCAGCTCTGATTGGACGATCAGTCTGAGGAGAAACTGGAACAAATCAAAGGTTTTATTGGACACGTTCTCAAACTGCCTCCTCTCCTTGTCACCTTGTCTCCTACTCCCTATGCCTCCTCATCCTTAAACTTTCACCTCCTCCTTATGTCCTTCTCCTCTCTTCCTAGTCTCCTAGCATCCTAATTCCTTCCTTGACTCCTCTGTCTTTGCTCCATAAACCCTGTCATCTCCTTGTCTCCTTGTCTCCTTATTGACTCTTCTCACCTTGTGTCCTTCCCTTTGTATTCTTCCTCTCCTTTTTTCACTTCCTCTTTCTGTTCTCTTATCTTGCATCCCCCTCTCCTCTCCTCATCCTTACCTTGCCTCATCTCCTCTCCTTGTCACCTTGTCTCCTACTACCTATGCCTCCTCATCCTTAATCTTTCACCTCCTCCCCCTGTCCTTCTCCTCTCTTTTTGTCTCCTTGTATCCTAATTCCTTCCTTGACTCCTCAGTCTTTGCTCCATAAACCATGTCATCTCCTTGTCTCCTTGTCTCCTTGTCTCCTCAGCGGTGTTGGAGGAGGTCTTGTCGGCCCAGAGGGACAGGGATCAGGCTCTGATGTCACGCCTCCTGCTGGCCAATGAGGAGAGAGACGAGGCTCTGCTGAGGGCGCGACAACTGCAGCAGGCGGCCGAGTACGACACACACACACACACACACACACACACACACACACACACACAGACACACACACACACACACACACTGTGCTGTTCTGCCCTGACAGATGCAGGTCACCTCCTCCTCCTCCTCCTCTGTTTCTCTCTCTGAAGATCAGAGGAGGTTCAGAGGAGGAGTGTTACCCTCTTTTATAGGAGGTGTGAAGATCCTCCTAACGCTCTAAAGTGACTCTTTTTTAGGAGTTACCTGGTTATGAGTGGCGCCCCCTGGTGGTTGTCTGGTTGTCCCTCTGATCTAACAGAGAGGAGGTCTGGAGGAGGAGAGGATCAGGCTGCTGTTTGTTTGTTTGTTTGTTTGTTTGTTTGTTTGTTTCAAACACTAACTTCTTATTTACATGTTTTCTGGTTTAATATGAGGCAGAAAAACGACGATCCTCCTCTCCTCCTCCTCCTCTTCCTCTTCCTCCTCCTTCTCTCTCTTCCTCCTCTCTCCTCTCTCCTCTTCCTCCTCTCTCCTCCTCCTCTCTTCTCCTCCTCTCTCCTCTTCCTCCTCCTCTCTCTCCTCCTCTCTCCTCTTCCTCCTCCTTCTCTCTCCTCTTCCTCCTCTCTTCCTCCTCCTCTCTCCTCTTCCTCCTCTCTCCTCCTCCTCTCTCCTCTTCCTCCTCCTCCTCTTCATTATTCTCCTCCTCGGTCTCGTTAAGAGCTGTGAAACGAGCTCTCGTCCTCCTTGAGGAGCCTCCAAATAGACCAGAAAATCTAATTACAGATAACCCCCCCCCCCCCTCCTCCTCTCCTCCTCCTCTCTCGCTCCTCCTCCCCCTCCTCCTCCCCCCCAGGATGAGAGGGTAATTGATATTGGAGGCCACAATCCTTTTTATGAGGGACAGAATATGGAGGAGCATGTTCCATCTGTCAGGACTGAGAGTGTGTGTGTGTGTGTGTGTGTGTGTGTGTGTGTGTGTGTGTGTGTGTGTGTGTGTGTGTGTGTGTGTGTGTGTGTGTGTTTTTCTAATGGGCAGAGGCGGCCTGTGTTACCTCTGTAATGTGTGTGTGAATAATGTGGAGCTGCTGTTTGTTTTTCTCTCTTTAAGCTCATTTTATTTATCCAACAGGAAACATCTGCATTTATCAAACAGAGCGCCGTCTACACAACACACACGACATACACCTGAAACACAACAAAAACCAGCAACGAGCGTTCAAAACACACACACAGAAAAACACACAAAAAACACAAAAATATAAAAAAAAACACAAACACAAAAAACCCTCAAAAATCATAAAATACATAAAAAAACACCAACAAGCTTTTAAAACAAAAAAACCTTCAAAAACACACAAAACAAAAACCACCGAGTTTTCAGAACTAAAAAAATAAAAACAAAAAAAAAAAAACACAAAAAAACAAACAAAAAAAAAGACCAACGAGCTTTCAAAACACAAAAACCCACAAAAAAACAAAACAAAAAACCCTACAAAAACCACCAACAAGCTTTCAGATCTGGAATAAACAAAAACCCTAAAAAAACTCAAGGAGCTTTCAGAACAACAACAAAAAAACAAAAACAATCATTAAAAAACACAAAAAATCAAAAACCACCAACAAGCTTTCAAAACATAAAAAAACACAAAAAACACAACAATCATAAAAATCTTAAAAAAACACAAAAAACACCAACAAACTTTCAAAACTAAAAAGTAAGTGTGATGAACCACAAAAAAACACAAATGAGCTTTCAGAATTAAAAAGAAAAAATAAACAAAAAAGACACAAAAAAAAACACAAAACCTTTGAGGAGCTTTAAAAAAAACAAAAAATCCTCCGATATTATCCGGACCCAGAGCTGCAGAAGGACTGCAGAAGGTTCTGGATCTGCTGGATCTGCTGCAGTTATCGTGAAAAAAAGACACTGATGGAGTTTTAATCATGAATATAAACAGTGAGTACTCTGAGTATTCTGTGAGTACTCTGAGTATTTGCAGTATAAATACATATAAACATGTTTGTCTGATAAAAACTTTCTGATGACTGTAGATGTTGTTCCTGAATTAACAGCTGCAGTTTGTTAGTGTGTGTGTGTGTGTGTGTGTGTGTGTGTGTGTGTGTGTGTGTGTTAATGACGGTGTTGGTGGTGGTGGTGCGGCGGCGGCGGCGAGCGGAGCGGAGCCGGGCTGAGCCGGCCTGGCTGGGCTGCAGTAAGCAGGGTGTTAGAGGAGCTTTATTGGAGGCGGCCGGTCTTTCATTACCTGCTGTTCCCTGCAGAGCGAGCCGCCTCGGCCACCTTATTACAGTTTATTACAGAAAAACAGCAGCAGCCGCTAAATGAAAAGAGCCTCCCAGGAGGAGGAGGAGGAGAGACGGAGCAGCAGCTAGTTACCAGCTCCTCGTCCAGCCCGGCTGAGAGGAGCGGGCCGGAGGAGCGGCTGAGGAGGCTGGAGGAGGAGGAGAGACAGGAAAGGAGAGTTGGAGCCGGACTTCAGGGACGGAGGACAAAATTACAGCTCAGCTGCTGCTGCTGCAGCTCAGGCCATCACCGCCACCGCCGCCATCGCCGCCATCGCCGCCCAGTTTAATATGGTCAGAGAGAGACTGGGGGGGCGGCGAGGGGGCGGCGAGGGGTCACCCCTGAACCCTGAATATAATCACATCATACATACAGAGTCCTATAAGCTCAGCTGTCAGCCTGAACCTCCGTGTTCATCAGGTGTGAAGAAGAACTCTGAATTACCACAATTTACACCGGAACCAGGAACCGATCAGGAACCGATCAGGAACCGCTCCGATCAGGAACGACTCCGATCAGGAACCGATCAGGAACCGATCAGGAACCGATCAGGAACCTTCGATCAGGAACGGTGTCGATTTTCTGGACTTCAGAGACCAGGCTCTTTTAAAAACCCAAATCCTCACAGGGACCAACACAGGTCCTCCCAGCCTGCAGGGGGCGCTCTCTCAGACAGGAGGGACGACGGACAGTCCTTCGTTAGATCAGATCATGTCCTCCATCTTTACAGACAAAGATTTTAAATGAACAAACTTCTGATTTTATTTAAGAATATTTCAAAATAAAAGATTTTTAATTTTTAAAGTTTCTGTTTTTATCGTCTTTATTCTCACAAACAGAAATATCGCTGGCGTCCGGCTGTAGAGCTGCGCTGTGATTGGCTGCTGTGACTAATGTTTCCCTCTCTGTCCGCAGGTTGGACGGTCTTCAGCTGGAGGACACGGACATGGTAAACTGACTCTGATCAGTCTGCAGGTTCTGATTATTGATTATTGAACACTCATCAGAGTGTCTGTCCTCCATCAGGACGTGGACCAGCTCCTTCAGAGCGTCTGTGACGCCGAGTCGGTCCAGGAGGTCCAGCAGTTCGGGGCGGTTCTGGTTCAGCGTCTGCAGATGGCGAGACAACGGAGACACGACATCACGGCGCAGGAGATGAAGGCGGTGATGGAGGAGAGAGACAGCTCCGTCGCCAAGGTCTGTCCTCTCACCTGTCTGTCCTCTCACCTGTCTGTCCTCTCACCTGTCTGTCCTCTTACCTGTCTGCCCTCTCACCTGTCTGTCCTCTCACCTGTCTGTCCTCTCACCTGTCTGTCCTCTTACCTGTCCTCTCACCTGTCTGTCCTCTCACCTGTCTGTCCTCTCACCTGTCTGTCCTCCCACCTGTCTGTCCTCTTACCTGTCTGTCCTCTCACCTGTCTGTCCTCTCACCTGTCTGTCCTCTCCTCTGTCTGTCCTCTCACCTGTCTGTCCTCTCACCTGTCTGTCCTCTTACCTGTCTGTCCTCTCACCTGTCTGTCCTCTTACCTGTCCTCTCACCTGTCTGTCCTCTCACCTGTCTGTCCTCTTACCTGTCTGTCCTCTTACCTGTCTGTCCTCTTACCTGTCCTCTCACCTGTCTGTCCTCTCACCTGTCTGTCCTCTCACCTGTCTGTCCTCTTACCTGTCTGTCCTCCCACCTGTCTGTCCTCTTACCTGTCTGTCCTCTCACCTGTCTGTCCTCTTACCTGTCTGTCCTCCCACCTGTCTGTCCTCTTACCTGTCTGTCCTCTCACCTGTCTGTCCTCTCACCTGTCTGTCCTCTCACCTGTCCTCTCACCTGTCTGTCCTCTCACCTGTCCTCTTACCTGTCCTCTCACCTGTCTGTCCTCTTACCTGTCTGTCCTCTCACCTGTCCTCTCACCTGTCTGTCCTCTCACCTGTCTGTCCTCTCACCTGTCCTCTCACCTGTCTGTCCTCTCACCTGTCTGTCCTCTCACCTCTCACCTGTCCTCTCACCTGTCTGTCCTCTCACCTGTCTGTCCTCTTACCTGTCCTCTCACCTGTCCTCTCACCTGTCTGTCCTCTCACCTGTCTGTCCTCTCACCTGTCCTCTCACCTGTCTGTCCTCTCACCTGTCTGTCCTCTCACCTGTCTGTCCTCTCACCTGTCCTCTCACCTGTCTGTCCTCTCACCTGTCTGTCCTCTCACCTGTCCTCTCACCTGTCTGTCCTCTCACCTGTCTGTCCTCTCACCTGTCCTCTCACCTGTCTGTCCTCTCACCTGTCTGTCCTCTCACCTGTCCTCTTACCTGTCTGTCCTCTCACCTGTCTGTTCTTAAAGGTACAGTACACCTGTAAACCCTGTGTCTCAGGTTTGTCGTTGGATCAGTGTGATCGGAGTTTGATTCATCATCCTGCAGCTGTCAGTCAGACACCTGACAGCGTCTCCTCTGTCATCTGTGCCGTCCTCTAAGCGCTCTGTTTAACCCCGCTGGTGCGGCGGCGTAGCGTGGGCCCGGGTACGGCGGCCCGGTCGGCCCAAACTTGCGATGTTTTCGTTTTGAATCTGAACGTGAAAAAAAAAAAACTGCAGAGACAAATATTGACAGGAGAGCGAGTCGACCCGACGAGCTGATGTTTGCTGAACGCTCGCTGTTTATACACCCGACACACACACACACACACACACACACTCCTCGCTCAGGTGTGTGTGTGTGTGTGTGTGTGTGTGTGTGTGTGTGTGTGTGTGTGTGTGTGTGTGACGACTTCAGCTCTCAGCGTTCCTGCAGGTGTGTCACAGGTAAGACTGCTGGTCAGACGTCAATCAATAATCAATAAGTGCGGTGATGTCAGAGATGATTAAAAAGTTGGTAGTTTGAAGAAGAATCTTCCTCCTCCTCCTCCTCCTCCTCCTCCTCCTCCTCCTCGGCGTCTCTCTCCTCTGGAGGCTGATTATTATCGAAGTTCAGCTCACAGAGTTTATTACCAAAACCTGCAGAGTCCTGGATTTATTACCCACAATTCCTCCTGATTCATATACCGCTCTCTGTGGGAGGATCAGGGGGAGGGGGGGGGAGTAAAAGGAGCAGAAATGAAAAAGATGAGAGGGCTGACTGATGGAGGGATGACAGAAAGAGAGAGAGAGGAGAGTGGGAGGGTGATTGAGGGGGGAGATGAGAGAGAGAGAGAGGGGGCGGAGCTCCCAGCAGGGCCGTGCTGCAGGTGGCGGCTCAGAAGCTCCGCCCCCCTCCCGATGTGTCTGATGGATCAGAAACTTTCATCTCTTCTCTCACTGTGACTCCTGTCGCCATGGTAACCGGGCTGGAAGCAGGACTGCTGCACTCAGAAAACCATGGCAACGGTTGTCAGGGAGCAGAGGAGGGAGAGGAGATCTCCGTCAGACACCACCGAACACCTCCTCCACTGTCAGGGGAGAAGAACTTTAGAAAAGAGGAGCAGAAGTTCTGGTTCTGGAGTCTGTGGGTCCTCCTGGTTCTGGTTCTGGTCTGAGTCTCGGTCAGGGTTCCTGTTTCAAACTCTCAGCTGTTGATTCAGACGATCATGAAGGTTTTTACTCCAACATCTTCACTCCTGTCTGCTCCTCCTGCTCCTCCTCCTGCTCCTCCTCCTCCTCCTCCTCGTTGATGAAGTATTTCAGGTAGATGATGTTTAGCTGTCGTCATGGAAACTCAGACAGGAAGCTGTTAGAAAACTATCTGACCTCTGACCTCTGAGAGGGTCAAGTTCAGGTGTCGACCTGCACAGGTAAACAGTCCTCCTCAGACCTCCTCAGACCCCCTCAGTCCTCCTCAGTCCTCCTCAGACCCCCTCAGTCCTCCTCAGTCCTCCTCAGACCTCCTCAGACCCCCTCAGACCCCCTCAGTCCCCCTCAGACCTCCTCAGACCCCCTCAGTCCTCCTCAGACCTCCTCAGTCCTCCTCAGTCCTCCTCAGTCCTCCTCAGTCCTCCTCAGACCCCCTCAGTCCTCCTCAGACCTCCTCAGACCCCCTCACCAGACCTTCAAACCCGCGTCACCACCTCTGTTCCTCCATCTTTACGTCCTTTGACCCCCACCCGCCGTCGCCGCTGTAACGGCGCCCGCCTCCATTAACCCCACAAAACTCACCGCCATATCCGCATCAACCATCCCACCGCCACTAACCCCCGCCAATATCGCCTCTCCGCCATCTTTTAACACCCCGCCCCTCTGCGTTAACACCACCCCTCCACGGTAACACCTTAATCCCGCCCTCGCTCTGCCGCCGCCGCGCGCTGAAATATGTTTCAAATGCCGCCATAATCCTCGGAGGAGAAGAAGAAGAGAGAGAGCACTCCACGCTGGAGGATTCCTCTCCTCCCCCCCGCCGCTCGCCGATCCCTCGCTCCCTCTCCTCATCTCTCAGGGATTATCTCCTCGCCGCAGCCGGGACTTCTGGGAAATATTAGAAAAGTGTGTGTGTGTGGGGGGGGCGGCGCTCTCAGCTGCCTCTGTATTGAGTTAATATCAGGTAATTAGAGGTTATTAGAGGTCGTTACAGCTCACCTGGACGCCGCTCACCTGGACGCCGCTCACCTGGACGGTTGTCGGTTTGATTCCCAGAGGCAGAGCCATCTTTAAAGGAACAGTACGCTGTTTTTATAAACAACACAAACAGCTGGAGGCGGAGCTTTAAACTCACCCTCAGTCAGAGAAGCTCTCTGATTGGTCAGCTTCATCGGAGATGGCGTCGTGTTAGCGGCGACCAATCAGAGCAGCTCAAAGTGACCCGTCATTTTCAACCATGACTGTTGATTCTCTTCAACCATCAGTTCATCAGTTCATCATCACTAGACGGACACACATCCATCCATATTTCATTCATCACTAAACCAATCGATCTATAATCGATCATCATTCATTCATCTGCCCATCATCTGTCCTTCCTTCTATCGATTCTGGATTAATTAAATTCATCCCTTCACTCATCATCCGTCCATCATGAGTCCATCTCTCCATCCATCACTTCATTCATCTTCATTCACCATTTCATCTTCTGTATTCTTTCCTTCCTTGTGTCCTTCCTCCCTTCATTGTGTCCTTCCTCCCTCCCTTTCCCCATTCACCCTTCCTCCCTTCTTTCCTTCCTTGTGTCCTTCCTCCCTTCCTTCCTTCCCTGTGTCCTTCCTTCCTTCCTCCCTTCATTGTGTCCTTCCTCCCTCCCTTTCCCCATTCTCCCTTCCTCCCTTCTTTCCTTCCTTGTGTCCTTCCTCCCTTCCTTCCTTCCCTGTGTCCTTCCTTCCTTCCTCCCTTCATTGTGTCCTTCCTCCCTCCCTTTCCCCATTCTCCCTTCCTCCCTTCTTTCCTTCCTTGTGTCCTTCCTCCCTTCCTTCCTTCCTTGTGTCCTTCCTCCCTTCCCTCCTTCCTTGTGTCCTTCCTCCATCTGTTAAGTTGACGTTGATCTAAAGATGATCATTAATTATTGATCACACAAAGGTTTACCTGAACAGGTGAGAGCTGATCTTATTGACCCTTTATTGATCATAACTGTAAACACATCATGGTCATGTGACTCTGATTTAATGACTCACAAACACAAACTCAAACAAACAAACAAACGTGTGAATCCTGATGAATCTGTTATTCTTATTCACACAATAGACCACGCCCCATTCTGCCATTCTGACCACTCCCCTTATGACCACTCCCCATTCTGACTCCGCCTCCTGGTTCATAAACAAACTGATAAATCGTGAAATCAGTCGCCTGTACCTGTAACACCTGCGGTGACATCACCACCTGTGTACGAGACTGATCACATGACCACATACGGCGTCTGATCACATGACCACATACGGCGTCTGAGCCGAGCTGTCAATCAAAACCAAAGAATGTTTTTCCATCTGTTAAAAGAGTTCAGAGAGAAATCTGCTCAAGTTTACACTGTCAACACACACACACACACACACACACACACACTGTCAACACACACACACTGAACACACACACACACTGAACACACACACACACACACACACACACACACACACACACACAGACTGTACAAACAGGAATCAGTCTTGTGTCCATCAACAGTCTGTCTGCATGAGGATATCCCTACATCCTCTAAACACACACACACACACACACTCTCACACACACACACACACACAGACAGACATACACACACTCTCTCACACACACACACTGACACACACTCTTGGTCCAGTGAAGCAGACTCCTCCAAATGGTAAAAAGAAACAGTGGTTGTTTGATTTAGTGCTGTTCTGTGATTGGTTGGGCAGTCTGAAGTGGGCGGAGTCACAGCTCTCTATGATGTCAGGTCTGTGTTGTGGATCCGGTCAGACTCTGAGTGTCCTGGTGGGTTTTTAGATGTTCTGAGCAGGTCTGAGTCGGTTTGGTTCGGTTTGACTTGAAGAAGGCGGTTTCTCAGCTGCTGATTGGTGCAGGAGCTCCAAGCTCCTCCCCCCTGTGCTCAGCTGGACTCTGTGTCTAAATAAAACCAGTACCTGAAGTCCATTACCTGCTCAGATCCAGACCCCTGTGAGATCCCCTCTGTTCAAAGGTCCCAGTATGACCAGTTTACACCGTCCCACGTCTTCTGATTGGACACCAGGCCCATCAATCTGATCAGAAAGGGGCGGAACCAGGCACACGACCTGGTTTGTGTCTCTGCAGTGTAAATGTCTGGAACAGGATCTGATCCAGGAGAGAGAGCGGAGGGCGAGCCAGGTACACACACACACACACACACACACTCTGCATACTAAGTGCTGCTCTCTGTGTTGAATGGTGATGATGGGATGTCTGCTTTGTTGTCATGACAACCTGTCAGGGGGACACTGCAGCTTGTTTGCCAACAACTTGTTATTCAAACAGGGTGTGTGTGTGTGTGTGTTTGTGTTCGTGTGTGTGTGTGTGTGTGTGTCTGTCTACCTCTATAAGGACCTTGTTCTGTTGTAAATCAGGCGTTTTCAAGACTCCAAATAAACATGAAACAGTTCAAAGGTGCAGTTCGCAGAGTTCAGTGTCTCTAAAATAATAATAATAATAATATTAATAATAATAATAATGATAATAATAATAATAATAATAATAATAATAATAATAATAATAATAATGATGATAATAATAATAATAATAATAATAATAATAATAATAATGATGATGATGATGATGATGATGATGATGATGATAATAATAATAATAATAATATTCACGGTTCCTAAATGAAAATAAAACTCTTTAGAGAAGAAGAGTCGGGGGGGTTGTCGTGTTCGTGTTCATGGACAGTTTTGGTATGTGATATAATAATGTCCTCAAAGGCCACCGTCACCTCTGGAGTTCAGGTTGAAACTATAATGTTTGAGGAGGTCTGATGTCGGTCACATGACCTGAAACACTCTCATCACCTCCTGGTCGTCCAGCGTTAGTGTGACTGAACTGAGCTCGTCATGAGAACACATGGAGACTCTGAGGGTCACATGACTGTAGAATGTAAACATGCACACAGGTCCAGACACTGCTACCATCTCAGAACCCTGAACAGAACAGCAGAACCACCTGATCCGACTGACAGGAACTAGGATTCAGACTCAGGGGGGCGGGGTCTGTGATGATCCGGACCAGAACAGGACGGAGTCACAAACTGACGTCAGGATGTCGTTTCAAACTTAGTGATGGAAGATCAGTTCTTCTGACTGAATCTTTAGAATCATTAAAAGGATTCGTTTAAAAGATTCGTTCACTGAATCAGTCAGTTCTTCTGAGACCCGTCCTGTCGCTGCAGAACACCAGTGAGTGACACAGCGGCGAGTTTGTTCATTAGCCCCTCCCCTGCTGCTGAAGTCACAGCGTCGTTCTCTGGGTGACTCGTGTCGTTCATTCGCCAAGTCCTGAAGGAAGAATCACTCCCCTGCCCTGAAAAACTCACCTCTCCGTGTGTCGCCGTCTGTCGGCGGGAACAACACAGCAGCGAGCAGCACGCCACTAAACGAGCGCGAGTGTATTTGTGTATTAATGTAAAGGCGCTGTAATGACCTGTTTTATCAACCAACCGCTGCTCAGCAGGAAGTGAACGACGCTACACCCCTCCCTCCTCCGCCTCACAGTCTGACTGATTCATGTCGTTCATTCGCTCTGAGTGAATCACGAGACTCCGCCCACCCACTCGCTGGCCGGCTGTGTGTCATTCGCCAAAGAGTCAAAGGCGACAGTTCCACTCCCGACCGCCACGCCGAGCTGAGCTCAGCTGACCTGAGTAGTGAACGGATCAGGTCTGAGAGTGACTCGGTTCAGGTGGTTGACTCGGCGGTTCTCTCCTTCCTGTTTCGTCTCACAGATCGTGTTTCTCTTCTTTCTTCTTCTCTAGAATCTCCATCTGTAATCGAGTCCCTCTCTGCCGGCGGGTTTGTGTCCCCGGTCTCAGTAGATCCAGTCAAATCTTCAGTGGAGTCTGTCGTCTGTCCCCCCCCCTCGCCGCCGCCGCTCGCTCTGCCTCCACATTTATTAAATTTTGTTATTAATGTAGCACTCGCTCTTTTTTCCGCTCTGAATCTGTTAATTAGGCCTGAGGGCTCCCGAGGATTAGAGCCCAGAGAGCTTTTTAATTTCCAACAGAAACACCGACAGCTGCCCGCAGATCCACCAGCAGACTGTCAGAGAGACCGCCGCCACGGGGGGCGGGTTCAGCCCCAGACCGGGACCAGGGACCGGGACCAGGGACCGGGACCAGGGACCGGGAGCTCCAGAACAGTCCAAGACATTAAACAAGGAACTTTAAACCAGGACCAGAGACCTAATCTAAGATACCAGGTCCTGGCTGACCCAGCAGGTCTGAAGGTCTCATAGAGTCTGACGATTCGGACCGTGTTTCTGAGCCCCGTCCTGGTCTCTGGTCCCCTCTGAATCAGGACTACAGAGACCCAGATAGACTCTTTAAAAGAAACTACAATGTTGACAAGGAACCAAAGTTTAAAACCGGACTAAAACAGATCCACGTGGACCAGAAACTGAGACCACCACAGGGTTAAAGTGTATTTACTGTGAAACAGAGACCCTCAAAGACTCCGTTTACAATAACAGTGAACCTGAGACGCTCTGAGACCCTCAGTTTACAGTGAACCTGAGACCCTCTGAGACCCTCTGAGACCCTCTTAGACCCTCTGAGACCCTCAGTTTACAGTGAACCTGAGACCCTCAAAGACTCAGTTTACAGTGAAGCTGAGACCCTCTTAGACCCTCAGTTTACAGTGAAGCTGAGACCCCCTGAGACCCTCTGAGACCCTCTGAGACCCCCAGTTTACAGTGAAGCTGAGACCCTCTGTGTGAGGATTGTGTTCCTGTTTTTGTTGATAAGTTCATTCTGATCAGTCTGTACTCGGACAGACTGAATAAACGATCACAGAGCTCATCAAACACTCAGACTTCAGTCAGCTGATGGGGGGGGGGCAGATTTTGGGGCTAATTTGAAGTGGACTGACCTTTGAACTCCTCCTGGTAAAGGTCAGAGGAGGTCTCTTTCATTTACTCCTTTTCTGCTCTCACCTCCTCATCCTGAACCCCCCCCCCCCCCCATGCTAATTAAAGCTTCGTCTCCTCCCCCTCCTCACCCGCTCTTCCTCACCTCTTTATCCTGGAGGACCTAGGTCAGGTTGGTTTTATTACCTCCTCCTCCCCCCCTCATTGGTTGACCTTAACTCCTCATGTTAAAGGTCGGCTGGCGTCGGCGCCGCGGCGTGCTCATCATCTCATTTGGAAATTATTCTGATTAATAAGTCGGCGGTTCGTTTGAAGCGTCTCCTCCGGCCCGGCTGGAGAAGTCACATATTGACTCTCCGGGTTTGGTTTCTCTTTTGAAGTCTCTTTTTCAACCCGCAGACCTTCAGGGCTTTAATTAGCATGAGGAGGAGGAGGAGGAGGAGGAGGAGAGGAGGAGGAGGAGAGGGAGGTCAGGATCAGGTCTGTCTGTCAGGAGTCCACCTCCACACTTTTTGACCGCAGATAGAGTCACAGAGTCCTGGAACTGTCGGCCTGGAGGTCCAGGGGAGGAGGTGAGGAGAACGGGAGGAGGAGGTGAGGAGACTAGAGGAGGAGACTAAGGGAGGCAGGTTAAAGGTCAGGCTTTGACTCTAACTTTGTTCTCCTGAGTTAAAGAGTAAGGAGCACAAAGAACTTTAGAGGATCAATGAAAACTGATCAATAATGTTTGTCTTATTGATCGACCTTAGTACTATTATTAGAAATCAATTTTAGGTCTTTTGGTCACATGACAGTGAAGCTATTGAAGGAAAACAGCCTTTTCTGAGAACATCAACAGGTAATTTATTGACGGTCCCTTATTCAACACCGACGTTGACAGTGAGGGTGTCGAGTAGATTTAACCGCGCTGCTGTTGTTATTCCCGGTTATGGAGAGTGAGTAAAAAAGTAAAAAGAAAAAGTAAAAAATTAAAAAATAAATAATTGAATAAATAAAATAAAATAATTAAATTAAAATTTAAATATAAAAAATAAATAATTAAATTAAATAATGAATAAATTAATAAAATAAATAAATAAATAAAATTAATAAATTAATAAAATAAATAAATAAATAAAATTAATAAATTAATAAAATAAATAAATAAATAAAATTAATAAATTAATAAAATAAATAAATAAATAAAATAATTTTGTGCTGAAATGTCCCTTTAAACTGAACAGCAGGTTTAAACCGGTTCACAGACTCTGACACTCCTTCAAACTTCATTAAGACTAATTTAACCCTTTACTGCCCCCCCATCTCTGTTTTTACCCAGAATGCACCTGTAGCTGGAGTCTGTAAATAGAGGCTGATATAAATTAATCTCTCATTATGAAGAGTGTTGACACTCGTGTTCCTTAATGAGCTCGTTAGTTCATTAATCCTTTATTTAAACAGACTGACTCCTCAGATCAACTTCCTGCTCCCTCTCTGCACACGTGCAGAAACACACATGTGACTGAGGATCAGGTTATCAATGCAGAGGATTGATTATGGACTCAATGATTGACAGGCCTGGTAGCCAATAATAGAAGACGATCTGACTGAGACCCTTCATCATCATCATCATCATCATCATCATCATCATCATTATCACACAGAGCTCGATTCGTCATGTCTGCTTTGCATTTAAAAGAGTTACAATGTTTGTTTCAACCAATCAGGAGGAGCTTCTGCGACTTCAGCGAGAAAAAGGCGGAGCTTTGGAAGGAAGGCAGCAGTTGGAGGCGGAGCTACAGGAGCTGAGAGCCAATCAAAGGTCTGTTTTTAAGAAGCAGTAAAACTGTTTTTTTTTAAATGTTAACCTGAGAGGTTACCATGGCAACGCTGTGGTGATGAAGGAGGAGTTACAAAGCTCCTCCTCTCCTCCTCCTCCTTCTCCTGTCTCCTCCTCTCCCTGTTCTCCTCTCTCCCATTCTCTCCTCTCCTCTCTCCTCCTCTCCTCTCTCCTCCTCCTCCTCCTTTCTCCTCCTCTCCCTCCTCTCTCCTCCTCTCCTCCTGCAGTATTTTGGACCTTCTTTGAGGAGGTGTAGTTCTTGTTCAGGTGAGGAGGAGGAGGAGTTTCAGAGGGAGGACCAGGTGTGGAGGTCTGGACCCTCGGGGTGTTCTTCAGGATCTCTTCAGGTCCAGGTCTTTGTCCTGCTCAGTTCTCTGGTCTGTTTGAGGTTCTGGTGGTTCTGGTGGTTCTGGTGGTTGTGGTGGTTGTGGTGGTTCTGTGGATCAGAGCTCGGTGTCGCTCCGTCAGGTGACGGCGTCGCTCTGAGTCTCAGCTGATGTTCGTGGATCAGCGATAAACTCGGAAACGTTCCTGATGTTCGTGGATCTGGATCAAACCGGGTCTCCTTGGTGGTTTTTGATTTATCTCCATGAAAACAGACGCTGAGGGTCCTGCTGAGGAGCTGTGAGCCTCCATACATCATCAGGATGAAGCTGAGCTCCTGCAGAGACTCAGAGGAGGAGGAGGAGGAGGAGGAGGAGGAGGAGGAGGTGTCGGAAATCTTCAGCTGCTGATTTTAGTTTCAGAAATTCACTTTTTTTTAACGTCTGCATGAAAAACTCTGAGGAGGAGGAGGAGGAGGAGGAGGAGGAGATCTTCATCATTCAGGGTCAGGTCTGATCTGGACCAACACAGGATGGGGGTCTGGTTCAGTCTGACCTCCTCCACCTCCTCTAAAGAAAGGAGGTCTCCTGAGACTCCTCCTGGTCTTCAGTTTCTGAGTCAGGTTCATGATGATGAAGATGATGATGAAGATGATGATGAAGATGATGAGTCACTGATTCTCCTTCCTCTCCTCCTCCTCTTCTCTCCTCCTCTCCTTCTCTCTCCTCCTCTCCTCCTCCTCTCCTCTCCTCCTCTCCTACTCTCCTCCTCTCCTCTCCTCTTCCTCTCCTCCTCCTCTCCTCCTCTCTTCTCCTCCTCTCCTCCTCTCCTCCTCTCCTTCTCCCCTCTCCTCTCCTCCTCTCCTCCTCTCCTCTCCTCCTCTCCTACTCTCCTCCTCTCCTCTCCTCTTCCTCTCCTCCTCCTCTCCTCCTCCTCTCCTCCTCTCCTTCTCTCCTCCTCTCCTCTCCTCCTCTTCTCCTCTCCTCTCCTTCCCTCTCCTCCTCCTCTCCTCTCCTCCTCTCCTCTCCTCTCCTCTCCTCCTCCTCTCCTCCTCTCCTTCTCTCCTCCTCTCCTCCTCTTCTCCTCTCCTCTCCTTCCCTCTCCTCCTTCTCTCCTCTCCTCCTCTCCTCCTCCTCTCCTCCTCCTCTCCTCCTCTCCTTCTCCTCCTCTCCTCTCCTCTCCTCCTCTCCTTCTCTCCTCTCCTCTCCTCCTCTCCTCTCCTCTCCTCTCCTCCTCTCCTCTCCCTCTCCTCCTCTCCTCCTCTCCTCTCCTCTCCTCTCCTTCTCTCCTCTCCTCCTCCTCTCCTCCTCCTCTCCTCTCCTCCTCTCCGCTCCTTCCCTCTCCTTCTCTCCTCTCCTTCTCTCCTCTCCTCTCCTCCTCTCCCCTCCTCCTCTCCTCCTCCTCTCCTCCCTCCTCCTCTCCTCCTCTTCTCCTCTCCTCTCCTCCTCTCCTCCTCCTCTCCTACTCTCCTCTCCTCTCCTCTCCTCCTCCCCTCCTCCTCCTCTCCTCTCCTCCTCTCCTCTCCTCCTCTCCTCTCCTCCTCCTCCTCTCCTCCTCTCCTCTCCTCCTCTCCTCTCCTCCTCTCCTCTCCTCTCCTCCTCCTCTCTCCTCTCCTCTCCTCTCTCCTCTCCTTCTCTCCTCCTCTCCTTCCCTCTCCTCTCCTTCTCTCCTCTCCTCTCCTCCTCCTCTCCTCTCCTCTCCTCCTCTCCTCCCTCAGCTCTCAGGACCTCCTCTCTCCTCCCCCCTCCTTTCCCACGGACGCCGCCGTCTCTCCAGCGGATCACGAGGCCCCGCCCCTTCTGGTTCAGGTGCAGCAGTTGTCCAGGGAGAAGCAGAGCGTGGAGGCGGAGCTACATCGCTGTCAGGAGGCGGAGCGAGAGGCCAGTGAGAGAGTCCGCAGGTCAGAGTCCAGCTGAGGAAGGTCACATGACTCTCTGACAGTTTGAAGGTTGTTTGTTTTTAGGCTCCGCCCCCCTCACAGGTGTGTGTTACCGGGCGTTCACAGGAGTTTTCCTCCGGTGTGTGTTCACGCTCACGCTCACTAACACACCTGAACCTCCTCGTTAAGGCGGCGCCGCAGGCCGAGCTCGCCGCTCGCTCGCCGCTCGCTCGCCGCTCGCTCGCCGCTCGCTCCCGTCTTCAGAAACATGTTTCAGTTCGGAGCGGCGCTCCTCAGACGCTCGGCGATGTGTTCAAAGACCGGTTAAGCGTGTGGGACTAAAGAGATTTGGCCTGATGATTCATATTCAGCGGACATCGGAGCGAGCGTCTCCGGCGGCGGCGGCGGCGAGCCGATCAGGAAGAATTAATCCTTCAGATTTCTCCCGGTACAGGCTGACGGTCGGCGGCTGAATAACGTGACTTCTTCTTCTTCTGCTGCTCCTCGTCTCATCAGCCTGAAGATGAAGGGATGAGATTCATGATGAAAACAGCTTAAGTCGTCCGTCTGCGTCCCGCTCCGTCCTCCTGGGCTCAAACCCGCGGCTTTCCGCTCTAATTTGGCTGCCAGCGGGGGGGCGGCCGGCTCTGAAGGGCCTCCCAAGTTTGAGAATCGTGGAGGAAGGAATATTTGCTCTCAGGAGGGAGGAGGAGGGGAGGAGGAGGAGGAGGAGGAGGAGGGAGAGATCGAAAATCTGCTGCTTATTAGAGACGGAAGTTTAATTTGGTTTGAAGAGAGAGAGAGAGAGAGAGAGAGAGGGCGAGCGAGCTTCAGTCTGTGTTAGAAAGTCACTCAGGGTCGTCTCTCTCTCTCTCTCTCTCTCTCCTCCTCCTCCTCCTCCTCCTCCTCCTCCTCCTCCTCGTTTCTCAGAGTTCGACATCCTCAAACTTTCATCCACATTAAAGGGACATTTCACTCTTTTTAAAGGGTGATTGGACGGACATTAGCGCCGCCCCTTTATGGAGAACCTTCACCAAGCTAGGCTACAGTCTGAGCGTACGATCTACCGCTGTCGACAACTTCGTGACTTTGTCGCCATTTTATTTTTACTAAAATATTTCTTGAACTTTTACAAGTAAAAAAAAACATCAAAAACACGAAGAAAAACTCAGAGTTATGGAGACAAATATCAGTAACAACAGAAGTTTAATAAAACAGATAAAAAGGACACGAGACAGAAATAAATAAATAAACATAAACTCAACATGTTAGTGTCAGCGCCCCGACGTCCAAGACTGTCCAGCAGGGGTCTCCAGATCTCCTCAGATCCTCCTGTTTCCCTCTGATGGTTGATGTTTGTCTCTAACGTTCATGGAGGGGACCTCCTTGTTCTTCAGGATGAGGCGGTTCTCCTCCTGCTCTGACTTCACGATAAAATCTTTGTCGCTTTATTCAGCGAGTTTTCAGACCCTCTAGCGACTTTCAGTGGCGTCATCGGAGACTCCGACGTTTACGTATCACTCGGTCCCCGAGCGCCGCAGCTGCAGTCAGAGGAGACGAGTTCGCTCTGACTGAACCCTGAACCCTGACTCCTTCACGTTTCAACAACGACGGCGTCCGTGATGTGACCCTCATGAACGCCTGTTTGTGTTGAACAACGGTGACGTTTGTCTCATATTGATGACGTAAAGATCGGATAAACTCGACCTGAGCGTCACACTGCAGTCACATCAGATATCTGATTTATATCCACATACAGAAGAGGGTCGGATCAGAACCAATCAGAACTGACCTGTTCACAACCCATCAGTGTTTGTGTTCATGAAGTCTCTCTCTCCCTCTCTCTCTCTCTCTCTCTCTCTCCCTCTCTCTCTGTCTCCCTCTCTCCAGGTTGGAGCGTCTGGTCGAGGTTTTGAGGAAGAAGGTCGGGACGGGGAGTCTGCGAGCCGTCATCTGATCCGAGGAGTTGATTCAGAACCGACACAAGTCTGATCTTCTCTTCCCACAGCTCTCTCTCTCTCTCTCTCTCTCCCTCTCTCTCTCTCTCTCTCTCTCTCTCTCTCTCTCATATTTCCGTTTTAACTGTTTCAGATAAAGTTTTTCTTTTGTTTGTTCTTGTTCTGTTCGACTCGGACGTCATGGTTTCAGTTTTTCTCTCTTTCGGTCCTAAAATGAAATTAAACGTCTGAAAGTTTAAAACTGTTGAAATAAATAAAGAAAAAAAAAAGATTTTCTGACTTTTTCTCCTGCTGCAGTTTTTTCAGGTTGATTTTCTAATAATTTAAACGAACTGAACGAGCTGAAGGAGAATTTCATTATGATTAACGACCGCAGGATAGAAATACACAAACCTCAACCAAAACGCCACTCTATAGAGAGACCTCAGGCCAGTCCATTAGGGACTACAGCGGGGTGTCGCAGCTCAAGGAAGAACATTTATGATCATTTCTTTATCATTTCCTTGAAGTAATAATCATCATATTAATCATTTTACAGACGCGGTAGTTCTTCTGTCTTAGCGTCTCGGTCTGATTGTATTTCCATGAAGAAATGATCATAAATGTTCTTCCTTGAGCTGCGGCACCCCGCTGTAGTCTGTAATGGACTGGCCTGAGGTCTCACTACAAACAAGCGTCTGCTGGAAGAGAGTAGGTGAGTTGTGTTTAGTCTCTTTGCTAAAGAAATGAGTCAAAGTTAAAAAGATGTTTGGTGTCTAGTACTATGTCTGTGACCCTATATGTACTAACCTCAGTAGAACATGGTGTAGTTCCGTTCAGTAACAGAACCTCATTGGAAAATTAGCTGATTTAACTTTACTGTGCTCTTGTTCAAATATATTAACTCGACAGCACATAAATCCATACCTGTTAACAAAATCATGATTTTATTGATAATTCGGCTCAATAAAAACACCTTTACCTTTTCATTTTACTACAGTAGTTTATTGGCCCAGCTTATAGACTACAGAGGTGGAGAAACGCCCCCGCTTAAGTTTGTTTTCTTAGAACAACTCTGAATATAGAACTATGTCTGTGACCCTATATGTCCTGTTGATGAAGTTAGGTGCTGTTCTGAGCATTATTTGTGGCTATAGAGTGGCGTTTTGGTTTAGGGCGTGGCTCTCTGTATTACTATCCTGCGGTCGTTACTAAAGTTGGTATAACTAGAGAAGGAAGCGGTCGGCAACATTCATCTCTGGAGGGGGGGTCTAACTCGGTGTTACGGTGGGTTTGACCCTAAATTAATTTTACGCCTATCCCTTTAAGACGCCCCCTCCCATAAAGCCCACTTTCTTCTGATTGTTCCGGAACACTACTCAAGAGAACACGTTGTCATCACAACATGACATCATAAAGGGAGGCAGAATTCCGCAACTTTGTGACATCATCAAGTGTCCAGAGTTAGACAAGAAGAGAGTAGAAGCTGATTTTTGGAGCTCTGGAATCTGATCAACTTTGTTTTTTGTTTTGTTTTTTTATGATTAGCTAAAAATCCAAAAAGGGTTAAATCCACCGCTCTTTAGCGTGATCCCCGCCCATAAAGGTCACAGCCCAGCCCCCATCCAAGAAAGTCGGAGGAGGTGCTGTTCTGAGCATTATTTGTGGCTATAGAGTGGCGTTTTGGTTGGGGGCGTGGCTCTCTGTATTACTATCCTGCGGTCGTTACTAAAGTTGGTATAACTAGAGAAGCAAGCGGTCGACAACATTCATCTGTGGAGGGGGGGTCTAACTCGGTGTTACGGTGGGTTTGACCCTAAATTCACCACCAGCACGTGTCTGTAACTGCGTCTCTCTCTCTTCTGTTGGTTTTCTCTTCGTCTCTTAAACTGAAACTTTCCTCGGTTTAATTTCTGACGATCTCTCCCTCTGACCTTTTTCTCCAAAACCTTCAAATGAAATTTTCTGGTTCTTTCCGAACTTTCCGGACCGGGTCGCTCAGACTGATGAACTCTGGTCCAGTTTCCTCAGAGGTCCACCTTTCCTTCCTGGTCTGGTGCGGTTGGCTGGTTTGTGGTCTTGCTGATGTGGTCGGTTGTTTCGTTGTTGGTGGACTGTTCAGGTTTGAGGTTTAATAGAGGGACAAGCTAATAAGAATATCTGAAAGCTCCGCCCACATGATTTTAAGCCCCGCCCTCAAAGGAAACACTGAGTTTTTGTGGTCGACTGTGTTCAACAAGGAACAATACGGAGTCAATATTTAAGGAGGTGAAATCTGAATCAGTCTGACGGATAGAAACCAGAAGGGGTCATCAAGACGGGCGGCGGCGGCGGCAGCGGTGGCGAGCTGAAGAGCTGCTCTTCAGGAAATGTGCCGCCGACCGTCCGAGTGTTTGACTGAACAAACTGCTGAAGCTGCTGTTTTCAGAAGAAAGAGTCCCTTTATATTCACACACACACACACACACACACACACACACACACACACACACACACACACACACACACACTCAAACACAAACTCTGCTCTGCATACTAACACTGTCCAAACACTGGGAGGAGCGAACTGATTGGTCGACCTCTGCTGCAGTCCTCACCCGCACACACACACTCACACACTCACACACACTCACACTCACACACACACACATACACACACACACACACACTCACACACACACACACTCACACACACACTCTGATGTTTGTCCGGCTTTAAGAAAATAAACTCGACAGTTTCAGTTTTTTTCAGACGTTTTTATTTAAACTGATAAAAATCAGAGAAATTCTAAAACAGACCGACTCTGAATTTTCCGCTTTAAACCTCCATAAACTTGATTTTCTGTGAACTGTTCAGAGGAAAACTGTCCTCTCTGAGATTATAACGCTCTGTATTTACTGACTGAATATTAAATGAGATAAAGAAATATAAACAAAAATGTTGTAAATGACAGAAAAACCCTCGTTCAGTTTTAATTTGACAAAAACCCTGAAGGCCTTAAAAACAAACCGGAGGGAGCAACGAGACGATCGCTCTCACGATAAATCACAAACTTTTTTACTGAAAAAATTTATCATCAACTCTTATTTAGTGTTTTTTTTAACAAAGAAGGAAAGTTTTAATTTAAGAGACGAGGAGGTTCAGTCTGAAGAAAACCTGAAACTTTTACAACATCTGATCAAAACAGCAAACAAATATGTTTGTGAAATTAGACGTTTTATTCATGGAAATTAAACTTTATTTTATTTACTTTGTTTTTACTTTGTTTTATTACATTATCAACAGAGCAAACACAACAGCAATTAAGAAATAATAATATTAAAATACAGTAAAAAAAAACAGTCAACAACAGCAAACAGCACCGTAAATAACAGAGTAAGATACACAGTCAAAAACTGTAAACATAACAGTAAATAACACAGTGACTAACAGTTAATAACAGTTAATAACACAGTAAATAACAGTTAATAACACAGTAAATAACACAGTAAATAACAGTTAATAACAGTCACTAAAGCAAATGAAAACTGTCCGGACCGTCTCGCTCAGCTCAGAGTTAAATCTGTTTGAAATATTGAGTTTAAACTTTTACAAAAGTGTTTCTGATAAAAGTCTAATTTCAGATAAAAATTAAGAAAACTTCAAACTGAAATTAACAATAAATAACTAACTTCAGTTTTTATTATCCGTCTGATTTAAACCTCAAAACTCTGGAAAACAGATTTTATTACAGGAAATAATTGAGTTTTTTTTTATGTCACAGATTCAGAAAATATCCAACAAATCCGGGTCAGGAGTTTCTGAAGACTGTGTGAACACGGAAACAGATTTACTCTGATTTTCAAAAGTTAATTTTATCAACTTTCACAGTTTCAAACCTCAGAGTTTCTGTTTTTAGAACATTTTTTAAGACAACATTTCTGTGTGTGTGTGTGTGTGTGTGTGTGTGTGTGTGTGTGTGTGTGCGCCCCTGCCCCGCTGATGTGTTGCCATGGTTACGGCAGACCACTCGTGGTCGACTTGGGTGTCCTGGTTTTAATCCTGCGGCCGTTAATCTGCTTGTTCTGAAGAAAGACTCAGTTTGTTGGAGCTCCAACTTCTGACGCCACCTGGGAGTGTGTGTGTGTGTGTGTGTGTGTGTGTGTGTGTATGTTAATGTGAGCCCATCCTGCTCTGTGATTGGCTGTGAACTCTGATATTTTGGATAGTTATTTCCGTCTTTAATTTGAGCTTTAAAGTTTTTCAGTTCATTGTTTTTATTTTGGTCTGGGTGGAGGTCTGATGACTCGATGACTCGTGGCTGACATGTTGACGACTTGTTGTTAATAAAGATCATTAATTATCTTCACATTTGATGACTTGTGTATGACTTGTTGACATGTTGATGATTTGTAATTGAATCATTGGTGACTGACTCGTTGATGAATCATTGACTCGTTAATGACTTGTGATTGACTCTATGACTCGTTGATGACACGCTGACCTGTTGATGACCCATTGATGACCCGTCGATGACTCGTTGATGACTCGTTGTTGACTTCGTTGATGACACGCTGACCTGTTGATGACCCGTTGATGACCCGTTGATGACTCATTGATGACCCGTTGATGACCCGTTGATGACTCGTCAGTTCTGGTCCCCTCTGTGGTTCCGGTTTCAGCTTCAGTCTCTCCGTCTGTTTAAACTTCTCCATTAACTGAGCTGAACCGTAACAACCATAACGACCGTGACATCACTGCCAATTACCCAGCATCCTCCTCAATGCCCCCCCCCCATGATCTGCTATGAATGACCCCCCCCTCCCCCCCCCAGCCATATTAGAAGCTCACAAAGCTCTAATAAACTTCCTCCCTATCATTTAAGGAGAGGCAGCTGCTCTCTCTCTCTCTCTCTCTCTCTCTCTCTCTCTCTCCCTCTCTCTCTCTCTCTCTCCCCCTCTCTCTCTCCTTTGATCGTCCTCTTTTCTTCTCCTCTCTCTCTGATTCTGGAGGGGATTTCTTTGCTCTTTTCGTGGCTCGAGCACAATTGTGTTATTGGAGATAATTAATTCCAATCCCCATCAAAAGGCCTGAGTGGCCCCGGGGCCCCCGCTCCCGTCTTTCTAGTGGGGGGAATGAAAGGCTTGGGGAAGAAAGGGGCCGAGGGCCGTCGCATTGTGGACGACATTTTCCTCCATAAGGCGTGAGCGGGGAGAAAAGGCGGCCAGGGGCTTTACTCAAATGATGCCGGAGGCCCCGGGGCCGCCACCGCTGCCGGAGGGCCCCGCACGGCCCCGCCGGGAACATATGGCCTGTATTACAGCAGACTGGGTGGCACTGGGACCAGTTAGAGTTTCGGGTCTGCAGACTGGTTCCTGTGTTTTACCTCTTTATTTTTATGAAGTCTGTTTGTGTTACAGGGAGATAAAAGAAAGAAAAGAGTTTATTTAATAAAGAAATAAAAAATAAAACAGTTTAAAAAATAAATTAAAATAAAGAAAATGTTTCTCTGCAGCAAAGATAAAAACAGTAAAGTAGCGTCATAATGAAAAGTTCTGTTTCAGGTTCAGTTCCTGGTTTTTGGAGGATGTTGTTCTGTGTTTTTTTTTCTTTTTATTGGACCAATTAAAACAGATTTTAAAATGAGAAACATTTATTTTTAATTCACATGTTTGACCAACAAACTGAGTTTTCCTCATGGTCTCTGAATGTCCAACAATATTCAGAAAAATCTCCTAAAAAAACCGACAGAGGAACAAAATCAGGACGAGGTTTTTATCAGATTATGATCAGGAAGTTCAGAATGAAAATCAGATTATTCTGTCGTAGATTTACGATCTTTTCAATAATGAGGTTAATAATGAGCCGAGGTTATTCAGTGAAGACCGCCGAACAAATGAATGATCAGTTCAATCAAACAAACAGACAGTCTGACTCATCGAGCACAGAGAGTGATCAGATTTAATGATCGAGTGAGTCTCAATTATTGGATCTGAAACGATTGATTCTTAAATTTAAACCTTTGGATAAAAAAATGAGGCTAAAAAAAAAACCAAAAACACTTTTTCTTCTTCTGCAGTAAAAAATAAAAATCCCTGAATAAATGATTTCAGAGGCTGTTTTTTTATCATGACGGTCTAATCTTGTGAACAGGCCTCAGTGTGACGATCGGTTTCCAGTATTTTTATTGATTTATTGATTTAGTGATGCGTTCACTGCCTCTTCTGCAGTTATTATAACCGTCATGATAACATCCTGAATCCTGCTGAATATCAAAGGACTTGCTCACGCAGTCTCTACATTTTCTTTGTATGTTCTGATCTTCTTCGCACAAGATCCTGATTCTGTTCGCACACTTCTTACCTGCGTGTTTAGATCTTGTCTGTGGTGGAGTAAGATCCTATCTTGTTTGAATAAGAGGTACCTTGTTAATGAAAGTAATCTTGAGAGTGATCTGCTCACATAATGAAACTGTACAGAAGTGACCATCTTGTTTGCACAGCTTATCTTGATCTTACTTGTAGTTTGAAGTAGTTTGCACAAGATCTGATCTTGTTTGATCGTTCAGAGTAAGAGGTGGAGGATCTTGTTAGGCAACGTTATCTTGAGTGTGTGTGATCCGCGTCATGATGATACGAACTGTGAATGGTATCCTGTTCACACGTGTTATCTGGTTTACTCCTTATTCCTGCAGTTAAGGATCTTGTTTGTTTCCCAACAAATATCATGATCACACACACACACACACACACACACACAAATACACACAGAGAAAAGTGTGTGTGTGTGTGTGTTAAACATGTTTAGTTTGTCGTATTTTTTCACATAAATCATGAAAAAAAATTCTCAGTTTTTTAAAATCACCTAAAATCGTTTTATTTTATTTTATTTGTTGATGTTTTTTTAACTTTAGTGGACAAACAGCCTCTCAGCTCTGACCCTTCACAATAAAAGCCTCCTTGTGTTTAAATCATGAAGGTCAGTGAAACGGTGATAATCAGCTGATCTGCAGACAAATCAAATGTCAGATTTCACTCTCATCAGACATTCAGAAGCTCGTATTTACGGCTGCCAGGTGTCAGTGAAGGCGTCACGCTCCGACTCTTTGTTCTGGTTTCAGATCCAGTTTCTCATGTTTCAAATTAAAGATGAAGAATAAAACCAGTTTCTGTGTTGAAGCTGGTTCACATCAGTCTCATTAATAACCTGTTTATTTTATATTTAATGAGGTAGAAATAAAAGAGTCTCTCATATTAGAGTCTCATAAAAAAGAGAATAAATTTAGCAGGAAAACAGATCATCTATTTTATTTAAAGGTCACACGTCTTCATCTGTTTGTTCCTTAATCCTTTTTTTTTACTGTTTTTACAAACTGAACAAGTGAAATAACTTCATATTCATTTTATTTTTAAATGTGATTTAAAGATTTTGTTCTTGAAGACGGTGGAAAAAAAAGGCCACAAACTCAAAACTGAAGCTCTGAGAATATTTTATATTTTTAGGAAAGTTTTTGTTTGATTTTCTTTTTCTTTTTTTATATTGGGCAGATAATTTTAACCAAAATGTAATAAATTAAAAAAAATAAACATTTGTAGGTTAATAATGGAATAAAAAGATCTGATGGTTAATCAGTCCATCTCTGGATTCAGCCCAAAATTCAATATTTGTTTTATTTATTTGAAGCTGCTGTATTCTCCTAAATAATCTGTGTTTTTATATTTAAAGATTTAAATTAATTTCTTGTCTTTTTTGGATGAAACTCTAAAACTCGATTCTTCGGCCGTTCGGCTCCTCTCGGCTCTTCGGCTCTTCCTGTTGGCGGTTGTGTCTCCGCTTCGGGGATCATGTTGGCGGATAATTAGCGGATAATTACAGGATGATTAGAGACATTTCACGGCTCCGCGGCCAAAATGTGTGAAAAAGCTTCAGATCAAAGTGAAATCTGTCGGGATGTGTTCAGGTTCACGGAGCGGCGGCGGAGGTTACAGCCCACAAAGACGCTCCAAATCCGGGGACAGTGGCGGCGCTTTGAGGCGCTTTGAGGCCGCAGGAGGTGCTCCGTGTTCGGCTTGTTCGACTGCGAGACGGAGGCGGGAGAGCCGAGCGGGAGCCGAGCGCTGCCGGCCACACCCGAGTCCCAGCTCCTCCGGCACAGAGACACGGGGAGGAGAAGAGAGGAGTTTAAGGAGTTTAAGGAGAGGTAAGGAGGTACAAATTAAAAAACAAAAACACAAAAGAGAAAAAAAAAAGACGAGAAAAGAAGAAAACAGAAGATTCAAAATAAAACAGCGCGAGTCAAACCGGAAAAAGAGGCGGGAAACGGACATAAACAAGCAAAACACGTTATTATTATTATTATTATTATTGTTATTATAACTATTATTATTATTATTGTTATGATTGTTGTTGTTATTATAACTATTATTATTATTATTATAAAAAAAAGCCTAATAATAAGATTATTGTTAGTTGTATTATTATTATATTATTAAAGATAGGCCTAATATTATTATTATCATTATGAATAGGCCTAATAATATCAATATGTCATTATTATTATTACTAATATTACTAAATCTATGCTCTGAATTAACAGACAAAAGAACCACAAATTCTAAACCCGTTACATCAGGTTACGTTTCTTTTTTCTGACTCAATGATTTTTACGGTTTTTAGACATTTTCTCAGATTTTAACAATCTGCAATAATAAAACATGAAAATATGGAGTTTATTCTTTTTAGCTCCACGTAAACAAATAAAAACCTTTAGGTAATTTTATTCACACCGTTTGTCCCTGAAAGACTTTGTTTTATTCGCCAATTTTATTCCCACCAAATCAGTGAATTTACAACGAAGAATAAAAATACGTAAAAATACAAACTGAGCCGAACAAACCTGCCGATAAAGACAGAGAGAGAGGAGCTGTGTATTAGATATACTTACCAATATATAAATCAGAATCAATAATCAGAGAGGAGGTCGTGTGAGTGAAGGTTTGGACGTTTGTGTTTTATTTGAAAATGACAGAATAAGTTAAGAAGAAGAAGAAGAAGAAGAACATGCAGCAGAGTCGACAGAAACAAACACACGGAGGAGGAGGAAGAGGAGGAGGACGAGGACGACGGGGCTTTTTGTCTTTTTGCACATTTAACCTTCTTTCTTTCCTTCCTTCCTTTCCTCCTCTCCTTTCCTCCTCTCCTTTCTTCCTCTCCTTTTCTTTCCTTCCTGCAGCCTCGTTGGGAGACGATGAGAAGGAGGAAGAGGAGGAGGTTCGGACACAGAGAAGAGTAGAAGAAGAAAAAGACGATGACCTCGGGCTTCATTCATGCACATGGTAATAATAATCAATAATCAATAATCAGAGTGATGGATTCACAGAGAGGATTCATCAACAGTCAGGAACAGACAGGGAGTGGTTTCTCCTTTTACACACCGAGTGAGAGTCCACAAACAAAGATCCTCTCCGAGCGCAGCGTTCACCGGAACAGTCCGTGAATTTACTTCACTTTGATCATCAATACTTTTATTGATTAGGTCTTTAAATAAACCCGATCACCTCTAGAGATCCTGGATTCATATTTTAAAGCTCTGAGGAAATCGGCGCTGACTGAGCCCTGAGTTTGGTCTGCAGGTCATCAGGTCACGTTCAGCTTTAATCACAGACTGATCAATTAAAAAAACAGCAGAAATAATGATATTGATTATTGAGATGATGTTAACGAAAGAGTCTCCCTCTCTGAGCTCGAACAGCGTTAACGCTCCGTCAGCAGGAGTCCAGAGTCGTATCAATAACGGGATCGAATGATTACAAACTGATCAATATCGCTCTGACTGAACTAGAGTTGGTGGTTTTTACAGTTTAGAGTCCAGGAGGCCTGAAGACTCCCAGAACCTGGACTTAAACACAGAACCAGAACCGAGCAGATCCTCTCTGTTATCAGGTCAGGATGAAACAAAAACAGGATCTAAAATCAGAAACTCTTCGTCCTCCTCAGAGTTTGACTTCAGCTCGACCGCCGTGCCGACCGCCGCGCCGACCGCCGCGCCGACCTCTCTGTTCCTGTTTATTCAGATTTTTAATGTTTTTCTCTGAAGAGACCGAGCGTCCCTGACGTCTCGTCTCGGTTCACGGACAGACTCCTGTCCTGGTTTCTGTGGTTTCGGACAAATATCTGAAGGTCGAGTCGACTTTTATTTTGCACCATGACGGTTTGTTTGTTTGTTTGTTTGTTTGTTTGTTTGTTTGTTTGTTTGTTTGTTTGTTTGTCTGCCGTCAGGACGCTCTGAAAAAAAGACCTGAAACCTCCGAGAGTTTAAGGATAAATCTGAACAGATCGATGTTTTTTAACTCACTCTCACGTCGGACCTCCTGCTCTCCTCTTTGACTCTCACTGACCCTGAAACACGAACAGAAACGTCGATTTAACGGAGAATAAAACACGAACGCGCTCCCATGAGGCGGAGTCTGATCTGTGTTTCAGTAAAACGGCGAGACGATCCGACAAACGAGAGGCGGGAGAGTTCGTGTCCGTCTGATTTGAGTGAACTGACCCTTTAAATGAAAAGCCCCCTGATCTCTGTGTGTGTGTGTGTGTGTGTGTGAGGGGTCATGACCTCTCAGCAGGTCAGCTGGGGGTCAGACGAGGTCGTGGGAGAAATAAACGCTCGTCATATTTCTGATCAAAATACACAAATTTGAATCTTAATCTGCCGCCGTCTCCATGACAACAGCATCATCATCAGAGGCGTTGGCTGTGACCTTTGACCCTAAACTCACGAACAGACAAAGACCTCAAACAGAAACTCTCTACGGCCTTTACATGAGGGGTTCTCAACCTGTGGTTCAGGGTCCTTTCTGGGGCCTCAGAGTGATCGATTAACGCCGACTCATCAGAGTCTTTTTGAAGTCGACAGATCGCATCAAACATTTCTGAGGACCTGTTAGAGGACAGTCTCTTCCTGTCAGAATCTGGTTCTGATCCAGGGTTTGAGGTGAATGGTTCTGATTCTGTACGGCAGAATTTCCTGTCGGGTCGGTGAAATAAAGGGGTGGGAGGAAAAATCGATTCATACGTGTCGCAATTTTTAGTTTTACAATTTTTGAGTAAATATTTCTGTTCAAAAATCATTTTTTAAATTTCAAATGTGAGAATAAATGTTAAAGACTGACCGACATGTGACGTGCTGTTTTGGGTAAATCTGTTTCCTGTAATAATCAGAATCATAATCATTGATCTGTTTCACTGGAGTTAAAAATGCAGAATAAAAATCGTCAATATCGTAGAATCGCAATTTAAATCGAATCGGAATCCAAGAAATCGTAAAAGAATCGAGTCGGGATAAAAACAGATCGTCACGGTGAAATATCGAAGCAGGAGGAAACGCCGTTTTCAGACCTGAACCGTGGCGGAAACGCCGGCGCTCCTCCTGCCTTGATCACGAAACTCTGACGGCCCGAGGAGTCATGTGATCACTGGACTTAAGTGAACCAGGAACTGGACTAAAGTGAACCAGGTCCTGGACTAAAGTGAACCAGGTCCTGGACTAAAGCGAACCAGGTCCTGGACTAAAGGGGCTCTTCATGGAAACCAGGGCTGGTTCAGGCAAGCCACAAAGTCAGACTCCGCCCACAGCAGATCAGCTGATCACCGTCTCCCAGCCGGCCTACTCTTCCTCTGCAGACCACTTTGCACCCCGCCTCCCCCCCAGTTAGGCTCAGGCTGGGATCTCCCAGACCAGGCGGATTACGGACAGCGGTAATCGCGATCAGCTGAGGAGTCCGGCGATCCGCAGAGGAACGGAAAGAAGTCGGTGTAAATCGACACGTTAACTTGAATGGTTACGATCAGCTACGATCGGAGGATACGACCTTTTAGGAGACCATCAGGATGAAGGTGGAGATTGAGGGTAAGTCCGCTGTCAGGAACCCGAGCCGGCTCAGGAGAGACCTCTTTGTCGGACTCATCCGGATGTTTTTTAGCGGAAGAGTTTTAGGGGCCTGTTGAGAAAACCGATCCCCTAACACCACCTTCAGACCTGATCCCTTTCCTCTCTAAAGACCCTGAAACCTGCTCACCTAAACCCCTAAGAAACCTCCAGCAGAGTCACCCCACAAGGGGGATCCTCCTGGACTCTGGTCCTGACCTGAATCTTGAGTTCTGGATGTTTGTGACTCGGTGGTTAAAAGGAGAACACAGACCTGGGACCTCTTTAAACAGCTGTTAGTCTCTTTGTGTCCTGGTTTTGGTCACAGTGCAGGAGTTCAGAAACCAGCAGACCAGCAGTGGCGGGTCGATCCGGTTCAGCATCATCACAGTCAGACAGGAAGTCCAGGACGGCTGCATGCAGATAGTAGGAGTCCGAACAGGAAGTGCAGCGGCTACGAGGTGTTGAGGAGCGGTCTGGGATACACCCCCTGGTAGTACGAGGCCTCCAAAGACTCCATGGTCCTCCCGCCGAGGCCGGATGCCCCCCCAGCACCGTAGGAGGAGTACTGCAGCGCCTCGTAGGCCTTCAGGTCCAGTTTGTGCTGCTGCTCCGAGGACGACATTAAGTTATTGATGGAGAACGGGTGGTTGAAGGAGTAGTGGGGGTCCCCCTTCAGGTGGAGCTGGGACTCGTGCCCCATGGAGTGGGGGGGTAAGGACAGGGAGGACAGGAGCTGGGAGCCGGACACCTTCAGGTCCGACGCCGTGCTCACGCCTCCCCGCAGGTCCAGGCCGGGAGGGGAAGCCTGGCTGGAGGAGGGCAGGGAGGAGGAGTCCAGGAGTCCCGAAGATTTGATGGCGTCTCCAGAGGGGGACGCTCCTCCCCCTCCCGCCCCCGTCTCCTTCCTGCCCTCGGGTTTCAGCGACATCTTCTTCTCGCACTTGAACCTCTTCTGGCGGCGCAGGTAGCAGCCGTTCTCAAACATGTTCCCGGAGTCCGGGTGCAGGGTCCAGTACGACCCTTTCCCCGGTTTGTCCGGCGAGCGCGACACCTTGACGAAGCAGTCGTTGAAGGACAGCGAGTGCCGGATGGAGTTCTGCCAGCGCTGCTGGTTCTGCCGGTAGTACGGGAACAGGTCCATGATCCACTGGTAGATCTCGCTCAGCGTCAGCATCTTGCTGGGCGCCTGCTGGATCGCCATGGTGATAAGCGAGATGTAGGAGTACGGGGGTTTGGCGTGCGGGTAGCTCCGTCTGAACGCCTTGTTGTCACGGCTGCGGTTCAGTCCTCCGCCGCCGTACGCCATGCCGGGACTCATGGTGGGACTCATGCCCCCATAAGGGTTCAGACCCATCGAGGCCTGCTGGGCCGACACCGAGCTCATACTGGACGGGCTCAGAGCCCCGCCCATCGAGGCCACGCCCCCTCCTAGACCAGACATGGCCGCCTGAGCTGAGCCGCCCATCCCTCCCACCGGGGCGGGGCTTAGACCGGTCCCGCTGTACGACATGTTGAAGGAGCCGGATGTGGTTCCGCTGCTTGACATGTATCCGGACATGGAGCCCATCCCGAGACCAGAACCCATCCCGCCACCTGCCATTGGAGAGTACATCTGCAGAGAGACACAGACTGTTAGACCAGAACCAGAACCAGGGTCACCTGAACAGGTGAGATCAGGGTCCATCCCAGTTCTTATTTCACCTGCAGAAAGTCTAGATCAAGTTAGTCCTGAACCAGAACACCACAAGAGGACTAGTTAGACCCAGATTTATTTTACTGCAGAGACCAGATACTGAAATACAGAACCAGAACCATTTAGACCAGTTTTGGACCATGTGGACCAGATCAGGAACAGTTTGTTGTGAGTCCGTTTTTTTGAACAGGATCTTCAAGGGTCTCGGACCGGCTCCACTAACCCGGTTCAGGTCCAGTCAGACCAGATGTTTTTCAGGGTTTGACCTTTGACCTCTGATGATAATCCACGTGGTCCTGACTCGGTCCAGATCGGTACGGTCTAAAACTCGGACCGGAGCAGGTTCTCAGCTCAGTCTCCGGATCGGATCGATGGATTTGTTTCTTTGACGGAGAATTTCACTTCCTGTTTCTGAGTTCATCCATCGATCCTGATTATTGATTGATCAGCCCCCCCCCCCCCCCTTCATTAATATTATTAATTAATTAATCAATCAAATTTTTTTTTGTTTTGTTTTGTTTTTTTTTAACTCTTCGAACTCCGCTGGATCTCCGTCGATCCCTCGTGAAACCGTTAATATAGTTCACAGTTTCTCAGGATCTGTTCTGTGTTTCTCTACGGGGTAAAAAGTGATCAATAGTTTATCCTTTAGTCGATCTATCGAGGGTTTACAGACATTTCTACACCTGCCACAAGGTTTACAATCCAGCCACAAAAACAGGTGTTTGATCAGAGACGTTTGATGGTAAATCTGCAGTGAAAACAGGATTATTGATCAGACTGTTGTGATTAAAAAAGATCACTATTGTTAAATGTTGCTGATGTTTGACGAGCTGTTTTGATGATGTCTTTTCTGTCAAACTTTGGACCAATTACACGGTCTCATATTCTTCTTCTATTGTCCCCTTTGATGGTAGTGTCCAATAAGAGACAAGAAAGTTCCCTGTTTGTCTGTAAAATCAGAAATAATGTTCCTAAATGTTTGGAAACAAGTGAAGAAGAGACTCTGAGCAGGATGATGTGGTCCTCTGTCTCATCACAGAAACAACTGTAAAGAGTCAAAAACTCCTGGAAGAATGAGTGTAAATATGTCAATAGTTTCTGTTGTTTGTTCCAATCCCAATATTTCTTCTCCTGATAGACTTTAGAGGATGATGTTCAGGTGAGGAAAGGCTTGGTCGCTGTAGATTTATGTGTTTTTTTAATTAAGTTCTGTTGGGATCAGTTTCTGTTTTAGTTTCTTGGTTGACTCTGATGGTTCTGAATCTAATGTCTCATTTATTTTACATCATTTTAGCTCCATAAACTGAATCTGAGGTCGTCCTGAAATTAAAGAGATGTGTTTATATTTGCTGTGATTGAAAGGATCGAGTTGATCAGAGATTTTGACATAAAAATAATAAATAAAATAAAATAAGGCGGACCAAATAAAAAATTAAAGAAAAAGAGATTTCTGAGGTTTTAAAGCCTAAGATTAA
>OY660878.1:30455954-30460954 GCA_962446985.1 Xyrichtys novacula
GTATAGTATGATAAAAAAGGCAAAATATACAAAAAATATCATAGTATGGAATATTAAAAATGTTGTAGTACGGTACTTTTTAAAGTTAATAGTATAGTATGTTAAAAAAAAATTTAAATTATGCTAAAACTATCATGGTATGGAACATTAAAAAATGTTGTGGTATGATAAAAAAATCTGTATAATATATCCAAAATATCATAGTATAATATGATAAAAAAAAAAATCAGTGTAATATACTTAAAAAATCATAGTACGGTAAGTTAAAAAGATATCATAGTATAGTATGTTAAAATTTTTCATATAATAGTATAAAAAAAGTCATAGTATAAAATGTTAAAAAATCTGTTTTTGAATGATAAAAAATGTCAGTATGGTATGTTAAAAAATATTATGGGTTAGTATTATAAAAAATGTCACATTTGGTATATTTGTGGTTTAGTGTTTATACACATGGTATAGTGTGATTAAAAAATCAGTGGAGTGTGATCAAATAATTATAGCAGTCTGTTAAAAAATATCATAGGATAGTATGATACAAAATATCAGTAAAATATGATTTAAAAAATTATAAATTTGTACAAAAAATATCATAGTATAGTAAATCCAAAAATGTCATATTATAGTATGTTTAAAAAATGTCATAGTGTAGTTTGATAAAAAACTGTAAAGTATGCTCAAAATATCATAGTATATCATGATAAAAATATCATAGTATAGTTTAATACAAAATATCATATTAAAGATAAAAAAAGTCACAGAATAGTGCGATAAAAATCTCACAGGTAAGTCAGTGAAGTGGAGCTCCTGCAGCAGGTTTTATTCTGAATGAAGACTGAAGGTTTACTCTGAAGGACAACAAAAGGACAGAAAGAGTTCTGCTCTGACAGACCGCTGGACCTCATCAACCGAGATTATAATCCAGATTTAAATGTCTTCAGACTAGGAATGAAAAGAGGGGAGACTCTGAAGGGCTGGAAAAACTGGACCCTGAGACTCTGAGGGAGATCAGGAGCTGAACTCTGGAACATCAACATCTGAAAATATCTGAAAGTGTTCAGGTGCAAATGTGCAGCTTACAAACAAGTTCTTATCAGGACTCAAAGGTTGAAGAAAAAAGACGTTTGTTCCTGAAACGGATCTGCTGGTTTCTGCTCATTTAACAACATCCCTCTGAAACATGTGGACCCTGCAGTCCTCCAGGTACCGACCAATCAGAAACCAGAACACCAGGTCCTAACAGACCGGCTCGGACAGGAACAGCCCATCCTCATCAAGAGTTTCTGTCCTCAGGTCAATGCTGCCACCAGATGGAGAAATGCAGAACTATCAGTGAACACTGTTATAACCAGGTTTGGCCAGCAGGGGGCGCCTCAACTTCACCAATAACAACAGGTCCACTTCAGAGGATGGAAGACCAGACAACACAGAACACTGAGAATATTATTATCTATAGATAATCATAGAGTTCAAACAACACTGAGAAAAATACAAACAACATTATATATGAAATAAAATTACTGTAATAAATAAAAATATTATAGTAATAATAAACTCACTGTAAATAATAAAAACAACAACATAATAATAATAATAATAATAAACTTACTATAATAAAAACAACATTATATATGAAATAAAATTACTGTAATTAATAAAAATATTATAATAATAATAAACTCACTGTAATTAATAAAAACAACATTATAATAATAATAATAATAAAAAACTCACTATAATAAAAACAACATTATATATGAAATAAAATTACTGTAATTAATAAAAATATTATAATAATAATCAACTCACTGTAAATAATAAAAACAACATAATAATAATAATAAACTCACTGTAATAAATAAAAACATATTTAATAACCTGCTGCTTTGGTTCAGAGTCATTTACACATTTAAACACTAATCTTTATTTCATTTTAAAATATTATAGAAGAAAAACTTAAAAATTAATTAATTTATATTTACATACAACAGCCTGAACACACTGATGTGTGTGTGTGTGTGTGTGTGTGTGTGTGTGTGTGTGTGCTCTGAGTAAACATCACCATGGAAACCAAGTCTGTTGCTTTCTGAGGTGTCAGAGCAGAGTCCGTCCTCCCACTCTGCAGGCTGTGTGTGTGTGTGTCTGAGTGTGTGTGTGTGTGTGTGTGTGTGTGTGTGTGTGTGTGTGAGTGTGTGTGTGTGTGAGTGTCAGCTCTGAAGTGGACCTCAGGAACAGGTTCTCGTTGTCACTTACAGACAGTTGGTCTCTCAGAGTTTTGTCCTCACAGGAAGTGCTGCTGGTTTAACTGTCGACTTTAGTTCAGAGATTAACCTGCTCTTTATCTTCATCATCTTCATCAGCATCATCTTCATCAGCATCATCATCGTCATCGTCCCGCTGCTCTCACCTGAGCGGCTGCTATGACATCATCCCTGAGGTCACCTTCACGCTCGGTGAGTAAAATCCTCCGAGATGAGATGGAAGATAAATCCTCTAAATGATCTCTGAGGAGCTTTGACCATCAACATGATTGATCCATCAGCTGATCCAGAGCATCACAGCGGATTATGGACCCTCATCATCATCATCATCATCATCTTCATCAGCAGGTCATCAGTCGTCCCGTTAGTTTATTGATCTGTTAACTTTCTGTTCGATCACTAAAACAGAAACATGAGACACAGAAACTACAGTTCCCAGGGTGCATTTCACTCACAAACAGCCAACCAGAGAGCCTTATTTTTGAGGTTGTTCTGGAGATAAAAACACTGTTCAGACAGAGAGGCTCATGGGAAATGAAGTTCAACAGAACCGTTTCTTTTCCTGTTTTTATTTCTCACTCATGACATCATTTCCTGTTTTCAAACTGAATAAACATAAACAACAACAACAACAGCTGATCAGTAAACAACACTTGATTGACAGCTCTGAGGCCGCAGCGCCCCCTCCAGAGCGTTTTACATTCAGGGGGTCAAAGGTCAGGGACACTCAAACAGAGCAGCAGAAACTAACCTGAAGTGACCTTTGCCCTCACTCACTCACAGCAGGTCAAAGGTCAAAGTCTGGTAAATTCAGGTGATGATGTCAGTGTCATGTGACTCTGAACATGTGTTTTTAATCGTGTAATGGACCGGTACATGAGCAGGAAACCCGGGAACATGTCGGATCAGGCCGTCCTCGAGCTGTCAGGCGTGCTCATGAGTCAGGGGGCGGAGCTTGTTAAAATGGCGGTGTTGTGGCGGTTTCTCTCGTTTCGCGGTTCCTTCAGGTTTGTGTCCAAATAAAGAACCAGGTCAGACCGGACCTGGTTCTGGTCTTCACTCACAGTCCGAAGAATCAGCAGCAGGTCCAGAAGGTTCGGATCAGAACCTCGTGAATCCAGACGGTATAAAAAGAGGCGGGTCAGAGTCCGAGGACAGGAAGTAGAAACCCTGACAGAAAACTGGGTCAACCAGCTGAAACCCTGATCAGTTTTTCCTGAACTGGATCTCTGCTAAACCGACCCGGCCCGAGTCAGACCACATCCTACCCGGGTCAAAAGAAGGACGTGGTCTGCAGTTTTTGCCTGAGGAGGACGGATCCAGACCTGCTCTGACCCGGTAAGACGGATCCGGACCAGACTGAGGATCCTTATGGCTTTAATGGGTCTAGGTTCTGTCTCTGGACTTGGATTTGGAGGACCCTCATTGATCCAGCAGGGGGCGCTCTAATGGGTTCACTGGTTTTGACTCACGGCTCCCAGTTCTGCCACGGCGCTCTAAAGCTCCTCCCACACCGGGACAGTTTTTTTTCCTGCGAAAATTTCAGACGTCAATATTTTTTATCCTGTCAACACAAGCGTCACATCAGCGACGTTTCTCCGTCCTGCGATATTTCGGCGTTTATTTTTTCGGATCATGGTCGATTTTCCTAAAGTTTCTCAGACTGTGTGTCCACTTCTGACCAATCAGATTCACCGGTATATCCAACATGGATTCCCCGGTATATCCAACATGGCCGACCGTCTGATTGTCTCCGTGTCGGAGAACAGAGTGATTTTTGATCAAAGACACAAACGTTACAAAGATAACGACCTGAAGGACGACTTGTGGAGAGTCATAGCGTCGTATTTCTCCGATGACGATGGTTTGTGAGCTTTAACAGTTTGATAAACGTCTTTGTTTGAACTTTCATCTGTGCTAACGTAAGCTAACGGTTGTTACCATGGTTACATGTGTTTATCTTATCGCCTCTGATTGGCTGTAATTGCTGACCGTTTGGATTGAGCGTGTGTTGACGTTTCCAGCTTTTCTAGCCAATCAGAAGCGAAGGAGGCGGGACTTTCCACAGGATGCGTCTTGTTACCCCTGTGTTCAGTCAGGCGCCTCAAAATATTTCGTAATTTCACGTTCTATATTCACGTCGGCCCCGGTGTGTAAGGACCTTAAGATGGCGCCCCCTCGTGGTCGTGGACCGTCTCTAGCATGGCTAAGCTAACACGCTACGACAAATCCACAGGTTTAAAGATCGAATCAGAATCAACCCCGTTTGAACGCTTGGCCCCGCCCCCTCTCTCTGATTGGCTAAACACTGAAGATGTTCCAAAGGTCACAGGTCAATATTTGTGGGTGGTTTCATCAGTGACATCATCACCTTCACCTGGAGGTCAGTCTGCGTTACGATTGGCTGATTTACCTGGAACCAGTCTGCTGGACCCTGAAGGTCCAGATCTCCTCTGAGTCCATCACAGTCCAGACTGAGGGTCCATCAGGCTCTAAAACAGCTCCTGATCACATGACTCTGTTCCTGACTAACCGACCAATCAGGCGGCTTTAAACCTGTCAAGGTGGATCTGCAGGACCTGGTCTTGGACTGAAGTTGCAGCCTGACCCTCCTGGACCCTGAAGATCTGGTCCTGTAGAATCAGGACTTCAGGCTCAGTCTGTTCCTGGAGATCCTGGAGGCGTGGTCGGCGTTTAGACTACATCCTGGAGCAGGTGTTCGGAGGGCGGCGCCGGTCC
>OY660878.1:30465954-30475954 GCA_962446985.1 Xyrichtys novacula
ACACAGTCCCCTAAAGAGTCCTTCTGGAAACCGGGCTCACATGGGAGGCAGACGGCGGAGAAGTTGGCGGGGGAATCATCCAGCAGGCGCCACATGCTGGGGCGGCCTGAGCAGTGGAGCTCGACCAGAACCGAGGGCCAGCACTCCACCTGGATCCTGCTGCTGTTGTCCGGGTTCTGGATAAAGGACCGGATACCAGAGGATTCAGCAGTTGTGGGGCGCTCACATGAACCTGCCCCAGTCACTGGGTCAGGGTCAGGCACCTGGGGTTCTGGTCTCGTGTCAGGGTTGTTATGGTAAGGGTCAGGTGGGGCAGGCTGTTCATGTTCAGTTCCGTGGTCAAGTCCAGGTTCAGGTTCTGGCTTTTGTGTTGTTGATGCAGCAGGTTCAGGTTCAGGTTCTGGTTCTGGAGTTGTCGGTGCAGCAGGTTCAGGTTCTGTTGTTGTAGGTTCAGGTGGTTCTGATGTAGAAAGTTCTGGTTCAGGTATGGTTGTTTCCTGTCCTTGTCCAGCAGCGGTCCCTCTGTCCGGGGCTCGCTTTAGAGACGATTTACAGATAAACTGATAACTGGTCCTACAGGAGACCGCGATCAGACCCCACTCAGACACCGCCGTCCCGTTGAACTCCCCCTTCAGAGCCGCACAGTGGAGGGAGGTACAGGTGTATTCGGGACTCTCGGCCCATCGGCTCACCTCGGAATCCTCGCTGCCGTCCTGGATCCACCTGAATCCTTTCAGGGGCCGCGAGTCGGCCACGCACTCTTGTTTCTTCCTCTGCAGGCCGATCCAGAAGGTGAAGTTGTTCTGTTTCTGACCCAACATGGTCCCAGAGATGAGCGCGAGGACCCTGGAGACCTCCTGCTGGGTGGCGAGGGTAGTGAGGACAGCAGGGGAACATCTCTTCACGGCCTGGTTGAAGTTCGCCGGATGTTCGCTGAGCTCATAGTGCGGATCAGCTGAGGTACTTCTGAACACCACGATGACAATCCAAAGGTGAATCAAGCCACAGCACAACGTAGACGCCATTTTCTTTGACTCCGCCCCCTCTGATGATGATGATGATGAAGATGTCAGTCTGTCAAAACAAAAGAGATGGGAGATTAAAACCTCAGTTTCAGATTATTTTAGTCCTCTGATCAGTTTTGGACGTTAAGAAACGCCCGATGTGTGAGACGTTGATGTCTTCTTATGCCGATGATGTCCACCTCTCTGTCTTCTTCTCTGCTGAGAGTCTCGCTCATGTGGAGAGGTTTTTGGTAGCTCACAGCCAAGCAGTCTAGAACCCTAATCCAAACCCTAGTGCTCCAGAACCCAAGAACCCAGCATTCAAAGACTCAGCATTGAAGAGCCCAGCTTTCTGGACCCTCATTGAGGCCCGAACTACACGAAGGCGGATATATTTCAAACCGCACATATTTATGTTCGATTAGGCCTCCCTACCACACCAAAACGGGAGTTTGGAGCACTCAAACCGGATAAATCTGAATCCGGAAAAACAAGCGGAGAAATAAAAAAATATCCGTATCCCGTATCCGCAGTGGATTCGTGTGGTCGGACTTTTACGGATGGATGACGTCAAACCGCAGCTCGCGCATGCGCATTAAAAACGAAAACAACAACAACGATGGCGGACAGACAGGGTATTCTTTACGTTTGTTTTGCCCTTTTGGGGCTAATTTCAGTCTTGACAGTGAACCTTATTTTATACAATTACATCCACCAGTCAGCAGCTCACAGACGCGTCTGCTGCGGCCAATACTTTTATTGGAGAGCAATCGTAACGTTAACGTTAGGCGTTTTAAAGTTCGCCAGAAGCGTAAGTTTTGGGTCAAGTGGTGGGACAACTTCATTAGAGGGGCTGTGCCTGCAGATGAATGGAAGCTAAACTTTCGTATGTCAAAGCCATCGGTGGTTTCCTTGGCCGAGCTCCTACGCTCTCACATTGAAGGGTGTGGACGCAGATATTTTTTTGAACTAACACGTGTGGACAGGTACATTTATTTAGACGGGAGTACAAAAATATCCAGATAAATAAATATCCGCCTTCGTGTAGTTCGGGCCTGAGTTACCCCGAGTTTATTAAAATGAGTTCTGATGAAACATGGCGGCTGGGTGAGGCGCTGAGTCTGGTCAAAGTTTGGAAGAGGACGTAAAAGAAGACACGGGAGAAACGCCCCGAGAACGAGGAACTGAGAACGAGAAAAACTGAAGAAATCATCAAATCATCAAAATAAAGTCTTCTTATTCTGATGATTCTGAAACTGTTGAGCAGTTCATTGGACCTGTTCCCGTCCGATCAACCAATCAGAACACTGTGTGGCGGCCTCACACACTCAGGAGAAAACGGTCTGAATTCACCTTAAACGAAGGACAGACCTGAACACTGACTTTAAAAGAACTCAGTGTGATCTCGGTCTAATGATGATGAGAGAGAGAAGAGTCGCTGCAGCCGTCCCCAGTCTCCCCTAATATACAACTGTAACATTAAAAAAGAGGAAACGTTCACGCTGATGAAGTAGACAGAGAATAAGAGCATCCCAGTGAAGAACAGAAGAAGACAAGATCCACACAAACCAGTCCAGAAGAGTCCAGAAGAGTCCAGAAGAGTCCAGGAGAGTCTGGACCTGCAGAAAAGAAAAGGCTCTGGGACTCTGAGTCCGAGGAAACGAGGATCTTTGAGTTCCTGTCAGGATGTCTGATGGATCTTTATCTCTTTAATTCTCTGTTTACGTCCACCGTCACACTCATCAGAACTTTTACAGGTTTTCTTACCGTCTCTAAAACGCTGCTCCTCGTCTTCTCCTCGTCCAGCTCCTCTGAGTCTCCTCTGTGTTCCTCCTCCTCCTCCTCACCTTCTTCTTCTCCTCACTCAGTTCTTTCCTCTCCTCTTCTCTTGTCTCCTTTCCTCCACAGTAGCTCCACCAACAGACTGAACACCGGCCTCACCCCTCCTCCTCCTTTTCCTCCCCTCCTCCCCCCGGACCTCCCCAGCCCTCCTCTCCTCCAGGACAGGAAGTGTGTTGTGTCTTGATATGGCGAGCTCGTTTCCTCCAGAGAAACTCGGTCACTCACTTAGAGAGGAACGAAAACTGGAGTCCAGATTGTAAAACCGCTTTCATGTTGGCACCAAACCTCAGCCAGAATTTACATGATTTTTCTCTGTCAGATGAAACTGGATGGATCCTGTTTGAACGCAAGATACAGGTATTATGAGGTTTCAGTGAGGTTTCACCTGAACAGGTGTGTTCAAGATATAAAGGATGACTGAGGCGGATCCCCAGGAACTCTGTCCACTTCTGTACAATCCTGTTTACACCGGCTGAGTCAGAAATGATGAATTTTTAAATGAGGTTTGGTTCAGACGCGTTCACAGAGACCACAGCTCTACATTCCAGGTGAAAAGGTTCATTCCTATTCCTGCAGTTCATTCTAACACAGGTCCTTGAGAGAGTTCCAGGAGTCATTGAAAAATGCTCTGGTCCTTGAGGATGTTCCAGGAGTCAAAAAGATTCCACAGGTCCTTGAGGATGTTCTAGGAGTCATTGAAAAGATTCCACTGGTCCTTGAGGATGTTCCAGGGATCATTGAAAAGATTCCATAGGTCCTTGAGGATGTTCCAGGATCATTGAAAAGATTCCACAGGTCCTTGAGGATGTTCCAGGGTCATTGAAAAGATTCCACTGGTCCTTGAGGATGTTCCAGGGTCATTGAAGCTTCAAGGATGGTTGTAACAGGTGGTTTGGGAAGGTTTTGACAGTTTCTGGATGGTCCTTGAAATCACAGATGGTGCTTGAAAATTGCCCAGGAGTCAACAGGATGTTGTTTACTTCTTTTGACTTTCAAAATAAAGTTTCACCTTTTAATGCCATCAGAATAATTTCAGGATTTTAATTTGTTGTGAAAGTCTTTGATGTGACAGGAAGTGAGTTTTATGGGCTGCTACTGAACACACACACACACACACACACACACACACACACACACACTGCAGTATTGTATTTAAACAAACGATGGAAACACACACGCTGGATGATGATTGTTGTCACGGCGACCCAGATGCTTCCTGCTTCCTGGAGGAAGTGAGTGAAGAATGGTAGGAAGTGGAAGGTCATGAACTAACCTCTGTTGTCATGGTGACGCAGCACTGGCAGTCAGACCGTGTGTGTGTGTGTGTGTGTGAGAGATTGAATCAGATTAAATCTCAGAGGTTGATTGTATCTCCTGCTCCTTATTGGTTGGATAAAAAGCCGCTATGACATCACTGTCCTGCAGAAATGAACAGTGAGAGAGACAGGAAGTCATCAATGAGACCAGTTACACCAGTAAAACCAGTAAAACCAGTAAAACCAGAACCTGCAGACACACAGTATCTGCCAGACTGTCTGTAACTTTAAACACAACAGAAACAAACATGAAAACACACAAACAAACACACACACACACAAACACACACAAACAAACAAACAAACACACACACACAAAAACAAACAAACACACACACATACACACACACAAACAAACAAACAAACACACACACACACACACAAACAAACACACACACACACACACACACATATACACAAACAAACACACACACACACAAAAACACACACAAAAACAAACACACACACACACACACACACACACACAAACACACACAGGTCAAATGGAGGTTCAGTCTTGTAATCAATAATTGATCAATCTTTGCTTATAACTGTAGTGTCAACAACAACAAACAACAAACAACATCATCACCATCATCAACATCACCATCATCATCATCCATAACAACAACAGCAGAGGGCGGAGCTCGACCTCCTGGTTCCCTGCTGGTCATTGAAGACACTGCAGGTCCTCTGATTGGTTGACCTCTTTTCCAGGTTGACGTCGTTGCCCAGAGGACAGGTGAGGTCACACACCTGCTGACTGATTATTGATCAGGTGACCCGCTGCTCTCAGTGAGGGGCGGAGCTTTAATGAGGACAGAAGGACTTCCTGTGGAGGGTCTGACTCATTAGGAAAATAAAAGCCTGTGAATTTCTCTGTACTGTAGTGTTGTCCAAACTGTGGTCCCGCCCCCTCAGGAGGTCACCTGGAGCTCTGTCGGGGTCCTCAGAGGTTTGAAAATCATCACACAGACTGTCTTTTGTTCACAGGAGCATCACCTGTGCGACTGTCTCCATGGTAACGCCGCTGAATCCTGAAGGCAGGTTTCTGTTTTCTGAAGCCGTGTTTGTTTCAGCCGATGGAGGGGTGTCACCACGGCAACAGAGTCAGACGAAACAATAGCGGGGTCAATGCCACAGATGCAGAGTGGGAGAGGAGGGTCGTTACCTTGGCAACAGAGTCAAGGAGGAGGCTTATCGTCACGGCAACTGAGTCAAGGAGGAGGTTTGTCAGCATGTTTACAGAGAGGGAGACAACAGAGGAGGAGGAACCCGGACAGAGGTGTGCTGCCCCCTGCTGGACGATCACACCTACAACATGGAGAACAGGTCCAGGTCAGGTCACCTCTGTTATCAGGACTCGAACCCCGACCCACGTTCGTCTTCATGGTCCTTCTGCCCCAAACTTCACCGAGACGGTTCCTAAAAACAGGCGGAGTCAAAACAAACGAGCCGTTCTGTTTTCAAAAAGGTGAGAGAGAAGACGACTCGTCCACAGACACGCACTGACGGACCACAGACCCGAAACCATGAAGAAGAAACGGGTCAGAGATGGAGGAGGAGGTAAGAGAGACTCTGATCAAACCAGAACCAGAACCAGAGCAGGAGACCTCAGCTTCATCCGGGCGAGATCCCAGACATTCACCTCCACGCCGTTCACCTGACAAACGCCAGTTTTTACAGGCGAACAAAAAGACCTGCTCTCACAGGAAGGCGGCCATTTTGATCTGAATGAAGAATCAGCTGATCTACAGGTGAACAATGTCGACGTTCACCCTGAAGGTTCGGATGAACGCGACCTGAGCGTCACATCAGATACATATCTGATTTATATCCACATACAGAAGAGGGTCGGATCAGAACCAATCAGAACTGACCTGCCGTCTGAACGTAAGAGAGCGGACAGCGTCAGCGAGCCAATCAGGTCGCAGGGTTTTTGTGTCTGTGGTCATGAAACAGGAAGTGAGAGTAACTCCTTCATCCAGAGTTGAATCCATCTGAACACATTTATGTACCCAGTCACAGCGCCACCCTCTGGAAACACACGGTACTGACATTCATGTATAATATTTGATCTACTTCACAGGTTTACTGACGGTCCGGTCTGAACTCTTCTACACTTTCCTCATAGTAATACTGCCACCCGCTGGACAAAGGCGGTATTACCTCCTGTATTAATCATGTGTTGACTCTGACTGATGTGATCCGAACAGACCGAGGACAGGGTCCAGACCGAGGACAGGGTCCAGACTGAGGACAGAGTCCAGACTGAGGACAGGGTCCAGACCGAGGACAGGGTCCAGACCGAGGACAGGGTCCGGAGTCGCTAATAAAAAAATCCTCGTTCGTTTGTTTTTTTTCTCCACAGCAGTTTTATTAGAAACATGAGAATAAAGACAGATGAAAACGTTTCTCTCTGCAGATTTTAGTGTTTGATGGTTTTAGATCAGAGACCCTGCAGACGGACCGACCTCCATCATGAGCATGCACAAACACGGCTGCAGACAGAAAACAGCAAAGAAGGAGCGAACACTCGAACCCGGACTCTGAGGAGGTCTTTGAAATGATCCAGACTTTCTTCTTCTTCTTTGTTTTTTTCTGCCTGCAGCTTTTCAGACAAACAGGAAACAGGAAGAAGGTCAAAGTTTCATCAGACTCACAGATTTGACATTAAAAACCAGATCTGAGTTCAGATGAATATTAATAATAATAATAATAATAATAATAATAATATTATTATTAATAATAATTATAATAATAATAATAATAATAATATTAATAATAATAATAATAATAATGATGATGACTGGTTTAGGACTCTGTCAGTTTGTTTGCAGGTTTTGGTTCCTCTCAGAACTTGAACAGAATTTTATTAAGACACTGAAATGAGAAGAAAGTGAAGAGCTGAGAAACGTTCCTGTGGTCGAGCGGAAGAAGAAGAAGAAGAAGAAGAAGAAGAAGAAGAAGAAGAAGAAGAAGAAGAAGAAGAAGAAGAAGAAGGTTCAATAAAAACTAAAACTTTAACACGTCGATTTGACCTGAAAGAAGAAGCAGCAGAAATGTTCTGTTTGATGGATCTTCTCTGAGCGGGTCACAGCGGCGGCGGCGGCGGCGGCGTGGAGTGTCCGGACTCTGATGTTCGTCAATCAGCTGATGTTTTATTTTAACCCTTTACAGGCTGCAGACCTTCAGACCTCCAGAGACAGTCAGAGTTCAGCTGATAAACTTTCGTCTCTATTGGTCATCATCGCTCTGAGCCTGCAGCTGATTGGCTGCTGGGGCGTGGGCAGGCGGCGTGGGCAGGCGGCGGTGACAGACAGACTGTGCAGGCTTGTTGTTCAGTTGGTTGTTTTTGGAGCTCAGGCAGCGAATAGAAAAAAAACTAAAAGAAGAAAAAATGACGGGCGAGGAGACAGGTGAGGAGACAGGCGAGGAGACAGGGCGAGGAGACAGGAGGTGCGGTCAGGCGGCGCTGGAGACGGCCAGTTTCTTCAGGTGGTCCATGAAGACCTGCAGGCTGACGTCATCGGTCAGGATGGGGGCGCCAGACTCCTGAAAGAGGAAACAAACATCAGAGCGGATCCACGCAGAGAGACTAAAGGTCAAAGGTCAACGTCAGACACTCACCTGACCCCAGGCGTACATGTTGTTATGAGTCTGAGAGGGGTTCACTTTGGAGAGCAGGAACCGGGCCTGAGGACCAGGACACCATCATCATCATCATCATCACTGACTCAGTGCAGGTATATATACGTGTCTGTGTGTGTGTGTGTGTGTGTTGGCGCCCCCACCTGGCTGCCTCCGTGCTCCGTGTCGATGTATCGGGGCATGGGGAAGCGAGTGTGCAGCAGCTCCTGGGCGTCGTCTACGGGAGCCTGGAGGAGGTGTTTGAAGTTCTCGTACTCGGGCATCTCCTGATAACCCGCCTTCCTCCACTGAGCCACGGTCTGACAGACACAAACCAGGGGTTACTTCACCCACACAGTGAACCTGACAGGCAGCGAGCGGGGTCAGAGTGACCCGTGATGAGAGGTCTGTGTGTGTGTGTGTGTGTGTGTGTGTGTGTGTGTGTGTGTGTGTGTGTGTGTGTAGTCACCTCTCCATGGTAGATGAGGATCTGGAAGAAAGTGTCCATCAGCAGGATTCTGTCGGGGAGGATACTGCTGCTGTCCAACAGGACGGGCTGAAACACACACACACACACACACACACACATGATAAACACACACACACACATATGATAAACACACACACACACACACACACACACACACACACACACATAAACACACACACACACACATGATAAACACACACACACACACATGATAAACACACACACACACACACACACACACACACGATAAAAACACACACACACACACACACATTAGGTGTTAAACAGGTATGAATGTGTTTGCAGCTGTGCAGGAAGTATCTTATAGAGAAGTGTGTGTGTACACAGGTGTGTATATGCAGGTGTGTGTGTGTGTGTGTGTGTGTGTGTGTGTGTGTGTGTGTGTGTCGTGTGTGTGTGTGTGTGTGTGTGTACCTCTGGCGGCCCGTTGAAGGAGTAGGCGTAGAGCACCGGTTGGATCATGATGAGGGCCTGGGTCAGGTCCTGTCTGTTAAACTGGTGTCTGTAATAAGAACTCTCGTCTGGACTGTTGTTGAACACCTGAAGGAACGGAGAGCGCCGCAGGTGGAACATGAACTGGAACGACAATGAGAAAGAAAACAACAGGTCAACAACAACGACAACAACAACAACGAGAGAAAACACAACAGGTGAACAACAACAACAACAACAACAACAACAACAACAACAACAACGAGAGAAAACACAACAACAACAACAACAACAGGTGAACAACAACAACAACAACGAGAGAAAACACAACAACAACAACAACAACAACAACAATAACGAGAGAAAACACAACAACAACAACAATAACGAGAGAAAACAACAACAACAGGTGAACAACAACAACAACAACAATAACGAGAGAAAACAAACAACAACAACAACAACAACGAGAGAAAACACAACAACAACAACAACAACAACGAGAGAAAACAACAACAACAACAACGAGAGAGAAAAACAACAACAACAACAACAACAACAACAACAACGAGAGAAAACAACAGATGAACAACAACAACAATAACGAGAGAAAACACAACAACAACAACAACAACAACAACAACAACAATGAGAGAAAACAACAACAACAACAACGAGAGAAAACAACAACAACAACAATAACGAGAGAAAACAACAACAACAACAACAACATCAGAGGTCTGAGGCCTGTACTACGAAGCTGGATTTGGTCTTAGCGAGATAACTTCTGGATAACTTCTGGGTTTTCTGTACTACGAAGGTGGATCTCTTTTTATCCGGGTCCGTTGCCCCGGTAACTTACGCGGAACGCCAAACCTGCTCCGGAGCAGGTTATGTTTCAGGATAAGAGCTCAGCAGGTATAGAAGACAGCCCGATGACCAATCGGATCTCTTGGAAAATGGCTTGCCCACTTTTGCCGGATCCCGGGGACATCGTTGCACGGATAGGGAGAGGAGCGCTTCGCCGAGAGCGTTATATTCATGATCGATCAAATCCGTTTGATTTACCTGATGACGTTCTCTATGAACGTTACAGGTTTTCCTCGGACGGCCTCAATATTCAGGTAGCATGAAGTCTAAGCAATACACTGATATTTGCCAAGCTCCAGGTTCAAATTTGTTAGTCATCATTCAGAATTCATTGAAGCAGATTAGAAAACTCCTCTTAACCCCAAATGTGTCTGCAGATGACGTGACCATCAGAT
>OY660878.1:30485954-30490954 GCA_962446985.1 Xyrichtys novacula
AGTAAGAGGGACAGGAAGTGAGAGAGGAACAGGAAGTAAGAGAGGGACAGGAAGTAAGAGAGGGACAGGAAGTGAGAGAGGGACAGGAAGTAAGAGAGGGACAGGAAGTAAGAGAGGGACAGGAAGTGAGAGAGGGACAGGAAGTAAGAGAGGGACAGGAAGTAAGAGAGGGACAGGAAGTGAGAGAGGGACAGGAAGTAAGAGAGGGACAGGAAGTAAGAGAGGGACAGGAAGTGAGAGAGGGACAGGAAGTAAGAGAGGGACAGGAAGTAAGAGAGGGACAGGAAGTGAGAGAGGGACAGGAAGTAAGAGAGGGACAGGAAGTAAGAGGGACAGGAAGTAAGAGAGGAACAGGAAGTAGTGGGGAACAGGAAGTAAGAGAGGGACAGGAAGTAAGAGGGACAGGAAGTAAGAGAGGGACAGGAAGTAAGGGGAACAGGAAGTAAGAGAGGGACAGGAAGTAAGAGAGGGACAGGAAGTAAGGGGAACAGGAAGTAAGAGAGGGACAGGAAGTAAGAGAGGGACAGGAAGTGAGAGAGGGACAGGAAGTAAGAGAGGGACAGGAAGTAAGAGGGACAGGAAGTAAGAGAGGGACAGGAAGTAGTGGGGAACAGGAAGTAAGAGAGGGACAGGAAGTAAGAGGGACAGGAAGTAAGAGAGGGACAGGAAGTAAGAGAGGGACAGGAAGTAAGAGAGGGACAGGAAGTAAGAGAGGGACAGGAAGTGAGAGAGGGACAGGAAGTGAGAGAGGGACAGGAAGTAAGAGAGGGACAGGAAGTAAGGGGAACAGGAAGTAAGAGAGGGACAGAAAGTAAGAGAGGGACAGGAAGTAAGGGGAACAGGAAGTAAGAGAGGGACAGGAAGTAAGAGAGGGACAGGAAGTAAGAGGGACAGGAAGTAAGAGAGGGACAGGAAGTAAGAGAGGGACAGGAAGTAAGAGGGACAGGAAGTAAGAGAGGAACAGGAAGTGAGAGAGGGACAGGAAGTAAGAGAGGGACAGGAAGTAAGAGAGGGACAGGAAGTGAGAGGACAGAAGGATCCCGCCGCACAGACGGGTCGGCGAGTTCTGACCCGGTGTAGTTGGCGCAGCACTTCATCTCCAGCAGGCCGGTCTGGTCCAGAGCGCAGGCGTAGATGTCGATGATGTGACCGTTGGTGGACGCTCTGTTCGCCAGAGACTCGTAGTGCTGCGAGAAAAACAGGGAGACGATGAGATCAGCTCATCAGTCTGAGCGCGCTCAGAGGACGCCGTCTCCACACCTGAACGTGTCTCTCTCACCTTGGTGGCCTTCTTCATGAACTTGGCGTTGTCCTTCTCGATGTCGTGCCAGGACCTGATCGGGATCTTCAGCTCGTCTCCCACCACCATGCCGGGCCCCTGGGTGGCGGGCCCCCCGATGAAGGTCATGATTCGGGCTCCCGTGTTGGGAAAGGTGCACTGTGGGTAAAAACAGACTCTGTGTGACACAAACTGACCCTGATTGGTCTAAAGCTGGACCCGCCTCCCCCTCACCTCTAGCAGCCCCACGGCGATGGACATGGCCACGCCCAGCGAGCGCAGAGGCCTCTTCCCCTGAGTGACGGGCCAGGGGTCACGCTGCAGCTCCCCCAACAGGTCAGTGAGGTTCATGTCGATCTTCTGCACGGGCTGCAGGAACCTGAGGACAGAGGGGAGGAGTCAGAGGGGGGCGATGGCGAGGAGTCTGGCGGCCCGTAAACGTCTTTGATTCTCGTGCTCACCTGTTGGACAGAGGCTGGGGGGCGGCCTGTGGTCCTCGTCCCTGAGCTGCTGCAGGTTTGGTCAGACCGAGCATCTCCTGAAAGTCACACAGAGGTCACCGTGAGGTCAGTCTGTTACCTAGCAACAGTAAAGGACACCTCATGATCCTCCTGGAGGACCGTGTTAGACCGCAGCAGATCCAGATGATGGATGAGTTATGGTGGTAGTTAGCGCCCCCTGCAGGGCCCTCAGGTCAGGTTGTTTTGAGCCTGTGTTTACGTCACCATGACAACATATTAAACCTGTTTCCTGCAGTCGGTCGATCAGCAGGACCCTAAATCTGAGACAACAGAACATGACTTCAAAGGGGGTCAGGTCTGGGTTTTGGTACCTGGAGCTGTTTGGCGTTCAGGTCTTTGGTCCCCCTGAACACGTAGCTTTTGGAGATCCCCTCACAGCCCAGCTCGTGGACCTGGACCATGCGGCCGAACGTGATGAGACCGACCAGCGCGGTGGGAGGCAGCAGGGACAGGGACATCTGCAGGGACTCCTTCAGGGCCTGCAGGTCCTCGTCCTCCATACAGGTGTCCACCACGTACAGGAAGATCAGCGGCATCTGAGGACCTCGCTGAGGACAGAGACCCCCCCACCCAGTGTGTTATTCATGGTCATTTTTCACCTGCTGGTCGGTCTGACCCTGTCCCTCGGTCTTACCTGGACCACATACTCGATGGTGGAGAACTGAGGCAGCAGCTCAGCGGGCTGGTTCACCTCAGAGATCCCGGCGTAGGACGGAGGAAACTGAAATACAGAGAGAAAAACAGCTGATCCTGAGGAACGCCATCTTTAAAATCATGGAACTCCCAGGTGGACTCGAACCTGAACCCTCAAGAGATAAGACCTGGACCAGGATGTGAAAGGACACTCATGTATCAAATAACAGATTATCACGGCAATAAAGTCCACGCTTTGATAGCCAGTCACAGCTGTGTGTGTGTGTGTGTGTGCGCGCACGTGTTAGTCCCCACATCTATACTAATATGTGTTTTGTGTGTGTGTGTGTGAGTCCTCACATCTATAGGAACATGAGTTTTGTGTGTGTGTGTTTTACCTGGTTCCTCTGGTAACAGAAGTTACACGCCCACAGTTTGGCTCTGTAGTCCACCTGACTGTAACAAACACACACACACACACACACACACACACACACAGGTAAATAACCGCTCTACCTGTCCTCTGACCCTGACTATGACATCACTCAGGTGTGTAATGTTACGTACCACAGCGGGTTGAGCACGGCGCGGCAGGTGGCCCGGCTGCAGAGGACCGGCTCGTACTGGATGGGGGGCAGGTCCGGGCGCTCCTTCAGCGGCGTGAACAGGGACGCCACGGGGACCACCATCCGGGTCGCCTCCAGTCGGCTGGACGGCCACACGTTCCAGCTGAACCGCACGCCGTCACGGTCCTCATTCTGAGTGATGTACTCTGGGAAGGTCGCCATGGCAACGCTGGGAGACGGGGAGGGTCGGACACTGTGAGGAAAAAGCTGTGGGGGGGTCAGAAACTGTACTGCAGTATAGGGGATAACTAAGACCTGGACCCAGACCTCTAACTGCAGGTCCACAGACCGGACCAGAACACACAGAGTCCACACTAACAGACTGTGGGGGGGTCAGACACCGTGAACCTGCTTAAAACACACAAACTTTGAACGGGGTTTGGTTGGTGGTCTGTCTGCAGGGTGGGGTTCTGTTAGGGGGGAGGTGGTATCAGGACCTTTTCACATCTGGTCTACAGTTTCGAGACGGTCCTGGAAATCCTCAAAGACCCTAAAAGTTCTTTTAAAATCGAACCGGGTCCGAACTAAACCCCAGGTCCACCTAAACCCGCCCACCTCCAGAACCAAACCCCATTCAGATTTCTGCATATTTAAGGAAATTAACACAGAGGAACCCGAATGACTCAGAGATCTGCGAATTACAGTCAAAGTGAAGAACTTGAGGTCCAAATGGACCGGACCGTGGTCCTGGACCGGACCGTGGTCCTGCAGGTAACTCAGGTGAGTCAGTTAGTTCCTCTGACACATAAAAAAGTTTGTTTTCCTCTAAAACCTGGATGCTGTTCCAGCTCACAGTCTGAACATCTCTCACCTGCACAGGTGAGGAGAACTGAGTTTCACCTGGACCTGGACTCCCGAGTTTTCCCTCCAACAGACACAGAAACCGGTTTATCAGAGTCCAGTTCGAGCTAACTTTGAGCTAACTACACTGAAGAAAACTGCTGCGTCATTAACCCCACACACCTGACAGGTTCAGGGCGGACCGACAGGTGAGCTGACAGAGTCCAGGTGAAGGTGGAGGTCTGTAGGGTCCAGGTGAGGGTCTGTAAACAGGTAAAGGTGGGACTCACCTCCGCTCTGCTGCCGCCGCTCCTCTCTGCTACTGCTGACAACGAAGCAAAACAACATGGCGGCGGCCCGGCGCCACGTCAAGACACAGAGGGGAAAAACAAGAGGAGGTCTCACTCCGAGCGGATTTCAGAGACCGTCCAACTTCAGGGTCTGTGCTGTCAACGAGCGTGAAGAGCAACTGATTCATGATTATATCTGCCATTAAAGAGTTCAGTTTTACATTTACACATTTAACACTCAGTTCACACAGTCATTATAATAACAGAGTCCATTTTTGTTCATGAATCAGCGGTGAAGAAAACGTTAATCTATCACTCACAGACAGAAAGTTTCCTTTGGGTTTGGGGCTAAAACATCGAAATGAGTCACATTTAACTTAGACAAATCAGCCTGAAAACAGCACTGAGAGAAAACAGATCCACGGCAGGTTTACTCAAACTCAGGAGTCTGAGGACACATCTGTGATCATCACACTAAAGGAGAACAGCTCTGATGCAGGGCAACAGCTGAGAAGGCTGCTGGAATGCTGGGTTCAGGAATGCTGGATTCTGAGGGTCTCTGAAGTTTCTTAAAGAGACAGTAGCAGAAATGAGGGTTTGCAAAGACCCCAATCAGAGACAAGGAAAGAGAGGCCCTGTAAACTGAACTGTTATCTGAGGTTACCTGAGGTGAGCCTAATAAACTGAACACCTGCGAGGTCATATCAATACAGGTCTGCAGACACACCCGAGTGTTTCAGCTCATTAATAGAGGATCTTTGAGTTCAGTAAAGCTTCACTTGGTGTTTTTAGACATTAAAGCTTCAGTTGGTGTTTTTAGACATTAAAGCTTCAGTTGGTGTTTTTAAGACATTAAAGCTCCAGTTGGTGT
>OY660878.1:30495954-30498454 GCA_962446985.1 Xyrichtys novacula
ACAGACAGACACAGACACACACACACACACAGACACACACAGACACACACACACACACACACACACACACACACACACACACACACACACAGACGCAGACACACACACACACACACACACACACACACACACACAGACACAGACACACACACACACACAGACACACACACACACACACACACACACACACACACACACACACACACACACACACACACACACACACACACACACACACAGCCTGTAGTCATGTCTGCTGGTGTGGTGAACATCTAGTGTACACACATCTATAAAGCGTTTCCTGTCATGTGACCTCAGTGGGCGTTACCTCTTCATTGATGATGGTGGCGTTGCTGAGTGACCTCAGCGCCGAGGTGATCTTCCTCCCCAGGTCGGCTAACACCATGATGGCGGTCTGAGCTGATCCTGCAACAGAACCAAAACCGGGTCACATGATCTGACAGGAGACCAGTGATTGGACAGTGTGTGTGTGTGTGTGTGTGTGTGTGTGTGTGTGTGTGGACTTACTGTGTGTGTGTGTGAAGTGAGATCTCTGTCTGTGTGTGTGGAGGGGAACCCCCCGACTGAGCGCGCTCAGTGAGTCAGCAGGTCAGCTGACAGGTAAAGGTTCCAGAGCGCCGCAGACACACTCCCTCTGTGGGGGGAGGGGCATGTGTGAATTAGAACATCTGAACACACAACAACAACACACTCAGGGACACACACACACACACAGACGGTTACTATAGCAACAAGAAGAAGAGACACGACTCTGGAGTGGGAATCACTTCAAAAACTGTGAACACGGGTCATGAGGTCCAAACAGAACCAGGAACAGAGGAGACCAGATAGAGACCAGATCCAGAACCAGCAGAGACTCTCTGAGCTCTTGAAGGTTCAGCAGACGGACTTTAACTCGATGTTAGAGAAGATGGAAGTTCGTCATTCTTCTCTAAAACCAGAGATGAAGTCTCCTCCTCCTTCTCCTCCCAGACTTCCTCTCAGCTCCCAGTCCAAGTCCAGCATCCCTGATGGTCTGGGGATCACCAGAGTCCATGTCCTGGGTATCTTCTAGGGCCCGACCGATTAAATCGGTCAATTTTAGCTCGTTTGAGACTAATCGGCCAAAACTCGCCAATTTTCGCCGATATTTTCAGAAATAAATGCGGAGAATAAGATTCGGTTTTTCACGATCATATAATCGCCCAGTCCTAGTCTTAACTTAGTCCAGATGTCCTTCCAACATAGAACTGTAGATCATAGATGCTGCATCTCCAGGTTTAGGAGCAACATCTGCGTCCATCCAGACCAGGACTTCTTCAGAGGAGACCTTCAGATGATCCAGAACCAGATTCTGACATCAGCATGGCTCTGTAGGAGGACTGGGTGACTATATGATCGTGATCAATTTCAGTTCGATCACAGTGATCAGCTGTCAATCATGGTGGAAATGTGCGTCACAACAGCCAATCAGAGTCGAGCTTTTCCTGCTCACTTCTGTAAGTAACCGGAGAAGTAAACAGGAAGTAAACAGAGTCACCGAACGTGGAGCTGAAGGCAGCAGAATCGATGTCAGCCGTGACTCTGAGTCCTCCTCTGAAGATGTTATTGATCCTCTAAAGGTGTTATTGATCCTCTGAAGATGTTATTGATCCTCTAAAGATGTTATTGATCCTCTGAAGATGATATTGATCCTCTAAAGATGTTATTGATCCTCTAAAGATGTTATTGTTGAGAAGTTATTGATCGTCGGTTGTGTGGCGATGGTTCAGGTATCTCCAAAGTGACGTTGAGTGATTACGCCGATGTGTACGGAATGTCGGCCGTCGGGGCTTCAAAAACAGATCTGTTTGATTATCTTAAGAAAACATGAAAATGTGGGCGGAGTCTGTACAGCCTGTTACTGCTGACGGCACGAGTAGTATTAGCAGTTTAGCCACAACAAGCAGTTCAGCCACCAGACCAAAGTAATCGATCATATTATCTCGTGTTTACATTGAAAGGCGTCTTCGTTATCTCTGAGGGGGACGGTTTGTTTGTTTTGGGTCTTAAACTAGTTCACTGTTTTATTCAGTATTTATCTACATTTGTTTCACTTTGAAGTTAAACTAGTTTATATTTTACTAAGTTTATCTTATTTAATTTTCTTTATTTACTTTGTATGTTAATTAAATCTTGAACTCATCTCCAGTTTCTTTAGTTTTTAGTTCAGATGCTTTAAAACTGACAGTTTGAAAAATATCGGGATAATAATCGAGATCGGCCGATATGACAAAATATATCGGTCGCCCAGGTCTACTGTTTAGGAGAAGAGTCCTGCTGCTGAAACACTGGTCCTCTGTAGACCTGGTCCTCAGTAGACCTGGTCCTCTGTAGACCTGGTCCTGGTCTCGGTTTGTCTCTGCTGTTTTAATCGGTATCAAAATCTCGATAATATTTGACCTCTGACCTCTTCATCCCCTCCTTTCCTCTCTAATATTAACCCTTTTTTAAATTTCCT
>OY660878.1:30503454-30508454 GCA_962446985.1 Xyrichtys novacula
TAGGCCCCGCCCCCTCCATGGAAACTGATGTAAATCTGTTTCTGTCATTAAAGTCGATTCTGATTATCAGCTGACTCATGAGTTCATTTTGATGACTCGTGTTCATTTTGCTGATTCATGAGTTTATTTTGCTGACTAAGTTACTTTGATGCTGTAAAAAGCTGTAATGCCATGATTGACAGCTCTGTCGACCAATGAGGAAACAGAAGCACTGGACTGGACCCACCTGGGTGACCTTTGACCTGGACTGGACCCACCTGGGTGACCTTTGACCTGGACTGGACCCACCTGGGTGACCTTTGACCTGGACTGGACCCACCTGGGTGACCTTTGACCTTGGTCTAGTCCTGCTGTTTTAAAGAATAATCATATTTTCCCTGTTTTAACATGTTGTGTTTTTTTTTCTCTGTTTTATTTTTATTACTTTCATACAAAATAACTTTAAAATGATTTAAAAACCATGAGTTTCTGTTTATGGAGGTTTTACTGCCCCCTGCTGTTCGGACATAAAAGGTTAAATCATGAATAATAATGAAACATTAAAACATTAAAACTTGTTTGTTTTCATTTATGAATCATCCTCGTTTCTCTTCGATCAGCTGACTCTGACTCTCCTCAGTTTAAACTCTGATGTCACTTCCTGTCAATCACTCTGCGTCACCGCCCCCCCCCCCCCCCCCCCACTCGCGCGCGCTTCCTGCCGTTAGCTCCTCTTACGTCACCCCTCTGGGGGGGCCGCGGTTACACGCGCGGTGGGAGCGTTTCCACGACAACGATTGGCTGATAGCGGAGGAGCGGCAGGACGGCCGACCAACCGGCGCTGAGGAGGATAACGAAGCCCCGCCCACTTACTCACTGCCTGTGGTGCGTTCAGGTGACACGCTGATGATCACAGAAACACGCGGTCTGAGTTCATTGAGCACTGACCCTGTTCTCACTCTGAAATCATCCCCGGGTTTATATCGGTTCAATGTTATTACTGTAGATTAAAGATGATGTTCCTGAAAGGTTTGAGCCTCAGGATTGGATCATATCGAACCGAGTCCAACAGAAACGGGTCCGAACTCACCGCCTCTTTAATCCCATTATAAGCATTAGTACTGGTTATACTGGTTACCATGTTAAAAGGAGTCCAGCAGACTGTCAGTCACAGTTTAATCTTTATTTTAACTCCTCTCATCCAGATTATTATAACATGTCGGTTTGTTAAAGTTTAATCCAGAACATTCGAGCAAAGACAAACTAATAAAACGTCCTATTTTAGATTATTTTCAAACAACTCCACAAATATTCAGTTATGAGCAGCTGTAAATAAATCAGTCTGAATAAATTACCTTTCTAATGGGCTAATAACCTGTACTTTCACACTTATTTATGTGGTACCACAAAACTTACTAGTCAGCAGTTAAACTTAAAATAAACTCAAAAATTTATCAGATATTACAGAAGTGAACTGATTCAACCGAAAATAAAATAAATACTTAAAAACAACTTTTTTCTTTCATTCAGGGTTAAGGACTTAATTAGTAAAGGGAAACAGATCAGATATTAACTATTTATATATGTTATTATTGTTATTATTATTATTATTATTATTATTATTATTATAAGTATTAGTAGTAGTATTATTAGTATTATTGTTGTTGTTGTTATTATTATTATTTATTAATTTATATTTTCTGATTCTTACATTGGTAATGAGGACAAACTTCTTTGTTTTGAGTGACCGCCGTGCTCTCCCGTCGTGTTTCCCCGTCCCTTCACCGTCACTCGCTCTAACACTGTGTTTTCCGAGCTCGGAGCGGGTCCGTGAATCGGTCTAAAACTTGGTCAACAAGCCGCCAGAGTGATCCGCTTCTTCAGCCCGGGACTCGCTCTTCTCTTTCTACGGTTGGATTATCGGTTCATTGTTACACAACCCGGTCCAGCCCGCCACAGCCGGTGTGTGTGGAGTGTTCGAGTCGGTGAGAGTTCACAGAGTGAGTGTTTTTGTTGGTTTTGGTCGGTGAATCGTTCAGACAGTGAACGGCTCATTTCCATGTGGGCAGATTATCACCGATTCTAACAAAAGACCCGCGCCGCTCCGCACGCGTTCCGCTCGGTGTTGGTCCGCCGTTTCCCGCTCAGCTCTCCGGTTAAAGTTAGAGCGGGCTCACTTCGGCTAGTTTAGGCGGAGTTTGTGTGTTCGGTTCGGTGTTTGTGACCCGGTTTCCCTCCTTTTTTCCCTCCAGAACCGCCGCCGGTGGACGGAGAGATGCCGCTCCTCCACAGGAGAGCCTTCATCAGGCAGAAACCTCCGGCGGACCTGCGGCCGGACGAGGAGGTCTTCCTCTGTAAGATCACCCACGAGATCTTCAGGACCTACGAGTGAGTACCTGAGAGAGAGCCCCCACCCGAGAGAGAGAGAGAGAGAGGGAGAGAGAGCCCACCTGAGAGTCCGGGCCCCCCCCCCCCTCCTGACTGACAGTTGGCCGGTTGGCAAACTTCCAGAAACCCAAACAAACTTCACCATCAGAGAGAAAATAAAGTTAATTTAAGAGTTTAGACTTAGTTTAATCTCCACCCCCCCACAGGTGTGAGCCCGGAGAGCTCGAGGACAGGTGACCTGTTAGCTGAAGTTAGCTAACTGACGAAGCTAAAGGGAGTTAGCAGCTGTTAGCAGAGGAAGCTAACTCCAGCTGTCAGTCAGCGGTTAGCTACTTTAGCTGTTAGCTCACGGTCACTTAAAGGGACCGCACACCTCTGTGACGTAGGCCAGGTGATGTTAGGGGGAGGGGTCAGCTGAGTTTGACGTCACACAGGTGAATATTGATGTTTGTTTATCCTGATCAGCTGATTGGAGAGAATGAAACTCACCTGAGTTTATAATAACCACCCACTGACCCTGACCTGAGCAGGTGAGCAGGTGACACCTCCACTGAGGTCAGATCATCCTAATCAATACAGATGATCAATAACCCTCCTGAGTTTGATTTAAAGCTGTTTGTTGTCATTTAAACACTTTTAATTAAAATAAATATAGTTAAGGAGATTTTAGTGACAGGAGGTCAGTGCAGACCTGAACCCTGATCAGACCAGAGTATTGATCAGGACCTGATCAGCTCTGTGCTGACATTGACTCTATTATTATTTATTATCATTATAAAGCAGCGTTAGCGTAGATCTCCGTTCACATAGAGTCGATTTTATAGATTTGTGTCAAAGTTTAAAACTCTTCAAACTTTAATCGATAAATAATTGATAAAAACAAAATAATTGATTGAAAACGACAACAACAACAACAACAACAACAACAAAACGAGGGTCTGTTACTGTGGTCCTGAAACTGCAGCTCTGCAGAGACAAACACCAATCAGCCCCTCCTCTAAAAACATGTTTGTATCCTCAGCTGTCTCCTCTGTCCTCAGCTGCCTCCTTGTCTCCTCTGTCCTCAGTGAGTTCTTCGAGCGGACCATCCTCTGTAACAGTCTGGTGTGGAGCTGCGCTCTGACGGGTCGAGCGGGCCTGACCTACCTGGAGGCGGTGGAGAGCGAACGGCGAGCCAAACAGAGCCTGCAGAGCTTCCCTCCGTCCCTATTGGTTCCTCTGCTCCACCTCGCCGCGCTGAGCCGCCGCTGCAGACTGACGGAGCTCTGCGAGGACATTTACACCTTCGTCAAAGACCGCTACTTCCCAGGAGAGACCGTGGACGTGACGGGACACAACGGAGCCAGGTACTGACGGGTCAGCTGACCGACAGAGTGGAGGAGGGACGAGAGAGAGAGAGAGAGAGAGAGAGAGAGAGGGAGAGAGGGAGAGAGGGAGAGAGAGAGAGAGAGAGAGAGAGAGAGAGAGAGAGAGAGAGAGAGAGAGAGAGAGAGAGAGAGAGAGAGAGAGAGAGAGAGAGAGAGAGAGAGAGAGAGAGAGAGAGAGAGAGAGAGAGAGAGAGAGAGAGAGAGAGAGAGAGAGAGAGAGAGAGAGAGAGAGAGAGAGAGAGAGAGAGAGAGAGAGAGACAGAGACAGAGAGACAGAGAGAGAGAGAGACAGAGACAGAGACAGAGAGAGAGAGAGAGAGAGAATCTTATCAGACCTGAACAGCTGATCCAGGAGTGTGATTACAGCTTTAACATACTGTGTGTGTGTGTGTGTGTGTGTGTGTGTGTGTGTGTGTGTGTGTTGCAGACATGTGTGTGAGATCCTGCAGGTGCACTCTCCTCATTCCAGCGCCAACGGAACGCCGGCTGCCGCCAACGGTCACACCAAACCAGCTGAGAGCGACACCATCGTCATCAGCGACAGTGACGAGGAGAGCAAAGACTTCCAGAGTCCCACGGCACAGATGAACGGGTACGGAGGTCAAAGGTCACGGGATGCTCGCCATGACGCACACAGTCAAACTTCAATCACGTGTGTGTTCTCCCCCCCCCTCAGGAAGAAGAAGAAGAAGCCTCTGAGTCCGTCGGTCTTCAGATACACTGTGAGGATGATGAAGGGTGACCACAGAGAGACCTTCACTGTTAAAGCCAACGCGCTCAGGTGAGGAGGGGTCACACCTGCAGACGGCCCCGTCTCTCTATCTGTGTGTGTGTGTGTGTGTGTCTCTTTTTGTGGTTGACGGTGTGTTTTTATTCATGTGTTCAGTCGCAGGAAGTCCCTGGTGTCCAGAGAGCGACTGAAGCTGCTCTTTAAGCAACACTGTGAACCTCAGAACGGGACCATCGTCATAAAGGTGAGAGGAACCTGCAGGTGAACAGGTGTACAGGTGTATTAAGACAGAGAGTTTGACCTTTAGTCACCTGACTTTTGACTTCCTGTCTCTCAGCCCTCCACGGTGATGAAGTACCATCTTAGCGAACAAACCTTCTCGCAGTTCTTCCCTGATGAGCCCCCCCTGTTCCCCTTCAGCCCCACCTCTAAAGGTGGAGGGCGGGGCTCACCTGGACAGGTGAGAGTGTTGGAAATATGTTGGGGTCCTTTAATGTCTGCAAGTAATCGACTGTTTGTATGACTCTGATTTTTTA
>OY660878.1:30513454-30523454 GCA_962446985.1 Xyrichtys novacula
TGTGTCTGTGTCTGTAACTGTGTCTGTAACTGTGTCTGTGTCTGTGTCTGTGTCTGTGTCTGTAACTGTGTCTGTGTCTGTAACTGTGTCTGTAACTGTGTCTGTGTCTGTGTCTGTAACTGTGTCTGTGTCTGTAACTGTGTCTGTGTCTGTAACTGTGTCTGTGTCTGTAACTGTGTCTGTAACTGTGTCTGTGTCTGTGTCTGTGTCTGTGTCTGTCTGTAACTGTGTCTGTAACTGTTTCTGTAACTGTGTCTGTGTCTGTGTCTGTAACTGTGTCTGTAACTGTGTCTGTAACTGTGTCTGTCTGTGTCTGTGTCTGTGTCTGTAACTGTCTGTGTCTGTAACTGTGTCTGTCTGTAACTGTGTCTGTGTCTGTAACTGTGTCTGTAACTGTGTCTGTGTCTGTAACTGTGTCTGTAACTGTGTCTGTGTCTGTGTCTGTAACTGTGTCTGTGTCTGTGTCTGTAACTGTAACTGTGTCTGTGTCTGCAGTGACAGAGCTGTGAAACCTCAGGAGGAGGAGGAGGAGCAGAACTCTTCATCCACCAAGAAGATGAAAGGTTAGTCTCCTCTGTCCTCACTGTCTCCTCTGTCCTCACTGTCTCACTGTCTCCTCACTGTCTCCTCTGTCCTCACTGTCTCCTCACTGTCTCCTCTGTCCTCACTGTCTCCTCTGTCCTCACTGTCTCCTCACTGTCTCCTCTGTCCTCACTGTCTCCTCACTGTCTCCTCTGTCCTCACTGTCTCCTCTCTCCTCACTGTCTCCTCTGTCCTTGCTGTCTCCTTTGTCTCCTCTGTCCTTGCTGTCTCCTTTGTCTCCTCTGTCCTCACTGTCTCCTCACTGTCTCCTTTGTCTCCTCTGTCTTCACTGTCTCCTTTGTCTCCTCTGTCCTCACTGTCTCCTCTGTCCTCACTCTCTCCTCACTGTCTCCTCTGTCCTCACTCTCTCCTCAATGTCTCCTCTGTCTTTGCTGTCTCCTTTGTCTCCTCTGTCCTTGCTGTCTCCTTTGTCTCCTCTGTCTTTGCTGTCTCCTTTGTCTCCTCTGTCCTCACTGTCTCCTCTGTCTCCTCTGTCCTCCAGGTAATAACCAGAAGCCGACCATGACCTCTGACCCCAGACCGTCCCCCGTCCCCCTGACAGCAGAGGACCTGGAGACGGAGCAGGAGAAGGTCAGTACAGAACCTTTTGGACCTGGACTAACAGTCAAAGAGGAACCAGAGTCTGACCAGAACCGGGTTTTCCCTGCAGGTCCGGGAGCTGCAGGAGCGGATCCAGAAGGCGGCGTCCTGCACCTGTCTGCTCCCTCTAGGTCGAGACCGCCTGTACCGCCGTTACTGGCTCCTCCCCTCGGCCTCCATCCTGTTTGTGGAGGACGACTGCTTCGGCCTGACGGAGGACATGCTGCAGCCACACCCGACCCCCGCACAGGACGCCACCGCCAAGATGGAGGACAACGTCATCATCATCGAGGACGAGGCCAGAGAGGAGCCGGCAGAGGGAGAGTAAGGCTCTGTTCGTTCGGTTCTGGTTCTGGTTCTGGTCGTGATGAGCTCACGGTTTGAACGACAGTAAACCCTCCTCCTCTTTCACAGTGCCGGCTCAAGCCCCGCCCCTCTACACACCTGCGGACCGCCGCTCAAACGTCCCAACCAGTGGTCCTTCTACAGCTCCGTGGAGGAGGTGGATCAGCTGATCGAAGCTCTGAACCCCCGAGGTCATCGAGAGAGCGGCCTGAAGGAGGCGCTGCTGCAGGAGAGAGAGCGGCTGACGCACCTGCTGCAGGGCGGAGACAGGAACAAGTACTGCTGCACAGGTGAGAGGGCGAGAGCACGGGGGAGAGAGAGGGCGGGGGGAGAGGGCGGGGGGGAGAGAGAGAGAGAGAGAGAGAGCGGCTGACGCACCTGCTGCAGGGCGGGGACAGGAACAAGTACTGCTGCACAGGTGAGAGGGAGAGAGAGCGGGGGGGAGAGAGGGCGGGGGGAGGGAGGGCGGGGGGAGGGAGAGAGCGGGGGGAGAGAGAGAGGGCGCGCAGGTCAGAGGGCGCGCAGGTCAGAGGGCGCGGGGGGGGGAGAGAGCAGGTGGGCAGAGAGCAGGTGGTCCTTATCGACCCGGATTGGTTCTGTACAGATCAGTGACATGAACAGGTGAACTCACACCTGTCCTGTTTCCAGATGATCCAGAGTCGTCACGATCCGTCCCAGAATGCACTGCTGCAGCTGAGACCCGGATGGAGGGGAGACTGAGAGACCTGCTGTTGGACATTGAGGACCGGATCCACCAGGGGACTTTAGGAACTCTGAAGGTACACACACACACACACACAGACACAGTAGGTACCTGGACTAACTCACCTGTCCGTCTGTCTCTCCGTCCGTCCGCTCAGGTGATGGACAGACAGGTGTGGCGCTCTGGACTGGAAACAGGAAACTATGAGCTGCTGAGTTCAGAGCGAGAGAACGGAGGGATGAACGGAGGACGAGTGGAGGCCATGGAGGCGGAGCCTGCTCACCTGAGAGCCAGAGACAGGTACGCAGTCTGCACACGGAGGAGAGAGAGAGAGAGAGGCAGCAGCAGCTAGGGGGCGCTGTTTGACTGAAGGATGAATTCACTCAGTTTGTTTGTTCCTGTGTTTGTGTCTGTGTGTGTGTGTGTGTGTGTGTGTCTGTGTGTGTGTGTGTGTGTGTGTGTGTGTGTGTGTGTGTCTCAGGATGCAGGAGCTGAAGGCGGTGGACAGCGGGGCCTCGGGCAGCGGGACCCCTCAGGTGGTCAGCAGCACGGTTCGGGTCCTGGCTCAGGCTCTGATTCACATCGAGTTCGGCATCGAGAGACGGTTCCTTAAAGCTCCACTGGGTGAGTCTCTGCAGACCTGGAAAGTTTTGAAACTTCCTGGAAAAGAAAGTATGAGGAGAACCTGAGAACACACCTGCAGACAGGCGCTCCTCCTGCTCCTCCTGCTCCTCCTGCTCCTCCTGCTCCTCCTGCTCAAAGGAGAGACAGGTGGATGTCCAGGAAGTGTGCCGGCTGTGAAGATCATGATCAGAGAGACTTGGAGGTCCTCGTCTTTGTGTGAAGTCCACTCTCAGTCTTCTGGTTCCAGAATCTTCCATCTCTAGATGTTCAGTATCTGAGCATGTGCAGAAGAGTTTGATTGACCTTCGTCCACCTTCTCCACAGGTGAGGAAGACTCCAAGAAGGACCAGAAGACGAAGAAGAGCAAGAAGAAAGACGAGGACCTGGCCAGTGACGGTGAGACCACCTCAGGGAGGAGGAAGTGATGTCATAAAAAACTTCATATTGACCCTTTAATTTACTGGTGGTTCTGGTTCTGTTTGTCAGACGGCAGTGACAGCGGTCGGGTCAGTAAGACGGTCTTGGAGCGATGGAGGGAGTCTCTGCAGTCGTCCTCCAGTCTGTCTCAGGTCAGATCAAAGTTCTCAGCAGGATCTGGATCCTCCAAACGGTTCTGAGTCCACCTTAAACACAGAAGGTTCTTGTTGTGTGTCCAGGTTTTTGTCCACCTGTCCACTCTGGAGCGGAGCATCCTCTGGTCCCGCTCTGTCCTCAACGCTCGCTGTCGGATCTGCAGACGCAAAGGAGACGCCGACAACATGCTGCTGTGTGACGGCTGTGACCGAGGACACCACACCCACTGTCTGAGGCCCCGCCTTAAGGTAGATTAAACCACACCCACTGTCTGAGGCCCCGCCTTAAGGTATACAAACCACACCCACTGTCTGAGGCCCCGCCTTAAGGTAGATAAACCACACCCACTGTCTGAGGCCCCGCCTTAAGGTAGATAAACCACACCCACTGACTGAGGCCCCGCCTTAAGGTAGATAAACCACACCCACTGTCTGAGGCCCCACCTTAAGGTAGATAAACCACACCCACTGTCTGAGGCCCCACCTTAAGGTATACAAACCACACCCACTGTCTGAGGCCCCGCCTTAAGGTATACAAACCCCACCCACTGTCTGAGGCCCCGCCTTAAGGTAGATAAACCACACCCACTGTCTGAGGCCCCGCCTTTAGGTAGAAAAACCACACCCACTGTCTGAGGCCCCGCCTTTAGGTAGATTAACCACACCCACTGTCTGAGGCCCCGCCTTAAGGTATACAAACCACACCCACTACTGTAGGCCCCGCCTTCATGTATATAAGCCACTCCCACTGACTGAGGCCCCGCCCTCGTGTATATAAACCACACCCACTTCTTTAGGCCCCGCCTTCAGGTCTTTAAACCCCACCCTCAGCTTCTTCTAATTGGCTCTTTTCCTGTTTGGTTCTTAGTCGGTTCCGGAGGGCGACTGGTTCTGTCCAGACTGTCGACCCAAACAGAGATCCAGCCGTGTCCCGTCCCGTCAGCGCTCCTCTATAGATGAGGAGGAGGAAGAAGAGGAAGATGATGAAGAACAAGAGGAGGAAGAAGAAGAGTCTGAAGAAGAGGAGGAGGAGGAGTCAGAGGAAGAGGAGGAGTCAGAAGAGGAGGAGGAGGAAGTCGTGAGGTAAGTGAGGCAGAAATATTGAACCCTGATTGGTCCGTCTGAGATCAGTCTGAGACCTCGGCTTCTCTCATTCTCCAATCAGCAGCACCAAGAAGAACCAGGCCCCGCCCCCTAAAGGCAAGAACCAAGGAACCACACCCAAAAACCAAGGGACCACGCCCAAAAGTCAACAGGCCACGCCCAAGGGTCAACAGGCCACGCCCAAGGGTCAACAGGCCACGCCCAAGACCAGCACAACCTCAGCAGGAAAAAGCTCTTCAGCCTCAAAGTCAGTATCTGGAGTTCTGATCCTGGTCTACTCAAGTCCTGATCCTGATCATTCGCACTCTCATACTGATTTTATCCAATCACAGGTCCTCAGGGAAAAAGGCCACGCCCCCCTCAGGTAAGACTGGTGGTAAACCTCCACCCCGCACCGGGAGCCGAGCCAGCGCCAGACTGAGCCATGAGATCCTCGCACCGAACAGCAACGTCAAGACCTCACCAGGTCAAGGCGAGTCCCGCAAGAGACCGGCATCAGGTAAACAACCAATCAGCAGGCAGGTTAAAGGTAAACAAACAATCTGCAGGCAGGTTAAAGGTAAACAACCAATCAGCAGGCAGGTTAAAGGTAAACAACCAATCAGCAGGCAGGTTAAAAGTAAACAACCAATCAGCAGCAGGTTAAAGGTAAACAACCAATCAGCAGGCAGGTTAAAAGTAAACAGCCAATGAGCAGGCAGGTTAAAGGTAAACAACCAATCAGCAGGCAGGTTAAAAGTAAACAACCAATCAGCAGGCAGGTTAAAAGTAAACAACCAATCAGCAGGCAGGTTAAAAGTAAACAACCAATCAGCAGCAGGTTAAAGGTAAACAACCAATCAGCAGGCAGGTTAAAAGTAAACAACCAATCAGCAGGCAGGTTAAAGGTAAACAACCAATCAGCAGGCAGGTTAAAAGTAAACAGCCAATGAGCAGGCAGGTTAAAGGTAAACAACCAATCAGCAGGCAGGTTAAAGGTAAACAACCAATCAGCAGGCAGGTTAAAAGTAAACAACCAATCAGCAGCAGGTTAAAGGTAAACAACCAATCAGCAGGCAGGTTAAAAGTAAACAACCAATCAGCAGGCAGGTTAAAGGTAAACAACCAATCAGCAGGCAGGTTAAAGGTAAACAACCAATCAGCAGGCAGATTAAAGGTAAACAACCAATCAGCAGGCAGGTTAAAAGTAAACAACCAATCAGCAGCAGGTTAAAGGTAAACAACCAATCAGCAGGCAGGTTAAAAGTAAACAACCAATCAGCAGGCAGGTTAAAAGTAAACAACCAATCAGCAGGCAGGTTAAAAGTAAACAACCAATCAGCAGCAGGTTAAAGGTAAACAACCAATCAGCAGGCAGGTTAAAAGTAAACAACCAATCAGCAGGCAGGTTAAAGGTAAACAACCAATCAGCAGGCAGGTTAAAAGTAAACAGCCAATGAGCAGGCAGGTTAAAGGTAAACAACCAATCAGCAGGCAGGTTAAAGGTAAACAACCAATCAGCAGCAGGTTAAAGGTAAACAACCAATCAGCAGCAGGTTAAAGGTAAACAACCAATCAGCAGCAGGTTAAAGGTAAACAACCAATCAGCAGGCAGGTTAAAAGTAAACAACCAATCAGCAGGCAGGTTAAAGGTAAACAACCAATCAGCAGGCAGGTTAAAGGTAAACAACCAATCAGCAGGCAGATTAAAGGTAAACAACCAATCAGCAGGCAGGTTAAAAGTAAACAGCCAATCAGCAGGCAGTCGTTAAGTTGTTTAAGAACCTGGACCCTGATGAGCTCCAGTAAAACCAGTATCCTCTCTGCTCCTCCCCCAGATGTGACCCCTCCCCCCAAATCCTCCAAACCTGTCCTCCCTGTCCTCCCCCCCTCCTCCTCTGTCTCCGCCTCCTCGGCCTCCTCCTCATCATCCAGCCGGCGCTCCTCCGGCAGGAACCACGGCGTCCACGAGTTGTCGGCGTGCGAGCAGCTGACCGTGGAGCTGGTCCGACACGAGGACAGCTGGCCCTTCATGAAGCTGGTCTCCAGGACTCAGGTAGACCCTCACACACACACACACACACACACACACACACACACACACCTCTAAGACCACAGAGCTGAACCTCACCTGTCCTCAGGTACCTGACTACTATGACATCATCAAGAAGCCGATCGCCCTCAGCACCATCAGAGAGAAAGTGAACAACTGTGAATATCAGAGCGCAGGTAGGAACCACACACACACACACACACACACACACACACACACACACACACACACACACCTGTCAGTGAGAACCTCATCAGAACAGGACCAGGACCAGGAGTCTGAACTCAGAGTCCAGAGGTCTTTAGTTTTAGTCCCACCAGAGTCAGACGGTAGAAAAGGGCACCAGGACCAGAACCAGGACTGGATGGTTCTGATCTTGAGGACTCTGGAGTGGGACTCACCGGATGGACCTGTCCTGAGGTCTGATGGATCCTCCTCTAAAGAGCAGAGGGTCTAACCAGCTCAGAACCAGGACCCCTGATGGTCTGGAGATCCTCCCAGTCCATGTCCCGGGTCTCTTCCAGAACCTTTAGTGTCAGCAGATAGTTTGAGGTTCAGTTAAAGACCAGAACCAGTCGACCCGAGGAGTCAGAACCATCCAGTAAACAGGAAGTCCACCTGATGACCTCATAATCAGCTGTTTCTGTCCCCCCTCAGGTGAGTTCATCTCAGACGTGGACCTGATGTTCTCCAACTGTCTTCAGTATAATCCTCGTCACACTAACGAGGCCAAGGCCGGGCTCCGCCTACAGCTGTTCTTCCAATCAGAGATCAGCAGGCTGGGCCTATCGGAACGAAGCCCCGCCCCTCCAGCCAAGCGCTCCCGACACTGAACCAAATGCACCCCTCTGACCTCACCGCCGTCCTCTCTGCTGATTGGTCCTTGGTGCTGCTCCTTCATGACCTTTGACCCTCCGACCAATGTCGACCCACCAATCAGACGCCTGTTAATCAGCCGCTGCAGCTAAGGGTCAAAGGTCAAGAAGCTGAAATCAGTCAAACAAACCTGAGATGGACCGTTATCTCGCCGTGTCACATGACCTGAGCCTCCTCTCCTGTAGCTGCTGGGAGTGGACGACCTGCTGACGCGGCTCAGGGCTGTGACTTCCTGTCTGTGAGGACAGGTGAGGACAGGTGTGGACATGTAGCAGACATTCCTGTAGGACAGTAGAGACAGTAGAGACACAGTAAAGACAGTAGCGTCCCCTCAGTCTGCACCTGAGTCCTCAGGTGTGTCTCCGCCCTCTTCGCTCAGGGACTTTAGATTTATGGTCACTTCCTGTCCGTGAAACAGAGCGTCACCGTGGAAACAGGATCCCTATTTTAATGCTCAGGTTAGAGAAGGACGTCTCCGTGACCTTCAGAGTCAGCTGTTTCAGCAGGGGTCAAAGTTCACTCGTCACACCCAGCTGATCACCTGCTCCTGTCGTCACATGACCATAGTCCCTCACCTGGATCATGAGATAACACCTGAGCCGACTCTCTCAGACCCGTTTCCTTTCTCTCTCCAACCTCTAACTCCTCCTCTCAATTCGGCTTTTTCTCCTGACGAAAATCCGATCGGAGAACGAATGTCGGATTTTCACGATCACGTTTCTCTGTTTCAGTCTGACTCAGCAGATCAGTGATGGTTTCACTTGAATTTATCCGACCTTCAGATGCTGCAGATACTTTCACATGATTTCCTGATTAACTTGGAATTTAGAGGTAAATACAAAAGCCACGCCCCCAGAACACCTGGCTCCGCCCCTCGGCACAGTCTGTGGAGAATATGAAGAATGAAAGAATAAATGCAGAATACCGGTCCTGTCAAACTGAACAGGGTCAGGATCGTGAAGAAAAACACGTTATTTTTATCGTCAAAACCCTCGGTGAAGGACGACCATGACGGCGTCCTCCAGGAGCCTCCGTGGAAACGAGCTTCAGCCTTCATGAACTTTTCCTTCAGGACCAAAAGTTCTAATTTCGGTTTGATTTCCTTAAAAAACAGCGAACTGTCCCTTTAAACCTGAGACACTGTGGCCTCTGTGGATTTGTAGTTTTTTTGTATTTTGACTACTGCCATGTTTTCCTGCTTTAGACTGTTTTTGTTCCGTTCTTCTTCTGTGGTATTAGCCTGCAGCCTGTGTGTGTGTGTATGTGTGCGTGAGAGTGTGTCGGTGGGGGGGGGGGTTGGGGTCAGCTGTTGGGGTCACTACACTGGAGCGGCTGCAGCCTCCTCCCCCTCCTCCTCCTCTGTGGCGGCGGCGGCGGCGTATTTATTTAGCTGAGCTGGTGTTTTTTCTTTATTTATGATGATAGACTCTCTGCCTCTCTAACATGTTTGTTGTTGTTCTGATGTAAAAATAAATGACTTTTTATAACCTGCTTCCTGCTCCTCTCTGCTCCTCCTCTCTGCTCCTCACTCAGACACCTGTACGCTCTCACCTGAGGCTGCATTAAAGGACTGTTTCACACAGAGTCGTAGTTTTTAAACTAAAATGACATCCAGAACCGTAAACCGCTCATTCAGGAAGAAACACAAACGCCTTCATGAACCCAGAGGGTGCTGCAGGTCTGCTCTCTCTGGTTTATCTGTCATGTTTTGCTTGATTTTTCTCATATTTTTGTTGTAATTTTGTCGGCCGCTGATGGGCGAAGAGTTTACTGTAGAGAAGAGCTCCTCTCACTGAGGAAACACAAATCTGGGCGACAGAGAGAGAAAGTAAACTGTGAGTTCAGTTTCCTGTTTTACTGAAACCTGGTTAAATCAGAAGAACTCAGAGTGGATCTACCTGATGGGGGGGGGGGGGTTAATTCTTTTATTATTGATTTTATTTTTATTAACGTTGAAAATGATTGATCTGGTCTTAGTGGATCTGCTGTAAAGGGACTCAGAACTCAAACAGGGTCTGTAGACGGACCTCAAAGAGACCTGATCTGATCCAGAGTCCTTCTCTGTATTAATGATGCCCCCCCCCCCACACACACACACACACACACCCGTGGAACAGCGGTTCAAAAGAGGGTTGTGGATCTGTCATGCAGTGACCTCCTTCGTCCAGCAGGGGCGCAGAGAGGGTTGTGGATCTGTTCGGCTCTCCGGTGTTCCGCCGTAAAATGCCCCCTGACTGCAGAGCGGTTCAAAGTAGAAAACAAGAAGAAATATTCAAGTTTTCCTTCTGATGGATTTAAAAATGTTTTACTTCATTTATTCAGATAAAACAAAAACCTTCTGATTCTGAATATTTACTGTCCTGAAAATATTTCATGTTCTCTGACAGTTTATTGCAGAGTTTAGAAACCCGAGTACACTACATGTATATATATATATATATATATATATATATATATATATATATATATATATATATATATATATATATATATATATATATATATATATATATATATATATATATATATATATATATATATGTATATATGTGAATTTTTCAG
>OY660878.1:30525954-30600954 GCA_962446985.1 Xyrichtys novacula
ATAACCTGGTTTATGATGAGTCCTCTATCGGGGTCAGGGGTCAGGGGGTCATCATAGGTCACTCTGAGTCCTGGACCTCAGACAAATACCTGATGTGGATCACCGTAGACCATAAACCACATCAGGGTCACATGACTCTGCTGACTCATCTGGACTCTGACTCATGGTTTCCAGGAGTCCTGTTGGACCCGGTCTCTTCAGGAGGACCTTCAGTCCCTGAGGAGTTCCTGCTGACCACCAATAAAAACAGGGCTCTTATTTTGAAAAGCCCTTCTATTATCAGAGGGAGAGTAAAACAGGGCTCTTATTTTGAAAAGCCCTTCTATTATCAGAGGGAGAGTAAAACAGGGCTCTTATTTTGAAAAGCTCTTCTATTATCAGAGGGAGAGTAAAACAGGGCTCTTATTTTGAAAAGCTCCCTCCTCTTTAAAGTTGTCACGTTAACACCGTTCAGTTATTTTGTGTTTTACGGTGAGTTTTCATTCGTCCTACACTCATGAACGCACCATCGGCGTTACGGCGTTTTGGAACACGGCGTCACGCCTGTGAGATACCGCCGCTGTAGTTTTAGACGATGGTTTGTGAACTTCCTCTCCAAGGGGAGTTTGATGATGATCCTAACCCCCAATTTTCACCGCATCCAGAACGCCGTCGATTTTCGCTGCTCGCCAATTCCTACCGGATCTGTTTGTGAGGCGAATTTCGTGGTGGATTAAAGGCAACAGGAATTCCGTTTAATCTCCCGATAACGAGTTGTCTCTCTAAAGACAGACACATAGACATATAAGCAGTAGATTGTGTCCTTCCAGAGGAGGAAATCTACTTCTAGACTTCTAGAATCAGCATCTCCTCATCCATGGTGTCATCGGGGTGAAATGACGTCTAAAAACCTTTCACTTGTTCGTCTCCGCCCGTTTGCATGGTGTGAAATACGATCCTCCTGAAACACGGAGTGTTTTATTTTGAAAAGAAGCCGGATGTTTTATTTTGTGTCTGTGCCCGACTTCCTTTCCAGCACGGGTTAATCTGTGCTGAATTTATCCGCCATGCTCCGGCGTCCAGAAAAAATAGAACTCTTGTGATCAGCTGAGGAGTCCGGCGATCCGCAGAGGAACGGAAAGAAGTCGGTGTAAATTGACACGTTAACTTGAATGGTTACGATCAGCTACGATCGGAGGATACGACCTTTTAGGAGACCATCAGGATGAAGGTGGAGGTCGGGGGTCAGACCTCCTCATAGATTTGTTATTGATTGAATCAAAGTTTGTAGATCTCAGATTTCAGGATCACAGCAACTCCAGACCTCTGAAGTCAGTCCGTTTCCATGACACCCGAGAAAAAACCGAATTATCGCCTTATTCCGATAAAGACCGGACAACTGAAGGTCACATAAACACTTTAGTCCGACTATAATCAGAGTTTAAAAACTCCCAGATAATGAGATTGGAATTCGATTTTCTCTACCATGTAACCAGCGTAGTCGGAGTATGAGGCCACGCCCCCTTTAACCCCGTAACAAACCCCCAGAGTAGAGGAGTAGCGTTGGTCTCCTCTTTAGAAAAAGTAGCGCGTCCATCATGTCGGACAAAAACAACGCTGTACGATGCTCCATCTTCTTGTTTCTCCAGCAGCAGTTGTAGACACTTCTGACGTCTGACACCGACCTGCTGTTGTTGTTGACGGTTGTCTGAAAAGACCCATATCGCCCCCTAGTGTCGGGGAGGAGGACACGTTCACGTCAATAATTCAGTTTTCTCAGCTGCATGTTTAGAAGAAGTCGATTAAACTGAGACTGTAAAGAACTGAGCTAACCTTCTGTGTTTGTGGTCACTTCCTGTCGTCTGCAGGCGTCTGGCGTGACAGTAAACGATGAGGTCATCAGGGTGTTCAACGACATGAAGGTGAGGAAGTCCTCGACCCAGGACGAGGTGAGGAAGAGGAAGAAGGCGGTTCTGTTCTGTCTGAGCGAAGACAGGAAGAAGATCATCGTGGAGGAGGGGAAGCAGATCCTGGTCGGCGACATCGGCGAGACGGTGGACGACCCCTACGCCTGCTTCGTGAAGCTCCTCCCCCTCAACGACTGCAGATACGGCCTGTACGACGCCACCTACGAGACCAAGGAGTCCAAGAAGGAGGACCTCGTCTTCGTGTTCTGGTACGGCACTGATCAGGTTATTGATCAGGGGGCTACGTTATTGATCAGGGACCAGCTTATTGATCAGGGGGATAGCTTATTGATCAGGGGACAGGTTATTGATCAGGGACCAGGTTATTGATCAGGGACCAGCTTATTGATCAGGGACCAGCTTATTGATCAGGGGCCAGGTTATTGATCAGGGACCAGGTTATTGATCAGGGGGATAGCTTATTGATCAGGGGCCAGGTTATTGATCAGGGGGATAGCTTATTGATCAGGGGGCTACGTTATTGATCAGGGACCAGGTTATTGATCAGGGACCAGGTTATTGATCAGGGGGATAGCTTATTGATCAGGGACCAGGTTATTGATCAGGGACCAGGTTATTGATCAGGGGGATAGCTTATTGATCAGAGATTGATCAGAGACCAGGTGGGGGTCGATATAAGGAACACTGCCTGATATAACACCCTGACCCGGTCTGACCCGGTCCGTCTTCAACATGAAGACCTCAGATCAGCTGACTGTAGACCTGGAGCCGTCAGAACTTCATGATAGTTTGAGGTGGACCTGTTGGACCGGGTCTAAAGTCCAGGTGATCCTCAGACCGGTTCAGAATCTCTGTAATGATCCAGTTAAACAGATCAGGACTAACAGAGTCTCAGGAGATCAATGACCTGACCTGTGGGTCACCTGACCTGCGTCACCTGACCTGTGGGTCACCTGACCTGCGGGTCACCTGACCTGTGGGTCACCTGACCTGCGGGTCACCTGACGTCCTCACGGTGTCTTCTGTCCTCAGGGCTCCAGAGACGGCTCCACTGAAGAGTAAGATGATCTACGCCAGCTCGAAAGATGCCATCAAAAAGAAGTTTACAGGTGAGTCATCTGCCGGGGTCAGAGGTCACACCTGAGGGTTTTGAGGGCTGTGATTGGTCAGTTTATGTCTACTGTAAACACGTCACCTGTCTGTGGAGCTCAGGTGTGACGGACAGGTGAGGTGAAGAGGAAACACGCTCAGGTGTGTTGTTGTTATGTTCAGGTGTGTGTGTCAGTTATACTCAGGTGTGTTGACCTGTGACCTCTCAGTGACCTCAGGTGTGCCCCTCCCCCCTCAGGTATCAAACACGAGTGGCAGGTGAACGGGCTGGACGACATCCAGGACCGCAGCACGCTGGCGGAGAAGCTGGGCGGGAACGTGGTGGTATCTCTGGAGGGCAAGCCGCTGTGATGTCACCGCGGCGCGTCGAGCGGAGCCAAGCCAACCGCCGTGCCATCCGGACCGAAGCACCTGACCCCACCTGAACACCGCCGCTTCACTCAGCAGCTTGCTCTGTCTGTCTCCATGTCCTGAAGGAGTTAGCGTCTTTAGGCCTCTTTGTTTTCTTTTTGTTTTTGTTTGTTTTGTTTTTTTTTTTTTTTCCAACATGAAGGAGATCTCATTAACATAATGATATGCAAACCCCTCCCACTTTGTTGCCACCTGACTTCTGTTCACCTGGCAGATCAAACACATGACGACACACTACCAAACCCCGGGAAGGTCGTCTCTCTCTCAGCCAGAGTTTTGCCAAAAAGTCCATGTGAAGGAAGCAGACACACGTGTGGGAGGCGAGCGCCACGCCACGCCGCGGAGCTCCGCCTCCTTCAGCACACGGGTCGCAGCATGAAGCTTTTTACATATGACTTTATTTATTCTTGTTCACTGTCGTTTCTTCTCCAGTTTGTTCAAACCAGGCAGACGTGTTGTTAGACTATGCATCGAGAGGAGGAGGAGGAGGAGGAGGAGGAGGAGGAGGAGGAGGAGAAGGTTAACCCGCACTTTTTGTTGAAACACTACAATGAGAACGAAAAACGTAAACGACCCCGACCACCATCACAAATTCAGCGTTCGTGTCTCCCCGCTAACCTTTGTTTACCTCATTTCCTGTCGGAGCGCCCTCACTCTAGCTGGTCGTCGCCTTACTTTCAGTTTGAATGTAACCGTCACACCGATTAGTTAGAGAAGACTTTTATTTTGTAAAGAAACACAACAGGAAGCAGATTAGCCCCGCCCCTGAGAGACGACCCCACAACAACAACAACAACAACAAGAACACGACGACGACGACGACAACGACATCTGGAGCCTTAAAGTGGAACGTTGTTTCTGAGATCACAGGAAGCCACTTTGCAATAAAAGCCTGTGGCAGACCTGACGAGTCCCGCCTCTTCTCTCAATCCACCAATCACAGAGCAGCAGGTCGACGGCCTGCTGCTCACCTTACAACCCGGACAACCGGTCTCAGTCACGGTGTTCTGGTCCTGTAACAGATTTTGGGTTGAAAGGTCCTCGGAGCTCAGAGTTCCTGCAGGACTTAAAACGGTCTCATCAGAACCAGGATGACCTCTTAGAGACCTGCTAGAACCCTGAGGAGAACCATCATTAGAACCATCATTAGAACCATCATTAGAACCATCATTAGAACCCTGAGTAGAACCCTGAGTGGACCTGGTTTGACCCGTTCAGATCCAGTCCGTCACATTCCTTAGATCTCCCAGTTGAACCCAAAGAACAGGTGAGTTCTGTAGAACCTCCCGGACCGTCTGTTTCCACTAAAGCTCTTTTGTTAGTGAGCTGGTTCTGAGTGATCCGGGTCGGGTAAAAACCTCTTATTTATTTATGATTTTAATTCAATTTTAAATATTTTTAAACAGAAACTGAAATAAAAGAGTTTGATCCGTTTGAGAGTGACCCGGTTTCAGAGGACTGAAGGTTTTCCTCTTCAGGGTATCAGGGTCAAAAAAGGACATGGGGGGCAGAGTTTGGACCTTTGACCACAGCCCTGACTTCCTGTCTTAGACCCAGACTTCCTGTCTTAGACCCGGACTTCCTGTCCTGAATGGATGAGGTTCTGAATTCCTGACCTTAAAAGGTTCTGGTCTGTTTCAGAGTCTGCAGGGCCGGGGGTCTGAGAGCAAGTCCAGCAGAGACCGGGACTGGGTCTGTGGTTCCTGGTGGGGGGGGGTCAGCTGTGGTTGTTTGTAGAATAAAGACGGAGGACCTGACCCCCCTTCCCCCAGAACCTGATCCTCCTGCTGCTATTTCTGGACCACATGCCTCAGAGTCCCGCCATCAGGTCCACAAAAGGAGACGGACCCGATGGAGGGTCCTGGGGGGGGGGACTGAACCCAGAACTTCAGACGACGACAGAGAGAAAAAAAAAATCAACAAAATTTAGAAAAAATTATTTTAAAAATATAAAAAAATAAGAAACAAAAACAGGAAGAAGTTTCTGATTTCAGAATAAAAGTCCATAAAGAATGAAGAATAAAGAATAAAGACTGCTGTTTAATAAATAAAAAAAAAGTCATAATAATGAAATAAATTAGTGATAATAATGAGGATTTTAATAAACGTTTAAAAATCTTAAATATGATTAAAAAAAAGTCATAAAATCTCAGAGTTTGAAGGTTTTTTTTAATCTCATCATTTTAATCTGAACATGTTTGTTTAATCTGTCATGTCGACCCAGTCTTACTCTTTGGTTCTGGTTCTGGTGATGCTGGACCTCCTTTCAGAACCAGAACCATCAGAACTCTCAGTGTGAAGGTCTCACCTGGACCAGACTGGTCTTTAGACTCAGCAGAGGAGATCCGGATCAGTCTGTGGATCCAGTCTCCTTCTGCTGTGACGTTACACACATAGATATAAAATACATAGATGCCTCACAGACTGACGCAGGTGGAGCTCCCGTATCAGCACAGCCACCATCTTGGATGGGTCCACCATGCTGCTACAGAGGAAGGAATCATAGAAATCGATAAGAAAGGCCTTTACATATGTATATGTATATATATATATATATATGTAAATATATATATATATATATACATATACATATATATATTTACATATATATATATGTAAATATATATATATATATATTTACATATATATATATGTAAATATATATATATATATATTTACATATATATATATGTAAATATATATATATATATATATACATATATATATATATATATATACATATATATATTTACATATATATATATATGTAAATATATATATATATATCTATATATATATATATATATGTAAATATATACACACACACATATGTTTATATATACATACAGTATGTATATATGGTAGGTCTGCCCGTCCATATGACTCAGAAGAACTCTCTGGATTTCTGCCTGATTTTTACACAGTTTAGTTTATTACAAACAGAGTTTGAGACGTAGCTTTAATACAAGATACTTTCACACGTTAAAAATAACTTAAAATTATTTTTTCAATCGTAATCCTGCGTGATCTGGTTTATTACTGCGTCGGTTCAGACACAGTTAGATTTTCTACGTCACAAACCCAAGCTCCGCCCCGACGCCCCGCTCTACAGGCGGACTCTAAGAAGTAAAGAGGACGATCAGAGAACAAGCGTGTTTGTTTGTTAGCGGGTTAAAATGATGGTAAGAAAGTTAATTATGATTTCAACTTTAATCACGTCCACAAAGACGTCAGTGTCCCTGAGCTAAAATAACCTGATGTTACCTGCTTCTTCTACGACATCGGTAATGTTCGGCTACCTGCTAACATGAAGAGGTGTGGTCAGAGCAGCGCTGACTCCGCCCACAACTCAGAGGTGAATTACTAATGAGCTGCTGGAGCTCTGCAGAAGAAAAGACCTTAATAATGACAAAGGAGACGAGATTTTGGCGAAAAACTTTATAATCATAATTAAAGACCACACACACACACAGTTATGATTGGGACTTAAATCAGATTTTTAATGAAATAATCTTTTATGAACTAAATTTTCAAAACAGTTTTTAAGAGGATATTTTTATTATTTTGGTTAAACCTGTTTAAGAAAAACCTTTAGAGAATTTTTTTAATTAACTACATTTTTTATGTTTTAAATAAACCAGTTTTAAATCAAATATGATTTTTTTAGTATAATATTGATCCTGTTTTAAATGAGATGTTTTTATTATGATTCTTATTTTAGCTAATCCACCTTTTAAAATTAAATCTCGTTTTTTTTCCTTTTGTTCTCAGTTTTTTCGTTTTTTGTCGTTTTTTTCTCGGTTTTTACCTTTTTCCGTATTTTTTACTTAATTTTCGTTCATTTTAATTTTTGTCGTTTTTTTTATATGTCTTTTTTTTCATTTTTGTCGTTTTTTGTCGTGTTTTTCCGTCTGTTTCCGCCTCTCTCTCTCCTCTGTTTTTATCCCGGAAATCCTCCTGCCGCCGTGACGTCACAGCTCTTCCGGTCTCCACCCGTTGTTCGCAGCCATGATGGTGAGTTTCTCTCTTTTCTCTCCTTTTCCCGTCCTCTCGGTTCGGTACCGGACTCCGGGGCTCCGCCGGGGTTCTGGGGTTTCCCCGGGGCCCCGGAGGTCCGTGTTCTGGTCCGTGTTTGCGGTGTTTCCGGTGGACTAACGGCTCTGTCTGTGTCCCCGCAGCAGGAAGGACTGGACGACGGACCCGACTTCCTCTCCGAGGAGGACCGGGGGGTGAGAGAGAGAGAGAGAGAGAGTGAGAGAGAGAGAGAGAGAGAGAGAGGCTGTGTGTTTACCTGAGAGACTGCTGCACACCTGTCCGTGTGTGTGTGTGTGTGTGTGTGTGTGTGTGTGTGTGTGTGTGTGTGTTGTCCAGCTGTTAGCATCAGCTGTGATAGCTAACATTAGCCTCATGCTAACGGGTTCAGGGTGAGTCCCGGTTCCGGTCCCGGTGGTTAAACCGGTCCTCCAGGTCTGGACCCGGACTCAGCTGCAGGCCGTTAGCTCCACAGGCTAACAGGGTTAGCATCAGAGAGAGGAGGTTCCGATTCTGAACGAGTGTGTGTGTGATTAATGTTCTGGACTGTCAGGCTGTCACATGACTGTCACACTCACACACACACACACTCACACTCTCACACACACACACACACACACACACACACATACACTCTGATGTTGTTGTAGTTCAGAGTAAATCAGACAGAGTGAGACCTCTCTGTTTCTCTGATAATCTCAGATTTAAACCTGAAGTCAAACTAAAAACACGTCAGAGCAGGTTAAAGGGGGAGGAGCCACAGAAAAACTCTTCTAATATCAGTCAATAGTTATTAGTTATTGATTATTTGGTAATATATCGATATCTCTGTGTTCTCTTCTGTCTGTGTCATCAACATTTGAACATTTTTGAGCGGTCCGCTCTTTCTGACTGTAAACAAAGCCGTTCTCCACCTCCTCTAACCTGATTGGTTGTGAGGCAGACGCTGCTCCCCCGTGTCGTTCAGGAGCCCAAACAAAGTTAGCGTGCTACAATATCGGACAGTAGAAACCAACCAGAAAGTTCGGAAAATTGTCTGAATCCTCCTTTGGCCACGACTGCCGACACAAGCAAGAAAACAAAGTAAATACCGGAGACTCTGGAGGAATAACGGGCGCTTAAAAATATCTGAATTTAACTGGAACGATACGAGCGAGCAGGAGCGTCTGTTTGTGGGCGGGGCTTAAGAGAGGGAGGGGAGGAGCTGAGGGGAAAACTGGTTGGAGGGGTAGATTTACATTCAAGGTTTCTCCTAAAAACTGGAACTAACTCAGATCCTGAACTACAACAGCTTTAACGGAGCCTGAGGAGGACAAACAAGAAAACCGTTTGTAGAGAAACTCTCTGAGGAAGTTTCTTCAAGAAGTCAAAGATGAAGAACAAAAACAGATCATGTTTTATTTCTCCACATGTTAAAACTCTTGGTGGTTCTGGTCCAGCTGCCTCTTAGGGGTCTGATTCTGGCCCCTCCAGACTGTCAGCTGCAGATGAGACGATCAGAGAGGTCCTGGTCATGTGGAGGTCACATGACCGTCAGGAGTCTGGTCTCTGTTGGAGGAGGGAGGACCACATGAGAAACTGTTGGACTTCACGGCTCAGATAAAAACAGGAACAGCTCAGCGTTTCACAGAACCGGGTCCTGAATGTTCTGTCAGACCGTGGAGACCAGTCTGAGGAGGATTCAGGTCCTCCTGAAGTCCTCCTGAAGTCCTCCTGAAGTCCTCCTGGTGTCAGAGGAAAACAGAAGAATAGAAAACGAAAGAAGAGAAACGATCCAAAGTCTCTAAATGAGAATTTAAAACAGACATCAGCTGATGGAGGACAGAGAGACAGAGAGGTCAGAGGTCAGGAGTGTGACTCTGAGACAGAGACAGGTTCGGTGTCTGTTCTTCAGTTGGAGTGGTGCATTCTGGGATATGTGGTTTCTGTGTTTCTTTCTTAGCCGAGGGCCGTGAATGTGGATCTGCAGACGGACGCCACTCTGCAGGTGGACATCTCTGACGCTCTGAGCGAGAGAGACAAGGTCAAGTTCACCGTCCACACCAAGGTGAGAGGGTGAGGGGGTGAGGGGGTGAGGGAGGGGGTGAGAGGGTGAGGGAGGGAGGGAGGGAGTGAGAGGGTGAGGGGGTGAGGGAGGGAGTGAGGGGGTGAGGGAGGGAGGGGGTGAGGGAGGGGGTGAGAGGGTGAGGGAGGGAGAGAGGGGGTGAGGGAGGGAGGGAGTGAGGGGGTGAGGGGGTGAGGGAGGGAGTGAGGGGGTGAGTGTATATGTGTGTGTCATGTCTGCATCCCTCGTGGCTCTTTACTAAGATCATCCGAACTCTCGTGTCTCGTTTTGTCTCGTTTCGTCTCATGTCCTTCTGGATCAGCTGATCCTGATTGGATGTTTTCGTCTCATTATACGATATCTCTCATATCTTCCCTCAGAGCCACGCCCCTTTCCTCCTGCTGACCTCCTCTTATTGGACGTGTTCTCCTCATGAACTCGTCTTTTTTTGTTTCCTGTCCTCCTTCCTCGTCTCCTCTCATCTCGTCCTGCCTAAACTCTCACTCTCTCCCTCGTCTCCTCTGTCCTTCTCTGGGACCTTCTCTCTTTAACCTGGAACAGTTGAAGCCCCTCCCCCCGCTGACCTGATGATGCACTTCCTGTCTCCACAGAGCACGCTCCCTAACTTTAAGCAGAACGAGTTCTCGGTGGTCCGACAGCATGAAGAGTTCATCTGGCTGCACGACTCCTTCGTGGAGAACGAAGAATACGCCGGATACATCGTAAGAACACGAAAAAAACACACAAAGACACACTCTGACTTTACCTGGGCGTCTGTTCACTAATTAGAAACTGTTGTCATGGCGACGCAGATCCCCCCCGCCCCCCCTCGACCAGACTTTGATGCGTCCAGAGAGAAGCTGCAAAAACTCGGAGAAGGAGAGGGGTCCATGACCAAGGAGGAGTTCACCAAGATGAAGCAGGAGCTGGAGGCGTGAGTCACTCACCTGAGCCCCGCCCACAACACACCTGAGAACCGCCCACAACACACCTGAGCCCCGCCCACAACACACCCGAGCCCCGCCCACAACACACCTGAGCCCCGCCCACAACACACCTGAGCCCTGCCCACAACACACACCTGAGCCCCGCCCACAACACACCTGAGCCCCGCCCACAACACACCCGAGCCCCGCCCACAATACACACCTGCGCCCCGCCCATTACACACACATGAGCCCCGCCCATAACATGCCTGAGAGCCCGCCTACAAAACAACTGAGCCCCTCATAACACACCTGAGCCCCGCCCACAACACACCTGAGCCCCGCCCACAACACACCTGAGCCCCGCCCACAACACACCTGAGCCCCGCCCACAATACACACCTGAGCCCCGCCCATAACATGCCTGAGAGCCCGCCCACAACACAACTGAGCCCCTCATAACACACCTGAGCCCCGCCCACAATACACCTGAGCCCCGCCCACAACACACCCGAGCCCCGCCCACAATACACACCTGAGCCCCTCAGAGTACACCTTAGTCCTGCCTATAACACACCTGAACTCGGCACAGCACACCTGTGGGAGGGCCACACCTGTGGGAGGGACACACCTGAGCCCCTCCCACAGGTGTGCCCCTCCCACAGGTGTGCCCCTCTCACCTGTGGTCTGTCTCTCCCCTCAGAGAGTACCTCGCCATCTTTAAGAAGACCGTGGCGATGCATGAGGTCTTCTTGTGTCGCGTCGCCGCTCACCCCGTCCTCAGGAAAGACCTGAACTTCCACGTCTTCCTGGAGTATAACCAGGACGTAAGTGTCCGCCCACTCACCTGTCCTGTTTACATCAGCGTTACCTGTCCATGCTGACTCAGGGCTTCTGTCTGTGACCTTTGACCTCTCTCCTGCACAGCTGAGCGTTCGAGGGAAGAACAAGAAGGAGAAGTTGGAGGATTTCTTTAAGAACGTGGTCAAGTCGGCCGACGGCGTCCTGGTGGCCGGAGTCAAGGTGACGAAAACGTCTACATCTTCTTCGTTTCTTCTTCTTCTTCTTCTGCCGTCTCTGATCCTGTTTCCTGTTTCCTGTTTGTCGTGGTCGTGTTTTTCAGGACGTGGACGATTTCTTCGAACACGAGAAAACGTTTCTGTTAGAGTATCACAACCGAGTCAAAGACGCCTCCGCCAAGTCCGACCGGATGATCCGCTCACACAAAAGTAAGAAAACCACCAGGTGAGAAGGTCGCTGTGACACAGGTGCATCATGGGACCTGAATCAAACCTGTGTCTGTGTGTGTGTGTGTGTGCGTGCGTGCGCGTTCAGACGCTGCAGACGACATCAACAGAATCGCCTCGTCTCTCTACACGTTAGGAACGCAGGACTCCACTGACCTCTGCAAGTAAGAACTCCTTCACCCTTTCACTTCCTCCACACTTTGATGACATCACTTCCTGCTGTTGATCTACTTCCTGTGTGTGCTGTTGCAGGTTCTTCCTGAAGGTCTCGGAGCTGTTTGAGAAGACGAGGGTACGTATGTTTGTCTCAGGACGTCTCTGAAGTCTCTGTGAGGACTCAGAAGAGCAGCTGAACTTTTCTCTTTGTGTTCCTGCAGAAGATCGAAGCTCGAGTCGCAGCGGATGAAGACCTGAAGCTCGCCGACCTGCTCAAATATTACCTGAGAGAGTCACAAGCTGCAAAGGTCTGATTTCCCACGGTCACTGAAAGCATCACGGCTCATCAGAGCTCAGATTCACTCATTCACCTCCTGACCTCTGGATCAGTGTCCCTCTGTCTGTCTCTGTAGATCATCTCCAAACTCTTCCACCAATCAAAGAGCAGGGAGTCTAACCAATCAGCTGTCTGAACACTGAGATCAGCTGATCAAATCAATCAGGGCTACTGTGCTGCTGATTGGTGGAAGAAAATCCTGCAGCGACACCGACTCTGAGTGGAAGAGTTTGGAGATGTCTGCTGTAGAACGTACGGTCTAACACTATTACATACTAACACATACAGAACACAAACAAGTACATACTAACACATACACAACACAAACAAGTACATACTAACACATACACAACACAAACAAGTATATACTAACACACAAAGAACACACTAGTACATACTAACACATACACAACACAAACAAGTACATACTAACACATACACAACACAAACAAGTACATACTAACACATACACAACACAAACAAGTATATACTAACACACAAAGAACACACTAGTACATACTAACACATACACAACACAAACAAGTACATACTAACACACTAAGAACACACACTAGTACATACTAACACATACACAACACAAACAAGTACATACTAACACACAAAGAACACACTAGTACACTAACACACTAAGAACACACACTAGTACATACTAACACATACACAACACAAACAAGTACAGTCTAAAACTAGTACATACTAACACATACACAACACAAACAAGTACATACTAACACACTAAGAACACACTAGTACATACTAACACACTAAGAACACACTAGTACATACTAACACATACACAACACAAACAAGTACATACTAACACACAGAGAACACACACTAGTACATACTAACACAAAGAACACACACTAGTACATACTAACACACTAAGAACAAACACTAGTACATACTAACACATAAAGAACACACACTAGTACATACTAACACACTAAAGAACACACACTAGTACATACTAACACACTAAGAACACACACTAGTACATACTAACACATAAAGAACACACACTAGTACATACTAACACACTAAGAACACACACTAGTACATACTAACACACTAAGAACACACACTAGTACATACTAACACACTAAGAACACACACTAGTACATACTAACACACTAAGAACACACACTAGTACATACTAACACACTAAGAACACACTAGTACACTAACACATACACAACACAAACAAGTACATACTAACACACAAAGAACACACACAAGTACATACTAACACACAAAGAACACACACTAGTACACTAACACACTAAGAACACACAAGTACATACTAACACATAAAGAACTCACACTAGTACATACTAACACACAGAGAACACACTAGTACACTAACACATACACAACACAAACAAGTACATACTAACACACAAAGAACACACTAGTACATTCTAAGTATTCATTTATAGGGTGTCAGTTTTTCTCGTCGTTCTGACCCACTCTCTCTCTCTCTCTCCCTCTCTCTCTCTCTCTCGCTCTCTCTCTCTCACCCGATGAATTTCTGTCGTTGTGCGGATCAGAAGTTTGTGTTAGTGGGTCACTGAGATTGCCCCCCCCAGTAAACAGAGTTCTGGTTCTGAGGATGGTTCTGGTCCGGGTCGGTTACTGTGATCTGACTGACACACAGACAGTGGAGAAGGTCATTTCATCCTGTACAGTCTAGATGTTGTGTCGTGGCATCTATGTTATATTGTCTATGTTTAACCCTCACCTCTCTCACATATTGATCAGTTATTTCCCATCGATTTCCTCTGATCATTCTGACCCGGTCAGAGTCGTTACCAGGAGAAGAGGTGAGGTTTGTTGTCCATCTCTGCGTCAGGAGAACATCTTTAGGTCGATGGTTCATGTTTCTTTAGAGGGTCAGAATCAGGATGTAAGATCTTTGTGGAGTGGGTTTCAACATCTCCTGGATCTCCAAACATCCTCTGAATGTAGAAGGAGGACCTCCAGACGCTCAGCTGGAGACCTGCAGGTCTGAGAACCAGGGAGCTCCTGTCAGTCCAAAGGGAACTAAAGATCTAGTCCCTCTCAGACAGACCCTTGAGGAGGTCTAGTTCTTCTCTTACAGTCCTGATCTGATCTGTGATGTTCTGACCCGTTTAGGACCTGCTGTACCGGAGGAGCCGGGCTCTGGTGGACTACGAGAACGCCAACAAAGCTCTGGACAAAGCCCGGGCCAAGAACCGAGACGTCCTTCAGGCCGAGACCAGCCAACAGCTGTGCTGCCACAAGTTCGAGAAGATCTCCGAGTCCGCCAAGCAAGGTCAGCGACCGGGTCACACCTGAAGACCTGTGTGTCTGTGTGTGTGTCTGTGTGTGTGTGTGTGTGTGTCTGTGTCTGTGTGTCACACTCACAGCTCCTCTCTTCTCTCTCAGAACTCATCGACTTCAAAACGAGACGAGTCGCTGCGTTCAGGAAGAACCTGGTGGAACTCGCCGAGTTGGAGCTCAAACACGCCAAGGTAACGAATCTGAGCACAACACCGTCTGCTGCTCTGAGACGACCAACCCAATCACATCTGACTCCGCCCCCTCTCTAATAACCAGTATCTGACTCCGCCCCCTTTAAAAAAAGACCAGTATCTGACTCCGCCCCCTTTCTAATAACCAGTATCTGACTCCGCCCCCTTTCTAATAACCAGTATCTGACTCCGCCCCCTCTCTAATAACCGTTGTCTGACTCCGCCCCCTCTTTCTGATAACCAGTATCTGACTCCGCCCCCTTTCTAATAACCAGTGTCTGACTCCGCCCCTCTTCCTGCAGGGAAACCTTCAGCTGCTGCAGAGCTGTCTCGGCGTCCTGAAAGGAAACACTTAACCGTGAAGCTCCTCCTTCATCAAAACCAGACACGCCCCTTCGCTACAGCCCCGCCCCTGAAACTGGACACACCCACTGAGGGGCGGAGCCCAGGCGGACGGACGATCAACACTGAGAACTATGGACCAGAGAGAGAGAGAGAGAGAGAGAGATCAGTGGGTTAAAGAGACAGGAAGTCTTCATCATCAGTCAGCAGACGCCGTCCTCTTCATCTTACTCTTCCTTCCTTCCTTCCTTCCTTTCTTTCCTCCTTTCCTGTCTCCTTCTCTCTCACTCAGCAGAACCTTTCAGGTTCTGGTTCTGACCTGTTCAAGTTCTGCTGAGTGACGCTCTCATTAACTCCTTCATCATCTTTGTCATCAGAACCTCAGAGCAGTTTGAGTTTGGACCTGCAGGAGGCGCTCCTGACCCGTTCACTGACCCGTTCACTGACCCGTTCACTGACCCGTTTACTGACCCGTTAAAAACCTGAGACAGTCAGGTGACCTCAGTCAGTCCAGTCATGGGGGTCTGTTGGTCAGACTGAGACCAGAGAAACCCGAAGAGCTGAGTCTGAGCAGAACCTCAACAAGTGAAGCTCATCAGAACCAGAACCAGAACCAAACACACTAATCTACATCAACACAGAGACCAGAACTCCTCAGAGTCTTTCAGGAGCTCCAATCAGACCAGAACCACTGAATCAGGGTCAGAACTCTGAAGAGAACCGACCCGCATAGTTTCCTGAATCCAGACTTAGTTCTGGACCTGACCCGCTTTATGATCCAGATTAAGAGGTCCACTTTGGTTTAGAGGGTTCTACTGAGGCCGTCTATCTGGACCTGTCCAGTACCAGTGACAAAGACCGGTTCAGTGTGGAGACTAGGAACTGGACAGGGAGTCCAGAACCAGTTCAAAAGTTCTGCTGTCCCCCCTGAAGTCAGGAGGATTTCACACCTGTTTAAGGACCCGGACTCTGACCTGGACTCTGACCCGGACTCTGACCCCGACTCTGACCCGGACCCGGACTCTGACCCAGACTCTGACCCGGTCTCTGATACTCTGAGGGTTCTAGAGTCCAGCAGGATCAGTCCGGTCCAGTTTTCACTCTTTCATTTCTGTTTCTTTCTCCTCTTCTGTCTGCGCTCTTATTTTGGCGGTCTGTGTGTGTGTGTGTGTCTGTGTGTGTGTGTGTGTGTGTGTGTGGTGAACTTCCTGTTGTGTGACGGCGTTGAGAGTCCGGTTCTGGTTCCGTTCTTAGACGGTGTAAAGTCACTAAATAAAGACGAGTTTATCTTTGTAATAGTTAACGAATCAACACTAATCGTCATCCTCCTCCTCCTCCTCCTCCTCCTCCTCCTCCCTCTCCTCCTCCTCCTCCTCACTAACAGCAGCCCGTGCTCCTCTTTCCTCCTCCTCCTCCTCCTCCTCTCTCCTCCTCCTCCTCCTCACTAACAGTAGCCCGTGCTCCTCTCTCCTCCTCCTCCTCCTCCTGCTCCTCCTCCTCTCCTCCTCCTCTCCTCTCCTCCTCCTCCTCCTCCCTCTCCTCCTCCCTCTCCTCCTCCTCCTCCTCCTCCTCTCCTCTCTCCTCCTCCTCCTCCTCGTCTCAGCGGTTGTTGACGGTGGACTTTCGTCTGTTTGCCTTAAACGTCGATCAGTCGCTCCGTTGTTCGATTTCCTGTAAAGAAATTAAATTGTGTCCTTCTCCTCCTCTTTCTCCTCTTTCTCCTCCTTCTCCTCCTCTTTCTCCTCTTTCTCCTCCTCCTGCTCCTCCTCCTCCTCCTCCTCCTTTTTTAAAGTTCACTGTATACGAATGTTTTTTCACTCTTATGTGACCAAAGCTTCCATTTCTGATTCAACAAAAAGAGAAAATCAAAGTGAAGAAGAAAATAAAGACGGTCTGTAATCCACCTGGTCAAACTGAGACTGAATAAAACTTTACGGACACTTTTCTTAAACTCCTCCGACTCTCACTTTACTGAAGGGGGGGGGGGGTTCTGATTGGACCGGGTCACACTGAGACCTCCGAGTTTAGGAGTCCTGATGGAGCAGCAGACTTCAGTCCTTCAGCAGACAGAGAACAGGGACCTGAAGATCTGGGTCTGTCCTGAGGTCAGCTTCTTTATTCAATAATGATCAATAATAAACTCTGATCGACGGTTTAATAAAACTTTTATAGATGGTTTAGTTCGACTCTGTCAGTGTTCGCCCTCCTCTGTTAGGGTCACTACGGCAGACTAACCGCCGAGCCGACTGCTGCTGCTGTCAGAAGTGTTTGAGAATAACCGTCTCTGCACTTTTTCAGGCTCCTGGGATCAGATCGATTTTTTAAACTGAGTAACTAAACAGACGGTTTACTTCATCACACAGCGCACGAGTTTAGAGGGTGCAGTGTTGTCCCAAATCACAGACTGCTGCGGTGCACTCACTGGAAATGATGAAAGAAATAAAGTATTTACATATAAAACAATTTAGAACAAGAAAACTAAAGAGGACTGATTTACATATTAAACACTTGAAACTCGGTAACTACAGATGAACTTTTTACAAATGAAGCTTTTAAAACTAGTTTTAAAACTATTTACAAAAAATACTTTTTAAATACATTTTATATAAATATAATATATAAAGTAAACTTATCACTTACATCTCGTACTCAATGTTCACATACTATCCATACTTGTTTTTTCATTTTGAGTTGAGTATACTCAAAATTATTTAGTGTGGAGGTATGAGATTTATGACACACCTTTAAAGAGTTTTCAGCTGACTAGAACACTTTAATTTGGCGCCAACTTCAATAATAATAATTAATATATATAATTAATTATTATTTAATGTCATTGATCTTTTTTCATCGACGTTAAAAATCCAAACATGATGGATGACCTGTGTCCTCACTCTACTGACCTGACACTGTCCAACAGGAGGCGCTCACTCGCTCACTCAGCCGCTGTGTGTGAGAAAAAAACAGACGAAGAAGAAAAGCCGCTGACAATGTGACGCAGCGCATGCGCAGCAGTGAGTTTGATCCTCTCCACAGACAGTTAAAATGAGCTCCATCGGGACCGGGGTGAGTGTTTATATCTGTGTTTGTCTGAGTTTATAAATCCTCTTGAACTTTACTCTCAGTATTAATGTGTCAAACTTTAACTATATTCACTGAAAATATTCAAACTTTGGTCTTAAATTTCTCTCACTCTGAGCCTTTAGTCTGTTAGCTCAGGGTTAGCCTGCTGAGTCACAGCGAGGCCCGCGAACTGAAAATGAAAGTTAATTATTAAATGTTAATTAAAGTTTAATTTGTTCTGGTTTAAAAGAGGTAAACGAACCAGAAACAAAACTATAAGAAAAGTCAGCTCTGCAGTGTTTTTGTCTGTGTTTATAAAAGATAACGCTGTGTGAGCAGAATCAATGCTAACAGCTAACTGTGATTCAGAACCAAACCCCATTTAAAAAAACCCAAAATGAAGCTGCTCTCAGTGTCAGCTCTAATATAACAGAAGAAATAAAACAAATTTACACTTTAATTAAACAGTAGAAGGAGGTGATCTGATCGGCTCTCATGTGGTCTTTAAAAAAGGACCTTTTCTTATGAAAAAGAACAAAAACATGTTTATTTTCTTCAGTGTCAGGAAGTCTGTGTGAACGGATCAGATCAGAGTCCGGGATTAAAAACAGGTCTGAGGTTTTAAAGAGAACTGGAGGAAACAGGAGAATCAAACTGAAGCTCAGTCACAGGGTTGAAGGTCCGAGTTTCATCTCAGCAGGTTCAGTGGACCAACCAGAGAAAATCAACACTGAGCTCCACCTCCACCTGCACCTCCACCTGCACAGGTGTTCAGCTGTCAAGACTGAAGAGAGTTCAGATTTAAGAGTCACTGTTAACCTGTGTGTGTGTGTGTGTGTGTGTGTGTGTGTGTGTGTGTGTGTGTCCTGCAGTATGATTTGTCGGCCTCCACCTTCTCTCCTGATGGGCGGGTCTTTCAGGTGGAGTACGCCATGAAGGCCGTGGAGAACAGCAGGTCAGCAGATACTGATCCAAGAACAGAGACTGGAACCATCTGAGTCTGACGATCACTGAACTGTGTGTGTGTGTGTGTGTGTGTGTGTGTGTGTGTGTGTGTGTGTGTGTGTGCAGCACAGCCATTGCGATCCGCTGTAAGGACGGCGTTGTGTTCGGCGTGGAGAAGCTGGTTCTGTCCAAACTGTACGAGGAGGGGTCCAACAAACGCATCTTCAACATCGACAGACACGTTGGCATGGTAACCACACACACACACACATGTAGACAGTAACCTAGCAACAGTCTGAGCGTCAGTGACCATCGTGGAGGTCAGTCCAGCCCGGTGGTCCGTCCTCTCGTTAGATCATCTCCAGACTCTTCCACAGAGGGGGGCGTGGCTACAGGTACGTCTTCCAACCAATCAGCAGCAGCACACAGTCCGACCAATCAGCTGTCTGCAGACTGAGATCAGCTGATCAAATCAATCAAGTCTGCTGTGCTGCTGATTGGTTAGAAGAACCTGCAGGTACACCGACCCTCTGTGGAGGACTGGAGATGTCTGATCTAAAGAGGGTCAGGTGTAGACCCCTCAGTCCACCTTAAACGGACTCAGGTCCAGAGGAGTCTCTGCTGGTTCTGGATCCTGGTTCTGTCTGAACCTCATCAGGAGACGCAGAGATGATCTGAGTTTTTGAAGTGACTCTGAGTTCATGTGGTCCAGAGTCCTGAAGATCAGGACCATCCAGTCTTGGTCCTGGTCCCGTTAGTACAGAGATGTTCTGATGAAACTGTTGAACTGTTTGCTCACGCGGTCTCTCACAGAGTCCTGAACCTCTGAGAGACTCCGCCTCTCTAAACGTCTCAGACCCGGTCATGTGACCCGGTCGTGTGACGAACCTGTTGGACCTCCATGTTGGTTGTAGAAGTTCCTGCAGATGTTTGTTTGTCATCAGAACCTCTGACCCGTTTGGACCCGTTCGGTTCTTCTTCTTCTCTCAGAGGAACTTTTTCATTTCTCCTCTTTTCCGTCATCAACACTCAGAACCAGAACCAGAACTCTGGTGTCTCCATGTTTGTCCTGCTCACTCTGACCCCGCCCCCTCGCTCTCTCTCTCCAGGCTGTAGCAGGTCTGTTAGCTGACGCTCGCTCGCTCGCTGATGTCGCCAGAGAAGAGGCGTCCAGCTTCAGGTCGAACTACGGACACGACATTCCCCTCAAGGTGGGTCTGAGGGTCCTGTGAGGTCACGGCGGACGGCGGTCTGAGATTGACGCTAAGCTAATTCTACTTCCTGTCGTTGCAGCACCTGTCAGACAGAGTGGCCATGTACGTCCACGCCTACACGCTGTACAGCGCCGTACGACCGTTTGGCTGCAGGTGAGTCTGAACTTCCTGTTGATGTCATCATCAGCTGATCAGGAGGGATGATGAAGACCAGGAAGGTTTCGCTCACTGCACTGAGTCGCTGTGATGTCACTTCCTCTTGGCTGTCTGACCACACACACACACACACACACACACACACACAGTGAGGTTCTGATTCTGTAGAACAGGAAGTGAGGTCGTTCTCTCTGTCGTCTCTCCTCAGTTTCATCCTGGGTTCTTTCGATAAAGATGACGGTCCTCAGCTCTACATGGTCGACCCGTCAGGGATCTCCTACGTGAGTCACACACACACACACACACACACACACACCTGCGTCCCCTCCTGTCCTCATTTGTCTCCGTTGATCCGTCCTCTTGTGTTGGAGGGTTTTAAAGCTCCTCTCTCAGTCGATCCTGTCCTCCTGGACTCTGACGGTCCTGGTGGTCCTCACTTTGGACTGAGCAGGTTCAATCAGGACCTGAAGACCGGACTGAGGGGGGGGCAGAGAGATCCCTGATCTGGTCCTGAGATTAGGATCATGGAGCGGTCCAATAACTCTCTGTAGTAAAAACAGACGTGTGTGAATTATAAACTGTATTTAGGGTCACATGTCACATAAACACGGCAGTGAAGTTAGTTTCAGGTTGGATATATTTTCCTGTAAATACGGTGGTGAAGTTAGTTTCAGGTTGGATATATTTTCCTGTAAATACGGCGGTGAAGTTAGTTTCAGGTTGGATATATTTTCCTGTAAATACGGCGGTGAAGTTAGTTTCAGGTTGGATATATTTTCCTGTAAATACGACGGTGAAGTTAGTTTCAGGTTGGATATATTTTCCTGTAAATACAGCGGTGAAGTTAGTTTCAGGTTGGATATATTTTCTGTAAATACGGCGGTGAAGTTAGTTTCAGGTTGGATATATTTTCCTGTAAATACGGTGGTGAAGTTAGTTTCAGGTTGGATATATTTTCCTGTAAATACGGCGGTGAAGTTAGTTTCAGGTTGGATATATTTTCCTGTAAATACGGCGGTGAAGTTAGTTTCAGGTTGGATATATTTTCCTGTAAATACGACGGTGAAGTTAGTTTCAGGTTGGATATATTTTCCTGTAAATACAGCGGTGAAGTTAGTTTCAGGTTGGATATATTTTCTGTAAATACGGCGGTGAAGTTAGTTTCAGGTTGGATATATTCTCCTGTAAATACAGCGGTGAAGTTAGTTTTAGGTTGGATATATTTTCTGTAAATACGGCGGTGAAGTTAGTTTCAGGTTGGATATATTCTCCTGTAAATACGGCGGTGAAGTTAGTTTCAGGTTGGATATATTTTCCTGTAAATACGGCGGTGAAGTTAGTTTTAGGTTGGATATATTTTCCTGTAAATACGGCGGTGAAGTTAGTTTCAGGTTGGATATATTTTCCTGTAAATATGACGGTGAAGTTAGTTTCAGGTTGGATATATTTTCCTGTAAATACGGCGGTGAAGTTAGTTTCAGGTTGGATATATTTTCCTGTAAATACGGCGGTGAAGTTAGTTTCAGGTTGGATATATTTTCCTGTAAATACGGCGGTGAAGTTAGTTTCAGGTTGGATATATTTTCCTGTAAATATGACGGTGAAGTTAGTTTCAGGTTGGATATATTTTCCTGTAAATACGGCGGTGAAGTTAGTTTCAGGTTGGATATATTTTCCTGTAAATACGGCGGTGAAGTTAGTTTCAGGTTGGATATATTTTCCTGTAAATACGGCGGTGAAGTTAGTTTCAGGTTGGATATATTTTCCTGTAAATACGGCGGTGAAGTTAGTTTCAGGTTGGATATATTTTCCTGTAAATACGGCGGTGAAGTTAGTTTCAGGTTGGATATATTTTCCTGTAAATACGGCGGTGAAGTTAGTTTCAGGTTGGATATCTGACGGACATTCTCTGAGGATCTACCGGTGTCTTCTCACTCTCCATAACCAGGAATAACAACAGCAGCGCGGTTAAATCTACTCGACACCCTCACTGTCAACGTCAGTGTTGAATAAGGGACCGTCAATAAATTACCGGTTGATGTTCTCAGAAAAGGCTGTTTTCCTTCAATAGCTTCACTGTCATGTGACCAAAAGACCTAAAATTGATTTCTAATAATAGTACTAAGGTCGATCAATAAGACAAACATTATTGATCAGTTTTCATTGATCCCCTGAAGTTCTTTGTGCTCCTTACTTTTTTAACTCAGGAGAACAGAGTTAGAGTCGAACCCTGAGACAGATGAGGTTCAACCCAGAATCTCCTGCAGGAGGACAACAGGCGTGTCCTCAGAGTCAGCAGAGTCCTCCTGGTTCCTCCTGGTTCCTCATGTCTCTAAGTGTGGTGATAGTTTCTCTAGACCTGATCCTCTTCAGGTCCCCTCCTGAAACCAGGACCAGAGTCCGCCCCCCTTCGACCCTCTTTGTTTATTAGAACTCAGTCTGACATAGTTCTGGTCTGAACCTCCATGTGGACCTCATCAGTACCCCCCACTCCAGTCCTCCTCCTCTGTACTCCTGCTGTGACTGTGTGTGTGTGTCCCAGTAATCCCAGTCTGTTTGTGTTCAGGGTTACTGGGGCTGTGCCATCGGGAAAGCCAAACAAGCTGCAAAGACGGAGATCGAGAAGCTGCAGGTGAGTCTGACCTCTGACCTCTTAACTCTGTGTTCTGATTGGTTTAAAGAGCTTTAAGACACTTCTGACCTCTGACCTGTGTGTGTGTGTGTGTGTGTTCAGATGAAGGAGATGACGTGCAGGGAGCTGGTCAAAGAGGTCGCCAAAATGTAAGTGAACAACATTCACGGGGGGGGGGGGCTGAGCTCAGGTCCAGATGAAGTGAAGACAAGTCCTCACTGTCCTCTCTGTCCTCACCGTCCCCTCTGTCTCCTCTGTCTCCTCTGTCCTCTCTGTCCCCTCTGTCCTCTCTGTCTCCTCTGTCCTCTCTGTCCTCACTGTCTCCTCTGTCCTCTCTGTCTCCTCTGTCTCCTCTGTCCTCAGAATCTACATCGTCCACGACGAGGTGAAGGACAAAGCCTTTGAGCTGGAGCTCAGCTGGGTCGGAGAAGGTCAGTGTGTCTGTCTGTGTGTGTGTCTGTGTGTGTGTCTGTGTCTGTCTGTGTCTGTGTCTGTCTTTGTGTGTCTGTGTCTGTCTGTGTGTGTCTGTGTCTGTCTGTGTCTGTGTGTGTCTGTGTCTGATTCTCACGGAGGTGTTTGGCGTTTAGGAAGCCCGTGGAGACCCCTCAGGTAAACAGGTTAAAATGTTTAACAAACAGAAATCCTGATGAAACTTCCAGAGTTTAAAACATGAAGACGAATGTTTTTAAAGTTCAGTCAGCTGTTTGAATCTGTAAATGAGGTCATATATCTCATTAAATCTGCACTGAAAACTGACCGACAGATAAAGAACCTTTAAAATTCTTGTTTTATTTGGTTATTTATCTCCATGTGAGTCTGTCTGCGGGTCACTAACTGGACCGATCATCACTCATTAATATGTTCATTAGAATATCACATGATCCAAACATGGATCAGGCGCAGGTGTTCCTGACCGACAACAGAGTCAGGATCATTTTAGGGTCCTGAACAAACACATGGAGGTATTTTAGGGCTGGTTTCAGTTTTTCCTCATTTACAGGTAAAAACAGAGAAACTAAGCCCCGCCCCCTTCTGACTCTAGTCTGTCAACAAAATAAAACAACATCTGACTCAACTTGTAAAAATATTTAATGTCAGTTATAAACTCTGGAAGTTTCATGGTGATATCTTTACCTGGGGGGTCTCCTACCATCATGGACGCCATCTTGAAAATGACGCCTTTCTCGTGGTCAAACTTTGGTCAACTGTGAGTTTGTTATTAAGGACGTCTAAAAAACAGCTGAGGAACCTTTGGTAGAATTATTTTAGGGTCATATTTGTACCGACTATTATCCTCACATTCAGGGTTCATGTGTCTCCAAATCACGTCATCAATAATATTGATTATCAACGTTAATCTGTGGGACAAAACCACATGAGTTCTGGTCCAGACCTGCTGTGGACCCGGGTCTGACCAGCAGGGAGGGGTGATGAAAGTCAGGAAGGTTTCGCTCATTGGACTGAACTCCAGTGATGTCACTTCCTCTTGGCTGACACACACACACACGAACACACACACACACACAGACAGGTGTGTTTTCTGTGATGATCAGAGCAGACTCAAACTTGAACAGGTGAAACTTCGTCCTCTCCCTCTCTCTCTCTCTCTCTCTCTCTCTCTCTGAACACGTCCTGATGATGATGATGATGATGATGATGATGGTTTTGTTGCCATGGAGACACTCCTGAATCTCTCCTCTGGTCTGTCTCCTCTCCTCAGTCACAAACGGACGACACGAGCTCGTACCCAAAGACGTCAGAGAGGAAGCTGAGAAATACGCCAAGGTGAGACATGCGCACACACACATGCACACACACACACACACACACACATGCACGTGCACAGTCAGCTGATGTCCTCCCTCTGTGTGTGTGTGTTTCAGGACTCTCTGGAGGAGGAGGATGACTCTGATGAAGATAACATGTAAAGGCAGCACTGGACCCCCTCCTCCTCCACCTCGGACCCTTTTTTATGTTTTCTAGTTCTCCTTCATTCTTCTGGTTGTTTTTTTTTCTTTTGGTTTGATGAATTTCAGCTTTTTTGAAAATAAAAAAGTTGAGGAAAGTTTGTTTTTCTCTCTGATTTTTACCTGTAAATAAAAAACTCTGTTTAGTTATTTTACACTTTTACTCTCAGTCTGTGCAGTTCAGAAACATGACATGACAATTCTGTGAACACAGACGTCACACAAACACTTTAAAACAGATAACAACATGAACATGAACACTGATTTCATGAAGTGAGACTATTTCAAATACATCTTTGATCTTTTTGTGTTTCTGATCTTTTTTTCTTTTAAATGTTTTTGATTTTTTAAAACACTCACATGACATGAAAGATGTTTGAGTTCCACCATTTGTTTGTGGGTCATGAAAAGTCTTAGTCCAGAGAATGACCTCTGACCTCTGTTCTTCTGGGGGATAACGGTAACGACAATAAGTCAAGTTGTTTCTTTCTTGCTGAAACTTTAACGCTCTGTTATACTTCATGATTGAATTGTTGGTTTCAGATGATAAACCTCATGAAGAAGAAGTCCTCTGTCTGTCAGCTGACACACACACACACACACACACACACACACACACACACACACACACACACACACAGAGTTATCTCAGCTCTGCTCTCTGTTTAGAAATAACCTCCACAGAGGAACATGACATATATGGCTCTGCCGTCACTTTCTTCCTGTTACGTAACAGCTTCGCTTGTTCCCGCCCACCTCGTCTCTTTACAAACGGCGCCACAAACACGAAGTGAATGTGCTGTAAACGACGTTTGTCCCCGTGATTCTCCGTTAACCGTGTGTTTACCGTCTGACCTTCGTCGCCGTGCTTCAGTTCAGCTCCTTTACCGAGTGTTTCTGTTGGAAAAACTTATTTAGAACCGTTTGTTTTGGTGAAAGCTTCAACATTAACCCTGATACGTGACGACGTCTCACATATGGACACCGCAGAACCAAACCTCATATAAAAATATGTCCAAACGAGATTAAACGCGGTTATTGTCGAGATATCACCGTAAAACTGGAAAAGTCAGTGACTGTTATCAGCAATAACAACACTCTTTCATTCGGCATACCTGTCATGCATCACAGAGAGCGCCTATGTCGATAAATAAAACTTTTGTACAATATTTGACCTCTCTTCCCTGCCTTGTCTGACCGGTAGTAGTTTCATTAAAACATAGTGGAACATCGGCGGTACCGCTGAGTTTATTGTGTGAAATTGCATTTTATGATAAGTTGTATCATAAAGAGTATTTTTTAAAATCGGTTTATGTTTTTGTTTATCGAAAGAAGCCCGTATTGTAGCCAATGAGCATGAAAACCTAAAGTGTTGATTGTTGAATGAGGTTTGGTGTACAGCTCTCCCGCACGTATCCGGGCAGGGCTTCCTGCGGCGTCACAACCGACAAGGAAGCCCGCTCAGCCAATAGAGACGTTCCTCTGCCAGGGATAAAGCGCGCGAGGCCAATAAGCGTGTAGAGTGGCGGGTAATTTTTTACTAGCTCGCCTGTGATTGGACAAATCTCCAGCAGATGGCGTCATTTCCCTCGTGGCGCCGCGTTCGTATCGACCAACAGCGTCACAAGAAGAGGTATGTCCAATTAGAATGGAAGAATCCTTCAGCCAATAGGAATTCAACATTTCGACCAGCGCTGTCAGCACAGCCAATCAGAGGCCGGGAAACAGAGCTCGGGGCTCAACAGCTTGTTGTTCGTGAATCGCTTTGCTGCCGTTCGAGAGGGGAAGAAGCCGCCGCGTCCGTGAATGTAAGTACCGAACTCTCCGTTTCTCTTCGGAACCGAGTCCAAACTCAGAGCAGGTTCGATGGTCGGCGGGGCCGGGGGTTCGGGGCCGGGGGCCGGGTGTCACAGGCGGGTGTGGGTGTTCGCAGTTGTCCGCGGTTGTGAGGGTCAGGCTGGGATTGAATGGCAGCGGCAGCAGCGGCTGTTTGTGCGGCGAAGAAGAAACGTGAAGCTCGGCGCCTTTGTGGAGGAAACGACACTTTTACAATAAATATGAATATATAATAATATTACCGACGAGGAGGGGGTGTTATTGTTGTTTAGTGGGGGGCAGACAGGGCGGTCATGTTGGACAGAAACTTGGTTCAGGCTGTAAACGGAAGAGAAGCTCCGAGGAAGAAGAAGAAGAAGAAGAAGAATATCTCTTATTGAACCTTTAAATCAGTTAGCTTCACAGCTAACATTAGCTCCGGGCTCAAACCTGCGCTCTCCTCACTCTCATGTCCGGTTCTAACGGCCTCTGTGCGGACTTTGTTCGTGTCGAGACTCGGTTCTGTGTGTGTGGTTCTCCCCCCACAGCTGCTCCGGGTGTAGCAGGCGGGTTTGGGGGGTGGGGGTGAAGTTAGCAGAGCTAGCCGAGCTGACATGGCTGTGAGCTGTGATGGCGGAGTGACTCAGAGGAGGAGCAGTGGAGGAGGAGGAGGAGGAGCGGGAACAACGAACCTGCTCCGAACCGCTCTCTTTGGACCGTCAGCCCGGCGGATCGGAACCTCCGTGATCGGCCAAGGAGAACCGATCTGGTTCAGAGCAGTTAGCTTTAGGAAGGGGGGGGGGGGGAATGTCTGAGCAACACAAGTCAGAGCGGCTAGCCTGTTAGCTTAGCATGAGCCCAGACCTCAGGACACTTTGACACCCGGTCCTGGTATGTTCCGGTTTGTTCCGATCTGTCCCGGTCCTCTGTACCGGTCTGTTCCGATCTGTCCTGGTCTGTCCCGGTCCGGTTCCTCCTAAAACTAACTCTCAGTCCCTCTGTGTCCCTGTCTTTCAGTGATCCGGATTTCCTTCGAGCTGGACCCCCCCAAGTAACCGCAGAGATGAAGGTGAGTGTTTGACCAGTCCTCAGAACCGGGTCTGGACCGGCCTCTGATGATCCTGGACCCGGGTCTGAGCAGTTTACAGAGTCTCCTGTCTGTCCAGTTTGTCCCTCTGTCTGATCGGAACCAGGGTCGGCTGGTACTGGTTCTTCTACTGGTTCTTCTACCGGTTCCTCTGGTTCTTCTGGGTCCCAGCAGAACTAACTGATCCGAGTTTTCAGTGAAGAGGAGAAACTCTAACACACACACACACTGGAGTTAAATACCAGTACTTGTTGACGGACAGTTGGTCCACGCAGTCATGTGACCTCTAACCAATCGGAGCAGGACTTCAGATGCTGGTTCTGAAGGTCCGTTCTTGTCTCTCAGAGTTTACTCCGTCAGTGAAGTCCTCACTGTTTCACCTCCATCAGCTGAGCAGAAGGTCACCCTCCACCCAGAACCTGGTTCTGATGGAGGACAGAGTTCCCCTCAGTCTGAGAAGTTCCTTCATGTCCAAACGTGAAGGTGGTTCTGAGGGTAAAGACCTCCTCAGACCTGCTCCGTCACCGTTCCTCAGGTCTACACTTTGAGAGAAACTGAGACCTTCAGAGTCCGCTCACCTTCACCGTAACGCTGGGCTAACAAAGACCAGCAGGCTCAGACCAGGTCCCCCTCACTCATGGAGGAGGTCTAAGACCCTCCATCTGCAGACCAGGTCCTGAAGTGGTCCGGATCTTTGACTGAAGAGCTTCACGGGTCAGAGGTGGACCAGGACTGAGCAGCTGGAGGACTGACAAAACCAACACAGATCAGACTCAGAACCGTCTCTGTCAGGGTCTGAGGTCCAGTTCTGGTTCTGTCCCCTCCTGACCCCCCAGCAGCAGAAACAGTCCGGCTGCTCTGATGTTACTGGTTCCCAGTTTTCCCAGTCTAGTGTCCCATCAAAGTCCCGTCCTGTAAGGTCCTGTATCCTTTGATTTTGAACAGTTCTGGTTCTGGTTCTGGTTCTTTTAAATGAGGTTGTTGACCAGAGTTCTTCTGAACTTCTCCAGGAGTTTGTTTGACTCTTCAAAGTCAGCAGAAGACAGAAGACCGTTTATCGTTTCATCTCTCTCCCTCTCTCTCTCTCTCTCTCTCTCTCTCTCTCTCTCTCTCTCTCTCTCTCTCTCTCTCTCTCTCTCTCTCTCTCTCTCTCTCTCTCTCTCTCTCTCTCTCTCTCCCTCTCTCTCCCTCTCTCTGTCTCTCTCTCTCTCTCTCTCTCTCTCTCTCTCTCTCTCTCTCTCTCTCTCTCTCTGTCTCTCTCTCTCTCTCTCTCTCTCTGTCTCTCTCTCTCTCTCTCTCTCTCTCTCTCTCTCTCTCTCTCTCTCTCTCTCTCTCTCTCTCTCTCTCTCTCTCTCTCTCTCTCTCTCTCTCTCTCTCTCTCTCTCTCTCTCTCTCTCTCTCTCTCTCTCTCTCTCTCTCTCTCTCTCTCTCTCTCTCTCTCTCTCTCTCTCTCTCTCTCTCTCTCTCTGTCTCTCTCCCTCTCTCTCTCTCTCTCTCTCTCTCTCTCTCTCTCTCTCTCTCTCTCTCTCTCTCTCTCTCTCTCTCTCTCTCTCTCTCTCTCTCTCTCTCTATCTGTCTCTGCTTGCCACTCTCTGTCTCTCTCCCTCTCTCTCTCTCTCTCTCTCTCTGTCTCTCTCTCTCTCTCTCTCTCTCTCTCTCTCTCTCTCTCTCTCTCTCTCTCTCTCTCTCTCTCTCTCTCTCTCTCTCTCTCTCTCTCTCTCTCTCTCTCTGTCTCTCTCTCTGTCTCTCTCTCTCTCTCTCTGTCTCTCTCTCTCTCCTCTCTCTCTCTCTCTCTCTCTCTCTCTCTCTCTCTCTCTCTCTCTCTGTCTCTCTCTCTCTCTCTCTCTCTCTCTCTCTCTCTCTCTCTCTCTCTCTCTCTCTCTCTCTGTCTCTCTCTCTCTCTCTCTCTCTCTGTCTCTCTCTCTCTCTCTCTCTCTCTCTCTCTCTCTGTCTCTCTCTCTCTCTCTCTCTCTCTCTCTCTCTCTCTCTGTCTCTCTCTCTCTCTCTCTCTCTCTCTCTCTCTCTCTCTCTTGAAATTTTAAAACTAGTTCCAGGAGAACCAGGATCAGTTAGTCCTGGTCTGGTTAGTCCTGTTCAGGACTGTCTGCAGTGACACCTGCTGAAGACCCTCACAGAGGGGCCCTGTAGAGAGTCCCTGTAGAGGGTCCGGTGGGTTGTCCTCTTCCAGAACCTTTCACACAGACCCTGAGGGCTCCATATCAGGGACCAGAGGAGGTCCAAATGAAACACCTGTGTGTGTGTGTGTGTTTGAGTCCTTGAGACTTTAGACCCCTTTAACTGGTCCTGGTCCTGGTCTCTAGACGGTTCAGGGGGTTTGAAGTGATTTAGAAAGACTGGTTTCTCCTGAAAAACCTCAAACCCTCTCCGATAGTCCTCGTTCAGTCAGACCCAGGTCCCCACACACACACAGACTGAGATCAGACCAGGTCACCTGTTAGTCTGGGTCAGTCCTCTGAGAGGGTTTAATGGACCTACCTGAGCTTTTGAGGACCCGGGTCTCAGTCTGGACTCTCTGGAACCAACAGTCCCTGCTGTTTTTGGTCATGTGATCATGAGTCATCGTTGAAAACAGAGACATCTAGATCCAAAGATCTAGATCTGATCCTTTCCTTCCTACAGACGTCGGAGCAGAGCCTCAGCTGCAGTGCATGCTGGGAGGGAGAGTGTGTGTCCTGATGCCACTGACCTGTGTGTGTGTGTGTGTGTGTGTGTGTGTGTGTGTGTGTGTGTGTGTTCAGGCAGCAGACGAGCCTGCCTACCTGACCGTGGGGACGGATGTCAGCGCCAAGTACAGAGGAGCGTTCTGTGAGGCCAAGATCAAGACTGTGAAGAGGATGGTGAAGGTGAAGGTAAGAGACGCCACTGAGCACGCTCAGAAACCACCTGAGACCGCCCTCCCTCAGGTCCTTCTGGTCTGGGGTCACAGACTGGTCTGTGTGTGTCTGTGGACTCACCCTCGTCCTCTTCTCTGCAGGTGACTCTGAAAGGTGAGAGCACGTCCCAGGTGGTGCAGGATGACCAGGTTAAAGGTCCTCTGAGGGTAAGCTGCTGCTGCTGTCTCCATGGTAACGGTAAACATGTCTGTCATGACAGTCTGGATAAAGAGTGTGTGTGTGTGTCTCAGGTGGGCTCCACGGTGGAGGTGAAGACCAACGAGGGTCTGTCCAGTGAGGCCGTCATCGGTAAGCTGACGGACGCCAGCCTCTACACTGTAGGTGAGTCTGATCCTGCGCTCTGATTGGTCCACACAGACCGTCACACACACACACACACCTAGAGGACGGTTTTCTTCATGGATCCCTGAATCAGCTGATGGTCACCTGTCATGGTCACATGATCACACAGCGACCATCTTTGGGTTCGAATAGAAAGTAAGATCCAGGTGTGACCTCTGCTGTCGGGGTCAACCTCAGAGGTCATGTGACTGCGGTTTGTCGGGGGGAGGAGTGATGATGCTGAGAGAAGGTTTCGCTCAATGACCTGATGATGTCATATGATGTCACATTATCTCTTGGCTGTCTGACCAATCCCCTGCCTGTTGGATCACACATTAGAGGTCAAAGTTCAATGGTATTAAAGGGGGCGGGGCCACCGACTAACTGAACTCTGTGTGTTTCAGTGTTTGACGACGGCGACGAGAAGACTCTTCGTCGTACGTCCCTGTGTCTGAAGGGAGAGAGACACTTCGCAGAGAGTGAGGTGAGTCCGGCACAGATGGAGGGACTACTTTTCAGGGCCGTATCCCTCCACCAGAGGACCGGACCCGAGTCTCCTCTGGTCCTTCAAAGTCCGAGAACATCTTAGAGGGACTGTCAGGGATCCTCTTCTTCTTCTTCTTCTTCTCGTTAAAGTCGCTGTGAGGAGTTTTGAAGCTGTTTTCTTCAAACAGGAGGAGAGAGGAGGAGAGAGGAGGAGACGGCTGACGTTAGTTTGTTAGACCTGTTTGAGGAGATCAGACACACCTGAGTTTACCTGAGTTTACCTGTTTGTTTGTTTCTGTGTGTGAAACTCTCTAAACCCTGAATATGAGTCGAGTTTTTTCTTCTTCTTCTTCTGCTCAGACGCTGGACCAGCTGCCGCTGACCAACCCCGAACACTTTGGTACTCCGGTTATCGGCAAAAAGACGAATCGAGGAGGACGGCGCTCCTCCCAGGCTGTGTGAGTTCATCACTCTGAGACTCGAACGATCAGATTGATCATTTCTGAGAGTTTCTTTGGAGGAACTGCAGCCTCCTGTTTGACCTCCTGTCTCACCTCCTGTTTCACCTCCTGTTTGACCTCCTGTCTCACCTCCTGTTTGACCTCCTGTCTCACCTCCTGTTTGACCTCCTGTCTCACCTCCTGTTTGACCTCCTGTCTCACCTCCTGTCTCACCTCCTGTTTGACCTCCTGTCTCACCTCCTGTTTGACCTCCTGTTTGACCTCCTGTCTCACCTCCTGTTTGACCTCCTGTTTGACCTCCTGTTTGACCTCCTGTCTCACCTCCTGTTTGACCTCCTGTTTGACCTCCTGTTTCACCTCCTGTTTGACCTCCTGTTTGACCTCCTGTCTCACCTTTTGTCTCACCTTCTGTTTGACCTCCTGTTTGACCTCCTGTTTGACCTCCTGTTTCACCTCCTGTCTCACCTCCTGTCTCACCTCCTGTTTGACCTCCTGTCTCACCTCCTGTTTCACCTCCTGTCTCACCTCCTGTTTGACCTCCTGTTTGACCTCCTGTTTGACCTCCTGTCTCACCTCCTGTTTGACCTCCTGTTTCACCTCCTGTTTCACCTCCTGTTTCACCTCCTGTTTGACCTCCTGTCTCACCTCCTGTCTCACCTCCTGTTTGACCTCCTGTCTCACCTCCTGTTTGACCTCCTGTCTCACCTCCTGTCTCACCTCCTGTCTCACCTCCTGTTTGACCTCCTGTTTGACCTCCTGTCTCACCTCCTGTCTCACCTCCTGTCTCACCTCCTGTTTGACCTCCTGTTTGACCTCCTGTTTCACCTCCTGTTTGACCTCCTGTCTCACCTCCTGTTTGACCTCCTGTTTCACCTCCTGTCTCACCTCCTGTTTGACCTCCTGTCTCACCTCCTGTTTGACCTCCTGTCTCACCTCCTGTCTCACCTCCTGTTTGACCTCCTGTCTCACCTCCTGTCTCACCTCCTGTCTCACCTCCTGTCTCACCTCCTGTCTCACCTCCTGTTTGACCTCCTGTCTCACCTTCTGTTTGACCTCCTGTTTGACCTCCTGTTTGACCTCCTGTTTCACCTCCTGTCTCACCTCCTGTCTCACCTCCTGTTTGACCCCCTGTCTCACCTCCTGTCTCACCTCCTGTCTCACCTCCTGTTTGACCTCCTGTTTGACCTCCTGTCTCACCTCCTGTCTCACCTCCTGTCTCACCTCCTGTCTCACCTCCTGTTTGACCCCCTGTCTCACCTCCTGTCTCACCTCCTGTCTCACCTCCTGTTTGACCCCCTGTCTCACCTCCTGTCTCACCTCCTGTCTCACCTCCTGTTTGACCTCCTGTTTGACCTCCTGTCTCACCTCCTGTCTCACCTCCTGTCTCACCTCCTGTCTCACCTCCTGTCTCACCTCCTGTTTGACCCCCTGTCTCACCTCCTGTCTCACCTCCTGTCTCACCTCCTGTTTGACCTCCTGTCTCACCTCCTGTCTCACCTCCTGTCTCACCTCCTGTTTGACCTCCTGTCTCACCTCCTGTTTGACCTCCTGTCTCACCTCCTGTCTCACCTCCTGTTTGACCTCCTGTCTCACCTCCTGTCTCACCTCCTGTCTCACCTCCTGTTTGACCCCCTGTCTCACCTCCTGTCTCACCTCCTGTCTCACCTCCTGTTTGACCTCCTGTCTCACCTCCTGTCTCACCTCCTGTTTGACCTCCTGTTTGACCTCCTGTTTGACCTCCTGTCTCACCTCCTGTTTGACCTCCTGTCTCACCTCCTGTCTCACCTCCTGTCTCACCTCCTGTTTGACCTCCTGTCTCACCTCCTGTCTCACCTCCTGTCTCACCTCCTGTTTGACCTCCTGTCTCACCTCCTGTTTGACCTCCTGTCTCACCTCCTGTCTCACCTCCTGTTTGACCTCCTGTCTCACCTCCTGTCTCACCTCCTGTCTCACCTCCTGTTTGACCCCCTGTCTCACCTCCTGTCTCACCTCCTGTCTCACCTCCTGTTTGACCCCCTGTCTCACCTCCTGTCTCACCTCCTGTCTCACCTCCTGTTTGACCCCCTGTCTCACCTCCTGTCTCACCTCCTGTCTCACCTCCTGTTTGACCTCCTGTTTGACCTCCTGTCTCACCTCCTGTCTCACCTCCTGTCTCACCTCCTGTTTGACCCCCTGTCTCACCTCCTGTCTCACCTCCTGTCTCACCTCCTGTTTGACCTCCTGTTTGACCTCCTGTCTCACCTCCTGTCTCACCTCCTGTCTCACCTCCTGTCTCACCTCCTGTTTGACCCCCTGTCTCACCTCCTGTCTCACCTCCTGTCTCACCTCCTGTTTGACCTCCTGTCTCACCTCCTGTCTCACCTCCTGTCTCACCTCCTGTCTCACCTCCTGTTTGACCTCCTGTCTCACCTCCTGTTTGACCTCCTGTCTCACCTCCTGTCTCACCTCCTGTTTGACCTCCTGTCTCACCTCCTGTCTCACCTCCTGTCTCACCTCCTGTTTGACCCCCTGTCTCACCTCCTGTCTCACCTCCTGTCTCACCTCCTGTTTGACCTCCTGTCTCACCTCCTGTCTCACCTCCTGTTTGACCTCCTGTTTGACCTCCTGTTTGACCTCCTGTCTCACCTCCTGTTTGACCTCCTGTCTCACCTCCTGTCTCACCTCCTGTCTCACCTCCTGTTTGACCTCCTGTCTCACCTCCTGTCTCACCTCCTGTCTCACCTCCTGTTTGACCTCCTGTCTCACCTCCTGTCTCACCTCCTGTTTGACCTCCTGTCTCACCTCCTGTTTGACCTCCTGTCTCACCTCCTGTCTCACCTCCTGTTTGACCTCCTGTCTCACCTCCTGTCTCACCTCCTGTCTCACCTCCTGTTTGACCCCCTGTCTCACCTCCTGTCTCACCTCCTGTCTCACCTCCTGTTTGACCCCCTGTCTCACCTCCTGTCTCACCTCCTGTCTCACCTCCTGTTTGACCCCCTGTCTCACCTCCTGTCTCACCTCCTGTCTCACCTCCTGTTTGACCTCCTGTTTGACCTCCTGTCTCACCTCCTGTCTCACCTCCTGTCTCACCTCCTGTCTCACCTCCTGTCTCACCTCCTGTTTAGGACGGTCATCACTCTCTTGATCGTTTCTTTAAATTCCCTTAAACTGTGAATAAATGAGACACTCGGAGAGCGGCGGAGGGTTCACGTCTTTTTAGAGTTCACTTTTCGAGGAGCGCTGACCTCCTGTCCGTCTGTGTGTCTCAGGGCCGACGAGGAGAACGAGTCTTCGTCCAGCGAGGACGAGGAGGAGGACAGGAGGAGGCTGAACGACGAGCTGTTGGGGAAAGTCTCCAGCATAGAGAGTGAGGAGGAACCTGGGAGCTGCTTCATGGCTCTGGTAAACACACACACACACACACACACACACACACACACACACACACACACACACACACACACACACACACACACACACTCCCCTCCGGGCCTGTTACATGTAAACACTGGCCTTTGATCTGATTGGCTGTTGGCTGTGATGTCACTCTCAGGTGGTGTCTCCGAGCTGTAACGATGAACAGGTGGTGAAGAAGGATCAGTGTCTGGTCCGATCCTTCAGCGACTCCAAGTTGTGAGTTTGTTTTTGTTGTTTGTTTGTTTTTGTTGTTTGTTTGTTTGTTTGTTTGTTTGTTGATTGATCTCTGATCAGAAAATGATCAGCTGTCTCACCCTCCTTCTTTCTGCTTCCTGTCAATCTTCAGCCACACGGTGGCGAGGAGACATGTCCACGCCGTCACCGCCTCCAGCATCACCAGGGCGGAGTACTCCAGCATGAAAGGTGGGACACTACAACTCCCACAATGCAACAGGACAGCAGCTCGATTCTCCCTCTGTGCCTTTTCTTCTGAGATATTTGTCCTCCTCATCATGTTTCTTCTCCTCCTCCTCCTCCTTCTCTCTTTCTCCTCTTTCCTTGCTCCTTTCACTTTTTTTATCTCCTCCTCTCTTCCTCCTGCATCGTTGTCCCTTTGTCCTCCTCCTCTCCTCCTCCTGTAGGTTATGAGGCGGCCCAGGTGTTCCTGAGGAGCAGGGAGGTCCCTGATGTTTGGAAGATGGACATGAGTCAGATCCTGGACTCCTCCTCCAGTGATGATGAGGAGGATGAAGAGGAGAAGGAGAGCGATGAAGAAGAGGATGATGAAGATGAGAAGAAGAAGAAGAAACACATAAAAGAGGAGGTGAGGGAGGTCTCCGTCCGTCCAGGTGTGACTGATGAGGAGGAGGAGGAGGAGGAGGAGCTAACCTGTGTGTGTGTTTGTTTCAGCCGGAGGAGGAGCAGGACCCTGAGGAGCGAGACCACTTCCTGCAGCAGCTCTACAAGTTCATGGAGGACCGAGGTGAGACTCCTTAGACCGTTTGGACCTGCTGGGTCGGTTCTGGTTAGTCCACCTGAACAGGAACCTTAGAGAAGACCGGGACTGACTCACTGTAGGACTCTGCCTCTAGTGGACGACGGAGGAAGTGCAGTCTCTATAGTCTGTTAACCCGTCTGTTAATCTGTCTGTTAACCCGTCTGTTAACCCGTCTGTTAACCCGTCTGTTAACTCGTCTGTTAACCCGTCTGTTAACCCCTCAGGGACCTCCATCAACAAGCCCCCAGTCCTGGGTTACAAAGACCTGAACCTGTTCAAGCTCTTCAGACTCGTCTATCAGCAGGGGGGCTGCCACAAGGTGAGCGCCGCGCCCCCGTGTCCGACGCTGCGTCTGAGTTTCCTCAGAGGTCGGAGCTGAAAATGTCGTCACACCCGAGTTCTCGGAGTTTCAGTCACGAAGTCGGAAAAAACAAGATGGCGACGTCTGCGGAAGTTCTTTTAACGCTCACCGTTTATCCGGACAACGAAGCGCTAAAATAACCTCCGTAGATCTCGTAGACGACGCCATCTTGTTTCCTCCTCTGATTAGTTTTTTGAACTCTGACGACATTTTCAGCTCCGCCCTCTGAGGTCACTCCAACGCACCGTAACCATGAATACCTGGGTGATGTCACTTCCTGCTCAGTGCACAGTTGTCTGAACGTGTTGTTGTTGTTGTGTGTTTGTGTGTTGTTGTTGTTGTTGTTGTTGTGTGTTTGTGTGTTTGTGTGTTGTTGTTGTTGTGTGTTTGTGTGTTTGTGTGTTGTTGTTGTGTGTTTGTGTTGTTGTTGTTGTGTGTTTGTGTTGTTGTTGTTGTGTGTTTGTGTGTTTGTGTGTTTGTTGTGTTGTTGTTGTGTGTTCAGATCGACTCGGGGACGGTGTGGAAGCAGATCTACATGGATCTTGGGATCCCGGTCCTGAACTCTGCAGCGTCCTACAACGTGAAGACGGCCTACAGGAAGTAAGAGCGCACGCACACACACATGCACACGCGCACACACACACACACACACACACACACGGTCTGACTCTCTGATCGCCTGAAAACGTCGATCACCTCGCCGAGTTAAACTCAAACGTGGCGTTTTCGTCCTCAGACGTCAGTTTTGACCTTTTAGTTTCAATGATTCAGTTTCTATGAACCACGAGAATCTCGGCGCCACTTTGAAGGTTAAGACGTGTTTCAAACGGGATCATGTGACTCTGAAGAGCCTCCAATAAAAGAGCGTCAGTCTGACCGACAGTCTGAGCTCCAGGAGGAGACAGAGGCGTGGCGTGGGGAGGCGCGGTGAGGCGCGGCGTTTGAATTTCTCCTGAAGAAACTCGTGATCACTCTGTCTGTCAGAGAGCGTTACTCGAAGATGATTGGGCGGGGCTCCGAGGGTCATGTGACCCGGTGGAGGTCAGGGGTGATGATGCAGAGAAAGGTTTCGCTCACTTGGACTGAAGTCCTGTGATGTCACTTCCTCTTGGCTGTCTGACCTGATTTAAATCTGTATGTTCGAGGATGATTGACAGGTCAGACTCCGCCCTGCTGTAACTGACTCAGTTTCCCATCAGCCCCCAGTGTGTTGACGATGTACTTCCTGTCCGCAGGTACCTGTACGGGTTCGAGGAGTACTGCCGCTCCGCCTGCATCACCTTCAGGACAATCCACCACAACAATCCCCGCCCCCCTGCCACACCAGCCAATCTGAGGCCGGTGGGGGCGGAGTTTAAGGAGTCCTTCGTGCCACCTTTGAAGACGGAGCCTGTGGACGCCAAGATGGAGGAGGCGGAGTCAGAAAGTGAGAGCGAGAAGGAGGAGGCGAAGGAGAGACAGGCATCACCGAGGGTGAGACCACCTTTACTCCTCTGACTCCTCCTTTACTTCTCCTGTGTTCTCCTCCTTTCTCTCCTCCTTTCTCTCCTCCTCTCTCTCCTTTCACTCCTCCTTTCTCTCCTCCTCTCTCTCCTTTCACTTCTCCTTTCTCTCCTCCTTTCTCTCCTTTCCTCCTTTTACTCCTCCTTTCACTCCTTCTTTCACGCCTCCTTTCTCTCCTCCTTCCACTCCTTTCACTTCTCCTTTCTCTCCTTTAACGCCTCCTTTTTCTCCCTTTCACTCCTCCTTTTCTCCTCCTTTTCTTCCTTTCTCTCCTCTCTCTCCTTTCACTCCTCCTTTCTCTCCTCCTTTACTTCTCCTTTCTCTCCTCTCTCTCCTTTAACGCCTCCTTTTTTCTCCCTTTCACTCCTCCTTTCTCTCCTCTCTCTCCTTTCACTCCTCCTTCTTCTCCCTCTCTCTCCTTTCACTCCTCCTTTTCTCCTCCTTTTCTTCCTTTCTCTCCTCTCTTTCCTTTCACTCCTCCTTTTTCTCCTCCTTTCTCCCCTCTGTCCTTGAACGTCTCCTCGTTATTCTGAGTCTCCTCCTCCTGTTTGTGTGTTTCAGGGGAGAAGGAGGTGTGTTGGGAGTCAGGTGAAGGCAGAGAGAGAGTCTCCCTCCAGACCAGAGAAGAGAGGAGGAGGAGGAGGAGGAGGAGGAGACAACAGCGAGGAGCAGAGGGAGATGAGGAGGCGCAGCAGCAGGAGAATGGAAGACTCAGAGAGAGGCTCTGAGGAAGAGGAGGAGGACGATGATGACGAGGAGGAGGAGGAGGAAGAGGAGGTGGAGAGGAGGAGAGGAGACAGGTGAGGCTGTGTGTGTGTGTGTTTGTGTGTGTGTGTGTTTGTGTGTGTGTGTGTTTGTGTGTGTGTGTGTGTGTGTTTGTGCGTATAGTTGTGTGTGTGTGTGTGTGTGTTTGTGTCTGTCTGTTTGTGTGTTTGTTTGTGTGTGTCTGTGTGTTTGTGTGTGTTTGTGTCTGTTTGTGTGTTTGTTTGTGTGTGTTTGTTTGTGTGTGTTTGTGTGTGTTTGTGTCTGTTTGTGTGTTTGTTTGTGTGTTTGTTCACAAAACCACAAAGAATTTCAGAGTAAAAATGTAAATCCAGTTTAATCCGGTCTGTGAACACTGACGGTTTCTGTCTGTGTGTGTGTGTGTGTGTGTGTGTCCGTGTGTTTGTGTGTGTGTTTGTGTGTGTGTGTCAGGAGCGAGGGCGAGGAGGACGAGGACTCGTTGGCGGGGACGAAGGTGAGGGTGAAGTACGGTCGAGGAAAGACTCAGAAGATCTACGAAGCTCACATCAAGAAGACGGACGTGGACAACGGCGAGCAGTTCTACCTCGTCCACTACTACGGCTGGAACGTCAGGTGAGTCCGTCAACGGGTGGGAGGAGTCAGGGTGTGCAGGAGGCGGAGCCTGTACTGAGCAGGTGTGTCTGACCCTCAGGTACGATGAGTGGGTGAAGGCCGACCGCATCATCTGGCCCGTGGAGAAAGGGACGAAGAAGAGGACGAGGAAGAAGGTGAAGGTGAGCGTGGACGGAGGGTCATGTGACCTTCTCTGACGGACAGGTGTGACCATGACTGTCCTCACCTGTCCTCTTCTGTCCCCACAGAACAAAGACAAGGAGGAGTCTGAAAAGGAGCGAGACGAGGAGAAGACGCCCACCACGGCGAAGCCGCCAGGAGCGAAGCGAGGTCGTCCTCAGATCAGGACCACGCCCACCGGCCCCCCAGGACGCAGCGTCTCTAAAACGCCGAGTACTGATGGACGGTCCAACGGCAGGAGCAGGACGGAGACCGCCGGCGCCAGCATGTCCAACGGAGACAGTAAGACACACTGAGCATGCTCAGAACCACAGCGTATGTAGGTGTCTTTCTCTGAGTTTAATAAGCTCCTCCCCCTGCAGACATTCCTCGCCGGAGGACACGGAGGACGTCAGGGAGGTACGACTCAGACAGAGCGTCAAACGGTGAGAACAGAACCACTTCCTGTTTCCTGTTGCTGATCAGACACTAACCTGTCGTTTGTCTCCTGCAGAGGATTCTGGGAACTCATCAGACGACAGCGAATCAGAAGAGCCGCCTGACAAGAAGCCGTCTCCATGGCGAGGAAGAGGTGAAGCCCCGCCCAGCCAGCAGGAGGAAGAGGAAAGGGAGGCGGAGCAAGAGGAGGAGGAGGAGGAGGAGGAAGAGGAGGAGAGAAGCGAGGACGCCGTCGTTCAAAAGGTCGCTCACCCTGACATCACTGTCACCACGGCAACAACAGCTCAGCTTCCTGCTGTCACTGCCCCTCTGTGTCCCAGCATGCCTCAGGAGAACCAATCAGAGAAGAAGGAGGCGGAGCCTGGGGAGGCGCCTGCCGAGGCTCCTCTGGACAAAGAAGACAAAACGTCTCCGCCCCAGGACGCCGTCAGCAGGACGCCGTCTGTTCTCGACAGGAACAAGATGTCTCCTGGACAGGAAGTTCTCCCAAAGACGTCCCCCAGCAGGGCGTCGCCCCTCCCTGACAGGACCAGCAAAACCTCGTCTCCCACCGCCGCCATCGCATGTGCCGCCGCCGCCGCCTCCTCCCCGGACAAACAGAAGGCGTCGTCGTCCCCTCAGCCCGCTCCTGCAGACGAGGAGGAGCGGTCCACCCCTCTGTCCTCCCCCAGGGTCAAAGGTCGCAGGACCAACCTCAAAGACACAGCCCCTGAGACTCCGCCCAGAACGCCACTCTGCACTCCCAGCTCCGCCCCAGCTATTAGCCCCTCCCACATCGCTGTGATGACCTCACCACCTCGTGGCGTCCTGAAGAGACAGGACGAGCCAATGGTGGTCCTCCGCTGTCTCCCCACCCAGCACCTCCCCCCTGAGACTCCCGCCGCCGCTGCCGCCGACTCTGACACCGACTCCGCCTCCGAGGAGGAGGGGGAGGAGTTACCTGACGAGCGGAGCAGCTCGGCGCTGAAACGGAAGGTCGCAGGTCAGGGAACAGCAGAGAAGAAGCTCCGCCCCGACAGGAAGCAGGAGGAGGCCGCCTCCCCCAGAACACCTCCTGCTCCATCCAAGATGGCCGCAGGAGCGTCTCCCAAAACCCTCCCCTCCCCTCTGCGGCGGGGGGAGGCGGAGCGAAGGAGCGAGGGAATGGTTAAAGGAGAGGAATGGCCCCGCCTCTGCGAGGAGAAACCACGAGAGGCGTCCGCGGAGAGGCTGACGGGCGGGGCCACGGAGGAGCCCCAGGTGCATGCTGGGATGCCAGTTCCTGCTGTAGAGGCTCTTGGCCCCGCCCCCTCAGAGGAGCTGGAGCCGCAGATCGGCCCCGAGGCGCTCGTCTGCCACGAGGTCGACCTGGACGACCCCGACGAGAAGGAGAAACTGTCTCCGCCTCCAGAGCACCTCCTCCTGATGATGAGGGAGCAACCGGCGCCGCTGACCCCGCTGATCCACACCCACCTCCCCCAGCCTCAGGTCAGACCTCTCCTCGCCACGCCAAGCTCCGCCCCCTGCCCCGAAGAGCTCCACTCAGCCCGGAGCGCCGCAGAGGAGGAGAGAGGAGCGGCGAGGAGAGAACAGGAGGGAGACTCCAGCCCGTCCTCGTCCACCTCCACCTCGCTGCTGTCGCTGCAGGACGCCAAGGACCGAGGTAAGCCACACCCACACCGCCTGACCACCTCCACTTAACAGGCAGCCCTCTGATTGGTCAGCTGTGTAGTAACCTGTGTGACCTTTGACCCCTCAGGTCACAAAAGAGTGATGGACTGTAACACGAGTCCGACGGCGAAGAAACACAAACGCAACCAGAAACGACCGCACACGCCGGGGAAGGCGGACAAGAACGGAGCAGGTGACCACCACTCTGATCATTATTGATTATTAATCATTATTAAGTCATTACTTTTCTCCATCATTACTGTTTCCATGGCAACGCTCCACGCCAAAAAGCAGCGAAAATTTCCCGATGTTAGCGGATAGGAGAGGGCGAGGCCATACTCTGACGTAGAAGCGCGATTCAAACATCCAAACGTCGACCGCGGTCCTGTGGTTTCAAACGTGTCGACGGCGCGTCGATATCTGGAACGGTTTGGTCACAGGAAGTGTTGGAGCGAGGGGCGCAAACGAGGAAGGGAAGTGAACGTGTCATCCCAGTTTTTAATTTCTAAATCGCCGCCACGGCCACAATTTTCCCTCGACACCCACAAATCAAACATCAGAACGTAGGGAATCTCCCCGCCGGACAGGAAATGGCGACCTTAAAGCCGTGAGACGCTCACTTTCTAACCTACGAGGTTTTGTTTGGGAGGAGCTTCCTGTTTCACCGCCATCCACCGACTGGCGCTCCCGTCTAAACCGTGAAGCGTAGAAACTCGTCCCTCTGAAATGTCGTCGCTGTATTCGAGCAGTCGCTCACGGTTCGGAGTTTTTTCCGATACGACATGTAGTTTGTCGGCAACGAGCCGTTTTGTCGGCACTACTGAGAAATCAAGATTCCTATAATGGAGCTGCTGAAAACATGGCGTGGTCTCCATATTTGAAGCTTGGCTGTGATGTCATACTTTGAGGTAGAAATGTGATTTGAACTCTGACCTTTAGATGAGACTTGAACCCTTCAACCTGCGAAAACCGCATTTCAACGTCTCTGACGGTTTTCCCACAAATTGAGTTTGTTTGAGCGGTCCTGTTCTAAGCTGTCACCATGGAGACGAGGCCCGCCCACCTGGTATCGATTGACAGCTGTCAGACGGATCAGATTCATGACAAAGACCTGAAATCATCAACGCTTTGACACATCAGCTCCATATTTAAGACACACCCCCCTCTGCAGCCATCTTGGATGTCCCCACCATCCCCAAACAGGAAGTGGCCCTAAACGCATTAATGCCCTCAGTGATCTCCACCCAAAACATGACCTGAATGTGAATAAACCGGCGGCAAGCAGCAGCCAATCAGCAAGCGGACAGGAACACGTCAAAACTTCCTGGAATTTTATTATTATTATTATTATTATTTATTTTTTATTATTATTATTACTGTTATTACTATGATTATTATTTTTTAACTGTTATTGTTATTAACAGGTTTATCATTATTATTATTATTATTATTATTATCATTGTAATTATTATTATAAACGTCGCCGTCGTCGTCGTCGTTGTCGTCGTTGATGTTGTTGTTGTTGTTGCCGTTCTCTGTTTGGGGGTCGGTGGTCTCCTGAGGTCTTTGTGGACCCTCAGAGTTTCTGACCCGGCTCCCTCAGGTCCATCAGTGTTCGTTCTCGCTCACGGTTTTAAGTTTGATTTCCTGAATATCTGGTGGAGCCCATGTGACCTCGGTCGCCATGGAAACCCAGAGAGAGGACAAACTGACCCAACAAACACACCCGTCCAATCACCTTTAACCTTTGACCCCTGTCTGCCCTCAGGTCACAGCAGTGACAGCGAGGACCAGTCCCGGGTCTCGTCTCTGACCCAGAAGTCTCAGAAGTCTCGCTGTCCCGGTCTGTCGTCCCCCCCCTCCAAAGACAAACACAACTTCTCTCCTCAGAGGACCTACAAGTGGACCTTCCAGCTCGGTAAAGACTCACTCTCACAGGTTCTGGTTCTGGTTCTGGTCTGTCAGACTCGGTCTAACCTTCTGCCCCCCCCCTCAGATGAGCTGGACTCCATGTCGAGCACAGAGAGGATCTCCTTCCTGCAGGAGAAGCTGCAGGAGATCAGGAAGTACTACATGACCCTGAAGTCGGAGGTGGCGTCCATCGACCGGCGCAGGAAACGGCTAAAAAAGAAGGAGCGGGAAGGTAGGGGGAGCCGCAGTGCATGCTGGGAAAACGCTCTGACACACAGTCCAGGGTGGTACTGATGCTGCGTTTGAGTTTCCTCTGAATCCAGACGTCGGAAAATGACGTCAAAACCCGAGTTTCCAACGCCAAGTCGGAAAAAAGCGAAAATCGGAGGAAGAAACAAGATGGCGACATCTACGACGTTTATTTATTTTTTCTGCTTGGCTTATGTTTTCGGACAAGACAAGCGCTAAAATAACTTTCGTAGATGTCGCCATCTTGTTTCTTCCTCCGATTTTCGCTTTTTTCCGACTTGGCGTTGGTAACTCGGGTTTTGACGTCATTTTCCGACATCTGACTTCAGAGGAAACTTGAGACTCGTCACATCGTCACAAAGTTGTGACGATGTTGTGGTGGGCGGGGTCATCGGGTAAACTTTAGTTGTATGCCCCACCCACTCTCTGCCCTTGTCCAATCACATGCCAGCGTTCTTCAGCGTGGTCATTTCCTGTGTCTGTGTCTCCGTCAGTGTCCAACACCACGGCGTCGACCTCCTCCGGCTCCTCGGACACCGGCATGAGTCCGTCCTCGGCCTCGCCCACTCAGAACACGGTGGCCGTGGAGTGCAGGTGATGACACGCCCACCCAGGCCCCGCCCATTCTCGCACATAACCCGGCCCTGCCCTCGTCTCGTCACAGACTCCGCCCACTCCGCCAGCTCTGAGGTCAGAGACTGAACCCACTGATGCAGGGGCTGATGGGAGCGGCACAAGCCCCGCCCCCTCAGCTATGAACTGACTTCCTGTTTGAGGAGAGCGAGAATCAGCCGTCTGTTCGGCGCCACAGAGGACGTCTTTGTTTCCTCGCTTCCTTTCCTTCTTTCCTTTCCTTCCTTCCTCCAGGATGTTTCCTCATTAAAAAGTGGTCAGAGGTCAGAGGTCAGCACGGCTCTTTATGCAACTTCCTGTTTGCCCCCCCGATATTTTTGAAGAAGAGAGAGAGTCGGCGTGCTGCGGGCGATCGAGAACTTTTATAAAAACAAACAGAGACTTTTATTTTGGTAAAAACACGGATGATGATGACGATGATGATGAAGGTCACAGGTGACCCGGTTCTGCTCCTCCTCCTCATCAGTTTGAAGTTCTGGTCCAGATCCCGTCTCTGAACTTCGGCTCCATGAGCTCCTGTCTCCTCCTCCTCCTTTTCTTCTTCGTTGGTTTTCTTCTTCCTCTTCTGCCTGGAGGACCTCTGCTGCATTACTTCCTGTCCTCTCTTCTTCCTCTTCTGTGGCGCTCAGACAGACAGACGGACAGACGGCTGGTTGGCGCTCGTGTTTTCGTTGTTTGTACATAAAGAAGAAATAAACCCCGCCCCCTCCCTCCTACCTGTATTTGAAGAGCAGAAGAAGAAGAAGAAGAAGGTTGTTGTTGTTTCTGTAAAGAATGATTTCTAATATTTTTTAAGACGAGAAGACTCTTTGTACTCTTGGATTATTATTATTATTCTTCTTCTCTTTGACTCCGCCTCTCTTTGCTTTTTTTCTATGTGCTGTTTTTGTTAGAGACACACTGTAAATACACACACACACACGCACACACACACACACACACACACAGAGGAGAGTGTGTGTGTGTGTGAGGAGAACAGAGATCTCTGTTTCTAATAAAGTTTTTAAATCCGTCCTCCGGTCCTCTGATTCTGATCCACTGAAAAACTAAGTCCAGAACCGGACTCTGGACTCTGGACTCTGGACTCTGGACCCTGAATGAGGAGGTCTACAGTGGATCTAAACGTCGACTCACTCCTGATCAACCTCCAGGTTTCTGTCATGTAAGAAAATTAAATCAACATAAATAATTTCAGAACTTCTTCCTCCTTTAATGTGACCTTTGTAGTGATTTGAAATGAGCCTCACAAGGCCGCACCAAAATATATGTAGCGATTTGAAATGAGCCTCACAAGGCCGCACCAAAATAATACTTGGCGATTGGAATTTATAATAAATGTCTGAAGATTAATAATCTCAAATTATGACATTTATGCACTCGTTGAAAGGGGCACCACCCACCCTTAATGGTGGGAAAATAAAGAAAACAAAAGTTTAATTCAGAAATCAAACATCAAGTCAGTTTTAATTAATCAGTCTTAATTAATCAGTCTTAATTAATCAGTCTCATATCTTAAGTCGAAATTCTAATTTCAGGGACTCCACTTCTGGAAGAACACTAACAGACAGGAACTTAGAAAAATAATGATCTGTTTATTACAGGATAAATGATGGTACAACACACATGCAATAAATGATGATAAGATAATGAAGATAGATAATAATAGGTGAATAAATAAAGATTCTGAGTCAGGCTAGGAGCACTAAAGTTAATGATAGTGAGTGAATATGCGCTAACATATTAACCTACACTAACTTTGGTGTCGAGATAAACTCGAGTGTAGATTTGGAGGAATCTAAGATCACCAGAAATAGGTGGATATCTGAGTTATGAACGCGTGAGACAGCATCAGCCCTGTCTGGAGCTCTGGAGGTTTGCATACTTAAGTGAGACTGGTCCTTGGAGAAGATGGAGCAGGTTCCGAAGGTCCGGGGCTACTGGCGGTTCGAGCGGTTCAGCTCAGAAGACGACTGAAGTCAGCCGAAGGATGAGCCAGGAGTTGCAGCACTCGGGCCCGAAGCAAAGCCAGCGCCTGTGGATCCTGTGGATGCTCGTTTGGGTACTTCTTTGGTCTCACTCAAAAACTCTGGCACAGAGGATGACCTGGGCCTGCTGGGTTGCGTTCAGAGGTGACTTTGAAATCACGCAGAAAACTCAGAAAAACGAGGCTCGAAGAGCAGAGAAAACTTTCAAAAATGGCTTCGCGAAATTAAAGAAAAATCAATCAAAGGCTTAATCTTGAATTGCTATGCGCACAAAAAGTTGAAGTTTCAAAACTTGAACTAAGACGATGTTAAAGAAAAATCAACGTGAATCAACACGTGGCGTAAAACTTAGAAGACTAAGAAAAAGTTCTAAGAGAAAACAAAGAAACGCACCACAGAAGGGTGTGGACAGAAGAAAAGGGGCATAAGAGCCGGGGACAAGAGAGTCAGCAGAAGAGCAGAAGCATAAGAGAGGACAAGAGCATAAGAGGAATAAGAGAGAATAAGCGAGTGAGCAACCCCACTTCACTGGTTTTATCTTCTTCACACTGGGAGTGGCTCCGGCGTGTGTGTGAGGAGACAGAGGAGGGGTCGTGTGGTCTTTGATTATTTGATCTAACTTATTCTTTTGGCTGGTAAAAGAGTCAGATCTGATACTCACTCACTATGATTAATATCATTGAATGCTTGGTTTCATGATAAATAATTTGATACTAAACACATATGAATGAAGTGTAGGATCACATCAAACATTCTCATTATGTTTTAAGTATCACATTGAACATGCTAAATTACTCTGAAATGAAACAGATAGTAACACATAGAAACTGTGAACGACAAAAGAGTAAACACATGTGAATGAACGTCATCATGATTAATAATGGATTCTAAATACTCACATTCAGATTATTCAGTGACATTATAACCACCTAATGGTTAAGATACTAAATAAATAACTAAAATATAAACCAAACATTTCTAAACTATTTCTGTTACTTAGAGTAAACTTAGGATTCATAGTCAATAAATTTAACTCTTAAAAGTTCATGAAACAGTCTGAAAAGCTGTTGGTCTAAAGAACTAAAGAATAAGGATTTATTCTGTCAGATAAGATAACTTGGCTTCTGAAGCACATAGAAAAACGGGAAACATCTCATTTTAACACAAATTTCATGATTAGACAGATTAGTACATTGCTGAATGCATAAGATGTCATGATCAGTCATTTGTATTCTTTCACCAAAGGAATGCAGTCTTTATCAGTGTATGGTCGAGCAGGGTTTTACGACCGAGGTCTGGAGGTCAGTGTCCCCCCTTATCCTGGGGTCCGTATGTTCACACACTTTAAGACGCTAAATCTCAAATGGGAGATCTGGGTTGAGACGTTAATGTTTATTTAGATGGTCAGCAAATGGAGTCAGTTTGAAAGGTAATAAAAACTCTGTCTCTGTTCGCCGAACTGACCAATCCTGAAGAGTCAGAGGTTTAGTCAACCTCCGGTTGGGTCACTTATTTAACCTGAAAGGGCAAACACGTCTGGAAAGATTTATATCCTGTTTCCTGGGACCAGATAAGGAAACTTTCCTGTAAGGAATGTGTGGGTTTCACATCCAGGGTTGTCTTGATTGCTACAGTCCCCCCTTCGTCACGGTGGTCCTGTCCATGGAGCATCGGGACGACGAGTAGACAACCATGAAGCAGCAGCAGGTGTATGCAAATAGGACTGATGCGTCTCGTCATCACTATGTGAATCACTAGTACTGCTTTGAGATAAAATTAAGCATGCATTAAGCTATCAAATAAAATAGTCTTGTTGTTAGACTTTTCTCAGTTAACTATTGGTAGACTAATGTGAAAGAAAATCTCCTAATTTTCAGTATTAATGAGATTTAGGAAAGCACTATTTAGTCTGAATGCTAACTGGATCTAAAGCTATAGCTGTTTTTCATGCTTGCTGGAGAAGTCTGAAAGTTCAATTTCAGTTTCAAAAATGGTTAAGACTTAGGTGGAAAAGAAATGTCTGCTATAGACATATTAACCATCTGTGTATGAGCATAGTCAACCTGAATCACAAACATCAAAAGTTTACTGCACAGAGTTTCTCTTAAACTTTGTCTGTTAAACTTGGGGATGATGCTCTTATTGGTTTGACTAATTATCTGCTGTTGAGTCTGAAATTTGTCAATCTGAGTCTTAGTGACAGAAATTTCAGCTTTTAATGTGTTCATGGGATATTTGACAGCTGACAAGCTGACCATATTGACAGAGGAGAGACAAATGCTAACAAAGAAAGCAGCAACTGGTATTGCAGTCATCAATGTATCACCACAGCATTTGGATATCTTATTGGAGTCATTTAGCTTTGGCTGAGTGACTTCTGCTTTCGCAGGACTCACACCTTCATGACTCCGCAGTGTTAATCTCAGTGGTTAGCTGAGTAGTCATGTTTATTCACCTTCAAAGTGGATGAAACCGATTGAGGTGGATAATAAGATCGTCGTTTCTGAGAGTGTGATTTACTCTGATTCTGCCAGTCATTCACCCCACTTTGGCGGTGTTGATGGTTTTTCCTTTGTCTGGGATAAAACCCACCGTGACGGGAGTCTGAATAACAACAGTTGGTCTCAAAGTTTACCTGGCGTTGGTCTGTGTCAGAACTGGGCCTTGGTGTGTAACTTTGACCTTTGTGAGTTTGTTGAGGTCGAAAAGGTTTTGGGGGCCTGGTTAACCACTCATTTGGAGGCTTATCGGAGCCTGAAAATACACAGTCTGAAGCTTCGTTCAGCTCCATGGGCAGTGATTTTGTCCCCATAGCCAAGAGAGTAACGGGCTCTGCTTTCTTAGCCAAAGTTTGTCGTTGTTTGGCAAAACCTTTTACAGCAAGTTCACGAAGCTGTCGGCTAGTCAAAGTGTTTGGACAAGCTAAGACGCCAAGGTGATGACTGGTGGTAGGGTGGAGGTTCTGGACGAACAGCGTTTTGAAGTTCAAGTCCTCCTCCATTTCTGGTTCATTTCGGAAACCAAAGTAAGCTTCGCGTAAGCGGTTGTAATACTGTTGGGGAGATTCTGATCTCCCTTGTTTAATAGACAGAGCAGCAGAGAGGCCTGTCTGGGTCAAATAGTCAGAAAACTCTTCGATTAATGCTTGGCAGAGCAAGTCATAATTATTTCTGACATGATAAGGCTGTCGTTCAAGGAAACTGCTAACCTCTCGACTTGACGTCGCCTTAATAAGGTAGATTTTGTCATCAATGGTTGCACCTGGAAATTTCCTCAGGTAAAAGTCAATGTCTTTCAAGTAGGTGCAGGTGTCAATAGCACCTTGGTGCTCAGGTTCAAAGCGTGCTATGATGCGAGCAATTTTGTCAAGATCCCTGTCTGAGGGAAATGGTAAGAAGCCATCATGAGGAGGAGAGTAGGACTCTTGGTTTAAGGATGACCTCTCAGGGTCAAGCAGGGTCCTGTCATGATGCTGAGAGAGATACTTAAGAGTTGGTTTGGAAGGAAGTGATGGCGCTCTCTCAGGAGGCTGATCACCTATCATTTCTTCAAGAAACGTTTGCTTCATGCGTTCTCTTTGGGCTCGACCTGACTGGAGGGAGCATCGTAACTCTCTTTGGGCATCTTCAAGTTCTTTATCTGTCTTTTCTTGCCGTTCTTGACAAAGAATTAACTGTCTTTGAGCTATCTGGAGCTGGTGCTGTAAGGTAGAAGTTTGCTTCTCCTTAACTTCAAGAGCTTCAGCACGCACTTTGACCAGTGCTTTCAAAGCTTTTACATCTTCTGTTGCTTGCTCTAGTAGGGATTCTGACTGTATCAGATCCTCTGTGGTCTTAGCAAGCTGCTTATTCATGTCATCAAGTTCTTTCTCCTTTTTGTAAAGGGTTTCATTAAGTCTTTCAATCTTGTCTTTGAGATCAAGATTTTCTTCATGACTTATCAGTGAGGGAAGCTTTGACGCTTCACATCTGGCACTGTGTTTTCTAAAACACTTAAAGACTTCTTAGTCTCCTCTAGCGTCTTTTTCAGAGCGCTGTTTTCATCTTTTTGCGCCTTTATCTTTGCTAAAGCGCATTCCAGCAAGTAGTCTTTATACTCAAGCTGAGAAGACATCATGACAGACATGCATCTAGTGAGCTCTTTGTCACGAAGTGTCGTGGTTAAGGCTGTTTCCAGTAAGTCAGCCATTGCATCCTCCGGATTGGAGGGTTTGGCCTTTTGAATCTTAGTCATATACTGAGGTATCAGCTGACTAGTCAAGTTTGCCAACACTGTGTGTATGTCCCTCAGGGGGTCTCCCTGGCTGGACTCTTTTGTGTTAGGCATGTTTGGTTTTGGTAAAGAGGTGCAGCTGGTTGGTTGATGAGTTTGAGTTGACTTAAAATAAAAGGAAGAAGCAAAATATCAAACTAAGTGGGTTAATCGACTTAATTTATCAGTGCTTGATAAAGAGAAAGAGCCTATCTGAGTAGATCTCTAATGGAGAGAAAAATAACATAAAGTTAAATTCATTTCAATGAAAATTGAAAACAAAAGGTGAAATAATGTTAAATTAAATTTAACATCAGATACAGAACCATTGAATAAAGGGTTCAAATTGTCTCTGTGTTGCAGAGATCAGCAAAGCTTAAATAAAATGCCTGATGCAGTTGGATGAATTTGAAAAATCAATGAAATTGTCAATTTAAGGAATTAACTCTGAAGTCAATTCACAAATTGCAATAAATCCAAAGGTTCAACTACCAAATCCATCTGGAGTGTTAAAAGAAATTTCAAATATTAATTAATTTGTTCATTAATTAATTAATCTTATGAGGAGGGTTAATACATTCATGTATTATAGGGAACAGTAAAACTGCTCAATGGTGTGATAAGTAACAACAGGATCAGGTGATTGATTCAAGGAGTTACTTCATCAATACCTTATGGAGGCTCTTATAACAAAGATAAAAATCAAAAATCAATGATCAATGATTTAGAATAAGCACATCAAACTTCATCAACCAAGTCAATCACTTGAATTATGTCTGTAGAGTGTTACACACTGACTACAGGGAGGCAGTACAGCTGGCTGATACTGCAGGCAGATAATAGCAGTGTTAGCTCAATACCAAAAGCAACCATGTGGGGCAGTATGGAGTTGGGGTAACTGCACAAGCTCAACACAAGTGGAGAAGAAGAAGAAAAGAGGAAACAGTCATCCAACTAGCCTCTTGTGGCTGTGAGGAGTTGGGAAGTGTGCAAGGAAGGGGCCTTTAGGCTCTGCCTCCTTGAAGGGCCTTATCTGCTTAAGGCCAAATGGTCAATCTCTCCACTGACAACAAAGGGTTAACATTTCACAGCAGGCTGCGTCTGCACCCTCAAACATAGAACTTTACACCATCTGCTCAGGCCGATTGGTTCAATAAAATCATTTACAGGAACAAGGATCAAAGTGGCAAATCCTTAAACAGCAGATTCAACTGCAGACTTAAAAAAAATCACAAATGCGGCGATTTGTGATCACGGATTTTGTCTGAATTCATTCAAACAACAGCCTCCCACTGTTACAGTGGTTTCCTGTGACAGGTAGTTAATCTGTCAGGGGAAAGGAGGAAATCTGAATCCCATACTGTATAGTTACTAGAACTTCGTAGCAGACGATAGAGACAAGAATCAAAGTGACAAATCCCTCAACAGCAGATTCAACTGCAGACTTTAAAATCACAAATGTGGCGATTTGTGATCACAAATTTTGTCTGAATTCAATCAAACAACAACCTCCCACTGTTACAGTGGTTTCCTGTGACAGGTAGCTAATCTGTCAGGGGAAAGGAGGAAATCTGAATCCCATATAGTTACTAGAACCTCGTAGCAGACTACAGAGACTTCAGGGGCTTGAAACCACAGCTCGGAGCATCGCGAACACTGGGTTCAGCCAAAGGCCTTAAATACAAGCGTACGGCGACGCAACAATCGTGCACTTAAATATTGGACAGTCTAGACAGAGCAGAGGAGTCAGTCTCACTGCTACTCAGAACAACATTTCACGCTGTCCAGCTCAAACACAGACTACAGGCATGTAGTACAAAAGTGTGTGAAACACAGAGCATAAAGGTTTTATGCATAGATCAGGAAAACATCAGAACTTAGTCAAGCAACTTCAGCAAGCATAGCATTGATTGTGATTAAGTCTAAAATAGCCTGGAAATAAGTTTCTCTCATCAATTTGGAAGGCTAAGTTTTAGGTTGTCTGTTAGTATCCAGAAGTTTTGTTTGAAACGCCTCACACGGGGCACCAAAATATATGTAGTGATTTGAAATGAGCCTCACAAGGCCGCACCAAAATATATGTAGCGATTTGAAATGAGCCTCACAAGGCCGCACCAAAATAATACTTGGCGATTGGAATTTATAATAAATGTCTGAAGATTAATAATCTCAAATTATGACATTTATGCACTCGTTGAAAGGGGCACCACCCACCCTTAATGGTGGGAAAATAAAGAAAACAAAAGTTTAATTCAGAAATCAAACATCAAGTCAGTTTTAATTAATCAGTCTTAATTAATCAGTCTTAATTAATCAGTCTCATATCTTAAGTCGAAATTCTAATTTCAGGGACTCCACTTCTGGAAGAACACTAACAGACAGGAACTTAGAAAAATAATGATCTGTTTATTACAGGATAAATGATGGTACAACACACATGCAATAAATGATGATAAGATAATGAAGATAGATAATAATAGGTGAATAAATAAAGATTCTGAGTCAGGCTAGGAGCACTAAAGTTAATGATAGTGAGTGAATATGCGCTAACATATTAACCTACACTAACTTTGGTGTCGAGATAAACTCGAGTGTAGATTTGGAGGAATCTAAGATCACCAGAAATAGGTGGATATCTGAGTTATGAACGCGTGAGACAGCATCAGCCCTGTCTGGAGCTCTGGAGGTTTGCATACTTAAGTGAGACTGGTCCTTGGAGAAGATGGAGCAGGTTCCGAAGGTCCGGGGCTACTGGCGGTTCGAGCGGTTCAGCTCAGAAGACGACTGAAGTCAGCCGAAGGATGAGCCAGGAGTTGCAGCACTCGGGCCCGAAGCAAAGCCAGCGCCTGTGGATCCTGTGGATGCTCGTTTGGGTACTTCTTTGGTCTCACTCAAAAACTCTGGCACAGAGGATGACCTGGGCCTGCTGGGTTGCGTTCAGAGGTGACTTTTAAATCACGCAGAAAACTCAGAAAAACGAGGCTCGAAGAGCAGAGAAAACTTTCAAAAATGGCTTTGCAAAATTAAAGAAAAATCAATCAAAGGCTTAATCTTGAATTGCTATGCGCACAAAAAGTTGAAGTTTCAAAACTTGAACTAAGACGATGTTAAAGAAAAATCAACGTGAATCAACACGTGGCGTAAAACTTAGAAGACTAAGAAAAAGTTCTAAGAGAAAACAAAGAAACGCACCACAGAAGGGTGTGGACAGAAGAAAAGGGGCATAAGAGCCGGGGACAAGAGAGTCAGCAGAAGAGCAGAAGCATAAGAGAGGACAAGAGCATAAGAGGAATAAGAGAGAATAAGCGAGTGAGCAACCCCACTTCACTGGTTTTATCTTCTCACACTGGGTGTGTCTGAGGAGAAAGAGGAGGGGTCATCGGGTCTCTGATTATTTGATCTAACTTATTCTTTTGGCTGGTAAAAGAGTCAGATCTGATACTCACTCACTATGATTAATATCATTGAATGCTTGGTTTCATGATAAATAATTTGATACTAAACACATATGAATGAAGTGTAGGATCACATCAAACATTCTCATTATGTTTTAAGTATCACATTGAACATGCTAAATTACTCTGAAATGAAACAGATAGTAACACATAGAAACTGTGAACGACAAAAGAGTAAACACATGTGAATGAACGTCATCATGATTAATAATGGATTCTAAATACTCACATTCAGATTATTCAGTGACATTATAACCACCTAATGGTTAAGATACTAAATAAATAACTAAAATATAAACCAAACATTTCTAAACTATTTCTGTTACTTAGAGTAAACTTAGGATTCATAGTCAATAAATTTAACTCTTAAAAGTTCATGAAACAGTCTGAAAAGCTGTTGGTCTAAAGAACTAAAGAATAAGGATTTATTCTGTCAGATAAGATAACTTGGCTTCTGTAGCACATAGAAAAACGGGAAACATCTCATTTTAACACAAATTTCATGATTAGACAGATTAGTACATTGCTGAATGCATAAGATGTCATGATCAGTCATTTGTATTCTTTCACCAAAGGAATGCAGTCTTTATCAGTGTATGGTCGAGCAGGGTTTTACGACCGAGGTCTGGAGGTCAGTGTCCCCCCTTATCCTGGGGTCCGTATGTTCACACACTTTAAGACGCTTAATCTCAAATGGGAGATCTGGGTTAAGGTTAATGTTTATTTAGATGGTCAGCAAATGGAGTCAGTTTGAAAGGTAATAAAAACTCTGTCTCTGTTCGCCGAACTGACCAATCCTGAAGAGTCAGAGGTTTAGTCAACCTCCGGTTGGGTCACTTATTTAACCTGAAAGGGCAAACACGTCTGGAAAGATTTATATCCTGTTTCCTGGGACCAGATAAGGAAACTTTCCTGTAAGGAATGTGTGGGTTTCACATCCAGGGTTGTCTTGATTGCTACAGTCCCCCCTTCGTCACGGTGGTCCTGTCCATGGAGCATCGGGACGACGAGTAGACAACCATGAAGCAGCAGCAGGTGTATGCAAATAGGACTGATGCGTCTCGTCATCACTATGTGAATCACTAGTACTGCTTTGAGATAAAATTAAGCATGCATTAAGCTATCAAATAAAATAGTCTTGTTGTTAGACTTTTCTCAGTTAACTATTGGTAGACTAATGTGAAAGAAAATCTCCTAATTTTCAGTATTAATGAGATTTAGGAAAGCACTATTTAGTCTGAATGCTAACTGGATCTAAAGCTATAGCTGTTTTTCATGCTTGCTGGAGAAGTCTGAAAGTTCCATTTCAGTTTCAAAAATGGTTAAGACTTAGGTGGAAAAGAAATGTCTGCTATAGACATATTAACCATCTGTGTATGAGCATAGTCAACCTGAATCACAAACATCAAAAGTTTACTGCACAGAGTTTCTCTTAAACTTTGTCTGTTAAACTTGGGGATGATGCTCTTATTGGTTTGACTAATTATCTGCTGTTGAGTCTGAAATTTGTCAATCTGAGTCTTAGTGACAGAAATTTCAGGTTTTCATCTGTTCATGGGATATTTGACAGCTGACAAGCTGACCATATTGACAGAGGAGAGACAAATGCTAACAAAGAAAGCAGCAACTGGTATTGCAGTCATCAATGTATCACCACAGCATTTGGATATCTTATTGGAGTCATTTAGCTTTGGCTGGGTGACTTCTGCTTTCGCAGGACTCACACCTTCATGACTCCGCAGTGTTAATCTCAGTGGTTAGCTGAGTAGTCATGTTTATTCACCTTCAAAGTGGATGAAACCGATTGAGGTGGATAATAAGATCGTCGTTTCTGAGAGTGTGATTTACTCTGATTCTGCCAGTCATTCACCCCACTTTGGCGGTGTTGATGGTTTTTCCTTTGTCTGGGACAAAACCCACCGTGACGGGAGTCTGAATAACAACAGTTGGTCTCAAAGTTTACCTGGCGTTGGTCTGTGTCAGAACTGGGCCTTGGTGTGTAACTTTGACCTTTGTGAGTGTGTTGAGGTCGAAAAGGTTTTGGAGGCCTGGTTAACCACTCATTTGGAGGCTTATCGGAGCCTGAAAAAACACAGTCTGAAGCTTCGTTCAGCTCCATGGGCAGTGATTTTGTCCCCATAGCCAAGAGAGTAACGGGCTCTGCTTTCTTAGCCAAAGTTTGTCGTTGTTTGGCAAAACCTTTTACAGCAAGTTCACGAAGCTGTCGGCTAGTCAAAGTGTTTGGACAAGCTAAGACGCCAAGGTGATGACTGGTGGTAGGGTGGAGGTTCTGGACGAACAGCGTTTTGAAGTTCAAGTCCTCCTCCATTTCTGGTTCATTTCGGAAACCAAAGTAAGCTTCGCGTAAGCGGTTGTAATACTGTTGGGGAGATTCTGATCTCCCTTGTTTAATAGACAGAGCAGCAGAGAGGCCTGTCTGGGTCAAATAGTCAGAAAACTCTTCGATTAATGCTTGGCAGAGCAAGTCATAATTATTTCTGACATGATAAGGCTGTCGTTCAAGGAAACTGCTAACCTCTCGACTTGACGTCGCCTTAATAAGGTAGATTTTGTCATCAATGGTTGCACCTGGAAATTTCCTCAGGTAAAAGTCAATGTCTTTCAAGTAGGTGCAGGTGTCAATAGCACCTTGGTGCTCAGGTTCAAAGCGTGCTATGATGCGAGCAATTTTGTCAAGATCCCTGTCTGAGGGAAATGGTAAGAAGCCATCATGAGGAGGAGAGTAGGACTCTTGGTTTAAGGATAACCTCTCAGGGTCAAGCAGGGTCCTGTCATGATGCTGAGAGAGATACTTAAGAGTTGGTTTGGAAGGAAGTGATGGCGCTCTCTCAGGAGGCTGATCACCTATCATTTCTTCAAGAAACGTTTGCTTCATGCGTTCTCTTTGGGCTCGACCTGACTGGAGGGAGCATCGTAACTCTCTTTGGGCATCTTCAAGTTCTTTATCTGTCTTTTCTTGCCGTTCTTGACAAAGAATTAACTGTCTTTGAGCTATCTGGAGCTGGTGCTGTAAGGTAGAAGTTTGCTTCTCCTTAACTTCAAGAGCTTCAGCACGCACTTTGACCAGTGCTTTCAAAGCTTTTACATCTTCTGTTGCTTGCTCTAGTAGGGATTCTGACTGTATCAGATCCTCTGTGGTCTTAGCAAGCTGCTTATTCATGTCATCAAGTTCTTTCTCCTTTTTGTAAAGGGTTTCATTAAGTCTTTCAATCTTGTCTTTAAGATCAAGATTTTCTTCATGACTTATCAGTGAGGGAAGCTTTGACGCTTCACATCTGGCACTGTGTTTTTCTAAAACACTTAAAGACTTCTTAGTCTCCTCTAGCGTCTTTTTCAGAGCGCTGTTTTCATCTTTTTGCGCCTTTATCTTTGCTAAAGCGCATTCCAGCAAGTAGTCTTTATACTCAAGCTGAGAAGACATCATGACAGACATGCATCTAGTGAGCTCTTTGTCACGAAGTGTCGTGGTTAAGGCTGTTTCCAGTAAGTCAGCCATTTCATCCTCCGGATTGGAGGGTTTGGCCTTTTGAATCTTAGTCATGTACTGAGGTATCAACTGACTAGTCAAGTTTGCCAACACTGTGTGTATGTCCCTCAGGGGGTCTCCCTGGCTGGACTCTTTTGTGTTAGGCATGTTTGGTTTTGGTAAAGAGGTGCAGCTGGTTGGTTGATGAGTTTGAGTTGACTTAAAATAAAAGGAAGAAGCAAAATATCAAACTAAGTGGGTTAATCGACTTAATTTATCAGTGCTTGATAAAGAGAAAGAGCCTATCTGAGTAGATCTCTAATGGAGAGAAAAATAACATAAAGTTAAATTCATTTCAATGAAAATTGAAAACAAAAGGTGAAATAATGTTAAATTAAATTTAACATCAGATACAGAACCATTGAATAAAGGGTTCAGTTTGTCTCCGTGTTGCAGAGATCAGCAAAGCTTAAATAAAATGCCTGATGCAGTTGGATGAATTTGAAAAATCAATGAAATTGTCAATTTAAGGAATTAACTCTGAAGTCAATTCACAAATTGCAATAAATCCAAAGGTTCAACTACCAAATCCATCTGGAGTGTTAAAAGAAATTTCAAATATTAATTAATTTGTTCATTAATTAATTAATCTTATGAGGAGGGTTAATACATTCATGTATTATAGGGAACAGTAAAACTGCTCAATGGTGTGATAAGTAACAACAGGATCAGGTGATTGATTCAAGGAGTTACTTCATCAATACCTTATGGAGGCTCTTATAACAAAGATAAAAATCAAAAATCAATGATCAATGATTTAGAATAAGCACATCAAACTTCATCAACCAAGTCAATCACTTGAATTATGTCTGTAGAGTGTTACACACTGACTACAGGGAGGCAGTACAGCTGGCTGATACTGCAGGCAGATAATAGCAGTGTTAGCTCAATACCAAAAGCAACCATGTGGGGCAGTATGGAGTTGGGGTAACTGCACAAGCTCAACACAAGTGGAGAAGAAGAAGAAAAGAGGAAACAGTCATCCAACTAGCCTCTTGTGGCTGTGAGGAGTTGGGAAGTGTGCAGGAAGGGGCCTTTAGGCTCTGCCTCCTTGAAGGGCCTTATCTGCTTAAGGCCAAATGGTCAGTCTCTCCACTGACAACAAAGGGTTAACATTTCACAGCAGGCTGCGTCTGCACCCTCAAACATAGAACTTTACACCATCTGCTCAGGCCGATTGGTTCAATAAAATCATTTACAGGAACAAGGATCAAAGTGGCAAATCCTTAAACAGCAGATTCAACTGCAGACTTAAAAAAAAATCACAAATGCGGCGATTTGTGATCACGGATTTTGTCTGAATTCATTCAAACAACAGCCTCCCACTGTTACAGTGGTTTCCTGTGACAGGTAGTTAATCTGTCAGGGGAAAGGAGGAAATCTGAATCCCATACTGTATAGTTACTAGAACTTCGTAGCAGACGATAGAGACAAGAATCAAAGTGACAAATCCCTCAACAGCAGATTCAACTGCAGACTTTAAAATCACAAATGTGGCGATTTGTGATCACAAATTTTGTCTGAATTCAATCAAACAACAACCTCCCACTGTTACAGTGGTTTCCTGTGACAGGTAGCTAATCTGTCAGGGGAAAGGAGGAAATCTGAATCCCATATAGTTACTAGAACCTCGTAGCAGACTACAGAGACTTCAGGGGCTTGAAACCACAGCTCGGAGCATCGCGAACACTGGGTTCAGCCAAAGGCCTTAAATACAAGCGTACAGCGACGCAACAATCGTGCACTTAAATATTGGACAGTCTAGACAGAGCAGAGGAGTCAGTCTCACTGCTACTCAGAACAGCATTTCACGCTGTCCAGCTCAAACACAGACTACAGGCATGTAGTACAAAAGTGTGTGAAACACAGGGCATAAAGGTTTTATGCATAGATCAGGAAAACATCAGAACTTAGTCAAGCAACTTCAGCAAGCATAGCATTGATTGTGATTAAGTCTAAAATAGCCTGGAAATAAGTTTCTCTCATCAATTTGGAAGGCTAAGTTTTAGGTTGTCTGTTAGTATCCAGAAGTTTTGTTTGAAACGCCTCACACGGGGCACCAAAATATATGTAGTGATTTGAAATGAGCCTCACAAGGCCGCACCAAAATATATGTAGCGATTTGAAATGAGCCTCACAAGGCCGCACCAAAATAATACTTGGCGATTGGAATTTATAATAAATGTCTGAAGATTAATAATCTCAAATTATGACATTTATGCACTCGTTGAAAGGGGCACCACCCACCCTTAATGGTGGGAAAATAAAGAAAACAAAAGTTTAATTCAGAAATCAAACATCAAGTCAGTTTTAATTAATCAGTCTTAATTAATCAGTCTTAATTAATCAGTCTCATATCTTAAGTCGAAATTCTAATTTCAGGGACTCCACTTCTGGAAGAACACTAACAGACAGGAACTTAGAAAAATAATGATCTGTTTATTACAGGATAAATGATGGTACAACACACATGCAATAAATGATGATAAGATAATGAAGATAGATAATAATAGGTGAATAAATAAAGATTCTGAGTCAGGCTAGGAGCACTAAAGTTAATGATAGTGAGTGAATATGCGCTAACATATTAACCTACACTAACTTTGGTGTCGAGATAAACTCGAGTGTAGATTTGGAGGAATCTAAGATCACCAGAAATAGGTGGATATCTGAGTTATGAACGCGTGAGACAGCATCAGCCCTGTCTGGAGCTCTGGAGGTTTGCATACTTAAGTGAGACTGGTCCTTGGAGAAGATGGAGCAGGTTCCGAAGGTCCGGGGCTACTGGCGGTTCGAGCGGTTCAGCTCAGAAGACGACTGAAGTCAGCCGAAGGATGAGCCAGGAGTTGCAGCACTCGGGCCCGAAGCAAAGCCAGCGCCTGTGGATCCTGTGGATGCTCGTTTGGGTACTTCTTTGGTCTCACTCAAAAACTCTGGCACAGAGGATGACCTGGGCCTGCTGGGTTGCGTTCAGAGGTGACTTTTAAATCACGCAGAAAACTCAGAAAAACGAGGCTCGAAGAGCAGAGAAAACTTTCAAAAATGGCTTTGCGAAATTAAAGAAAAATCAATCAAAGGCTTAATCTTGAATTGCTATGCGCACAAAAAGTTGAAGTTTCAAAACTTGAACTAAGACGATGTTAAAGAAAAATCAACGTGAATCAACACGTGGCGTAAAACTTAGAAGACTAAGAAAAAGTTCTAAGAGAAAACAAAGAAACGCACCACAGAAGGGTGTGGACAGAAGAAAAGGGGCATAAGAGCCGGGGACAAGAGAGTCAGCAGAAGAGCAGAAGCATAAGAGAGGACAAGAGCATAAGAGGAATAAGAGAGAATAAGCGAGTGAGCAACCCCACTTCACTGGTTTTATCTTCTCACACTGGGTGTGTCTGAGGAGAAAGAGGAGGGGTCATCGGGTCTCTGATTATTTGATCTAACTTATTCTTTTGGCTGGTAAAAGAGTCAGATCTGATACTCACTCACTATGATTAATATCATTGAATGCTTGGTTTCATGATAAATAATTTGATACTAAACACATATGAATGAAGTGTAGGATCACATCAAACATTCTCATTATGTTTTAAGTATCACATTGAACATGCTAAATTACTCTGAAATGAAACAGATAGTAACACATAGAAACTGTGAACGACAAAAGAGTAAACACATGTGAATGAACGTCATCATGATTAATAATGGATTCTAAATACTCACATTCAGATTATTCAGTGACATTATAACCACCTAATGGTTAAGATACTAAATAAATAACTAAAATATAAACCAAACATTTCTAAACTATTTCTGTTACTTAGAGTAAACTTAGGATTCATAGTCAATAAATTTAACTCTTAAAAGTTCATGAAACAGTCTGAAAAGCTGTTGGTCTAAAGAACTAAAGAATAAGGATTTATTCTGTCAGATAAGATAACTTGGCTTCTGTAGCACATAGAAAAACGGGAAACATCTCATTTTAACACAAATTTCATGATTAGACAGATTAGTACATTGCTGAATGCATAAGATGTCATGATCAGTCATTTGTATTCTTTCACCAAAGGAATGCAGTCTTTATCAGTGTATGGTCGAGCAGGGTTTTACGACCGAGGTCTGGAGGTCAGTGTCCCCCCTTATCCTGGGGTCCGTATGTTCACACACTTTAAGACGCTTAATCTCAAATGGGAGATCTGGGTTAAGGTTAATGTTTATTTAGATGGTCAGCAAATGGAGTCAGTTTGAAAGGTAATAAAAACTCTGTCTCTGTTCGCCGAACTGACCAATCCTGAAGAGTCAGAGGTTTAGTCAACCTCCGGTTGGGTCACTTATTTAACCTGAAAGGGCAAACACGTCTGGAAAGATTTATATCCTGTTTCCTGGGACCAGATAAGGAAACTTTCCTGTAAGGAATGTGTGGGTTTCACATCCAGGGTTGTCTTGATTGCTACACCTTTGACCTTTGACCTGAACAACAGAAACCGCTGAGGTTATGTGGTTACAGAAGTGTGTTCACCCTTTAATAAGTGGGGGTGTGGCTTCGTTCAGATGTAACCAATCACATTCAAACACACCTGTTACCAGTTAAAGAGCCTCTGATCAGCTGTTGTCGAGGCGACCAAGAGGCCGACAGCAGCACTGAAGGAGCTGCTGCATGAGACGACGACCTCCTGCTGTCTTCATGTGTCTGGGCTGTGGGGTCAGGAGGTGAAGACCGAAACCTTATCTTATAAAGAACAACATCAGAGTCCAGATTAATTCAGCAGACAGACGTGGGAACATGTGTCATGGTCTGATGGAACCAACATCCCCAGAAGAAGAAGAAGACCACAGCGACAGTGAAGCATGGTGGTGGCAGCATCATGTTCTGGGCTGTTTCTCTTAGTCAGGGTGGAGGGAACTATGAACAGTTCCAGATACAGTCAGTGTTGGAACGAAACCTTCGACCTTCTGCTAGAAAGATGAAGATGAAGAGGAAGAGGAGCTTCATCTTTCAGCACGCCAACGACCCAAAACATCTAAACCATCAGAAGAACGGCTTCACCAGAATAAGACTGAAGTATTAAAGTATTTAAGGGTGTGAATATTTCTGAAAGCAGGTTAGTTTAACTTTCTCCTCCTTTAAAGGTTTCTGTTGTTCAGGTCAAAGGTCACATTTATCTCACTGTTATTTTCTTACATGACGATGACCTGTCAGTGTGGCGACTCCTCAGACCGTCTGTCGATGTCGGCGTTTATCTGGAAATTAAAACTGAAACTAAAACTTAGACTTCAGAGGAATCTACAGAGGTCCTCGTTCATCCGGGTCATGGTGACCCGGTTCTTAGTTGTCACAGTAACTGGACTTGATCAAGGCGTCCCCCCCCTCAGGTGAAAAGTCTCGGTCAAGTCCAGTTACCGTGTCGACCAAGTCCTGGACGCAGCCTCCTCTGCGGTCCTGAGGTCTGGCGGTCTTTGGAGATCCTGGACTCTGCAAGTCTGAGATCAGGAGGTTTATCAGTGAGTCCTGATCCGGTCAGAACCTCTTGAATAAATCTGGACCAGGTTTTTACAGGTTCAGAGTTTATTTCAAACTTTAAAACAAAAAAAACACAAAATCAAGTTCATTGATCAGTCTGTTCATTTAAACTCCTGTGAGAAACTCCATTTCCCATGATGCTTTGAGACCGGTCCTGCTTAAAGGTGAGAGTCTCTCCAGGATTCAGCATCTTAAGAGGCGGAGCTTCAGCGTCTTTAGAGGCGGAGCTTCAGCTCACCTTCTAACAGGTGAAACAGAACCAGAACAGTCTGTTCACCCCAGACCTGCAGGACCAGGACCAGGTCTAGGACTGAGACCAGGACCGGTCCTGCTCCCATCGGCCTGCTGGGGTTCGTGGTTTCGGACCAGATCAGACCGGTTCAGAGCGGCTCAGCGGGGCTGACCCAGAAGACCCGCTTTAGCAGCCAGAGCCTCGTTCTGCTGGATGTGGTACTCCTGGAACCGCATGGAGATCCGCTGAGTCATCTTCAGGTACTTCTGTAGGCAGGACTCCGAGCAGCTGGACTGGGGGGCGGGGCCAGGGGGCGGGGACACACACACACACACAGACACACACACAGACACACACACACACACACACACACACGCACACACACAGAGGAGTCATTTCTCTGTCGTGGTCGAACTCTTCAGGAAACTTGACTGAGAGACTTTAACTACAACTCCCAGGATGCCTTTCACCTCTAAACAGAGCAGCCATGTTAGTTTAAATCATGGTGGGCGTGTCTGAGGTTTAACCATCAGCAGTGGCGTGTTTACAGACCTGTCGTGGTAGGGGAAGGTCCCGCCCTCCTTCGCCTCTGATTGGCTAGAAGTGCTGGGCTCTGATTGGTTATTCCTCATGGCGGTGACGTCATCGTCTGTCGGGTTCGGGTTCAGAATTACGATAAAGTTCTGTTCGACGTTCAGAGCCGACGGCCCGCTCTCGGCTTGAGTGTGTGACGACGTTTCACAGCCAATCAGAGGCGAAGGAGGCGGGACTTTCCCCTACCATGTTCACTGGTCTGATGCTGGCGGGGGATTGGTCAGACAGCCAAGAGAAGTTGTGACATCATATGACATCATCAGGTCATTAAGCGAAACCTTTTCTCAGCATCATCACTCCTCCCCTCCTCCCGACAGCCAATCACAGCACGGCGAGGATTAAAGTTCGTGTGTCAGACGGTCCGGTCCAAAGTTCTGTTTCACTAGAACTTCGGACCCGACCGCCGTGACCGTCTCTAACTCTCTGATGATGATTCGCTCGTTTCCTCGCCGCCGCCATCGCTGCCTCTCTTTAATAATCCGCTGACTCAGGAGGTCCAGAGGTTCTGGTTCTCCTCAGACCGTCTTTACACGCCTCGTAGACCCGAACCCCCGACCCCTGAACCTGCTTCATCTCAAACTGATTATTGATTATTGATTAACGGTCGTCACTTCCTCAGCCTTCATGATCACTGATCATTGATAATTGATTAATGATCCTCACCTCCTCTTCTTAATGATCACTGATTATTGATTATTGATCCTCACCTCCTCGGCCTTCACCTCCCTGGTGGTGAAGTCTTTGACACAGTCCATGAAGCAGTTCTCCGTCACCTTGTTGTAGGTCCCCAAAAACTCCTTAAACTGAGAGACAGAGAGAGAGAGACGGTCAGAACCTTCAGAACCGGCTCAGACTTCAGTGATCGGATCAGAACACTCAGATGAAGACCTGGTACCTGTTTGATCTGGTCGGACTCGGACACCTGGAGAGCCATGAGTGAAGGTCAGCGTCTGTGAGAGGGTTAAAAACACAAAAACAACTTTAATATCAGTGAAGATAAAAGAGTTTAAAGTTTATTTAACGAACATGAAAAAACAGAAATTAACTCTTTATTCTGTTTTAGTGACTCTGAGGATCTCAGACTGACTCAATCATCAACAAACAGACTAAAAACGGAAAAAAGAGGCTCAGTTAAAGACTAAAAACGGAATTAAAAAGACTAAAAGACTCGTTTAAAGACCTAACTTTAACCCTTCAGTCTTCGGATTCCTTCATCAGTTAGCATTGTGAGCTAAGCTAACGGCTAACATCATTTGTCCCTCCGACCTCATTTTCGCGCCTTTTCTGTAAATGTGTTTAAATTAAATCCTTCCGATGATAATCTGGCGGATCGATAATAACAGTTGATCAGAAAAACGTCATTTAAAGGTGTAAAAGTCACCTGAGCGCGTGTCCAGAGGAGGAGAGAGTCTGCGGACTGAAGGACGAGAGAATCAGAGAGAGAAAGATCCGCAGATTCGAACATTTTAAACTTTATAAAAAATATTTTTTAAATAATAAATAAATTTAATCTATGATCAAAGAAACAAACAAACTTTAATAATATGAAATAAACTCCAGAGAACAACCCTAATAAGGTTTTAATAAACTGAAGGAACAGTTTGTCGAAAGTTCGTCTCAGAAACCAAAGGTCGATTAGTGCGCTACCAGACAGAGCGTCCGGAGTGATACAAGCGCCCTCCCACTTTAAGTTCCGCCTTGTAGACTGAAATGAACATTTTAAATAAAGAATCAGATTTTAGGGCAGCAGAACCCACCAGAACACCTCTGCACCGATAAACCGGTTAGATCCAGTTTTAAAGGAAACGTGTTTGATTTTGTTTACTTTAATCTCTGTGAACTTTGACTACAAACACGAGAGACCGCAGTTTACTCCGATTATTCGATTAAAACTGAGAGGAAATGTTTCAAACCGACAACAGGACAGAATAAAATCAACATGAAATCAATCAGTTTGATAATCAGATTACATCATTCTGATCGATCAAGATCAAATCCATGTTTCTCTTTATGAGGCGATGAACCGACTTTATTATGATCTTTTTAGACAGCAGGTGGCGCTGCTGCACCTTCACAGAGACAGACTGAGTCTGCGCCGTTTCTTTATCATCAAACATCTTTATTCCTCTGTAAAAATGTTTGTTTGTTTGTTTGTTTGTTTGACTTTGTTTTTTCTCTGTTTCTCTGTTTCGGTTCGTGGTTTTTCTTGATCCGGATCAGAGTGAGACTTCTGTCTTAGTGGACCAGAACCTCCAACACTTTTATCCTCACAGTTGGTCGAAGAAAATAAAGAAAAGACAAATACAATAAATGTCTCAGACAGTCTTTCCTCACTATAAAACCGAAGATCAGGGAGGTCTTCATGCAGACAGACATCATCTCATGTTCAAACCTCTTTTTCTCTTTGTTCGGGTCTCTGCTCGTGTCGGAGTCAGAGGGAATGGAAACGTTGACCTGTTCATAAAAACATAGACGCAGTGGTAACACTTAAAACACTTAAAAATACATTTATAATGACTGTGAACTCACTGATTCTGTGACACACAGAGGAGACAACAGTTCAGTCTGTAAGCTAGTATTCATATTAAAGTCATAAATGAAGGAGACTTTATTACTGTACAGAGTTAAACTCTAGAGCCTAATGAGTATAAATATATTTATTGATGTTTATTAGTATAAATCTGTTTTTCTTATTATTATTTCCATTGTCGCACTCCAGTCCAGCAGGTGGCGGTGATGCTCTTGAAGCTGGTTACCAACCGCCAATAAAACGAAGAAGAAGACCGGAACCCGGAAGTGCGTCAGTTTTGTTGTCAGCAACAGTTGCTGTTTTTAAACTGTTGTTGTTTTTTGTGGTTTTCCGTCTTTGCCCGTCTTTTCTCGGTATTTTCCGTCTATTATCGGTTAATACTCCCTGTTTCCGTCTGTTTCCGTCGTTATTCTCGGAGTTTGTCGGTTAATCGACTCCCAGGCTGACGGAGAGGCGGGAAGTTTGAACTGTTCGGTTGAAGGTTCGGATCGGACTCGGGATGTGGGCTCAGCCGGACTCTCCGCGGGCTCTCTTCAGTCCGGTTCGGTCCTCTTCCAGTTCGGACACCGGGGAGGTTCTGATCCGCTCCACCAGAGCCCAGGAAACAACAGGGTCCGGTTCGGTCCGGATCACCGTCCAGAAGCTGAAGGAGGTTCCGGTCCAGCCTCCTCTGTCCGAACAGCAGCAGTGGAGTTCCGGGAGAGAGGAGCGGCTGAAGCCCCGCGGGAGGCCGGAGAGAGAGGCTCCTGAGCGGGCAGGAGGTCCGACTCAGCCCGGTGAGAGTTCCGGGGATGTTCCGGGTCAAACTGTGACCCAGTCATATGGTTCAGGAGTATAGATGTAAATCAGATAGAATCTCACTGACTGAGACAGAGAATCAGATCCTGTAACTTTAGAGTGAATAAATATGACCCGGACCTTCATGACCCGGGTCAGTGAGAACCTCCACAGCCGGTATGAAACAGAATCAGGACCCCAGAGACCGGGTTCAGGTTCGGGTTCAGGTTCAGGTTCGGGTTCAAGTGAAGAAGAAGAGTTTTTATCGTTATTCTGTTTAAAGGAAAGAAAATGATGAAATTTATGGGGAAAGTTTTTCAGTAAGAACTGTGTGTGTGTGTGTGTGTGTGTGTGTGTGTGTGTGTGTGTGTGTGTCTGTGTGTGTGTGTGTGTGTGTGTGTGTGTGTGTGTGTGTGTGTGTCTGTGTCTGTGTGCAGACAGACAGACTCTACACAAACCTGGACCGACCAAAGAGAACAGAGAGCCCAGCAGAACTGTGAGTCCTTTGAACTTTAACCTCTCGTTAGTGAAGCAGCATCATCATGTTTCCATGGTAACGGCTCCTCCCTCAGGTGTTCACCTGTCACAGTGACCTTTAGACTGACCTCTCAGGTGAACTCCAGGTCGACCTGATCGTCTGTTTGTCCTTCAGACGCCGTCTGCGGCAGAGACTCGTCCTCACAGGACGCCGTCTGCGGCTCAGGACGTCCTGACGTCACGGTTTGATGCTGGAGGTCGAGACGCCATGCTCGCCGCTCTAAAACAGCGGTGAGAAACAGGAGAGAAAACTAAACCATGGAGGTTTTAATCAGAAGAGACGAACTGTTGAATATTCTGATGATCATGAACATGATTATTGACGTTTGTATGAATATTTTTGTTATTATTATTATGATGATGATCTCTATTATTAATATTATTACGTTTCCTATTATTATTGAAATTATTATCTTTCATATTATTGTCATTATTATTGTTATCAATATTATTGATATTATTGTCATTTTATTTTATTATAATTATTAAAATTCTTATAATTATTGTTAGAATTGGTGTTTTTCGTCTTCCTTCAGCGTCTCGTTGAGGTGAATTTAAACCGTCTCTCACTCTTTAAACTCGTTTTACCGAACCCTTCTGTCTCTCTGATGCTCAGCTCTCACAGCGCCCCCCACAGGAGGGAGGTCAAAGTCCAGCTTTTGGACCCAGGACTGCTTCAGACCAGCTCCCAGGGTGATCCAGTCCCAACGACCGGCTCCCAAGATGCAGTGGGTGTGTCAGGAGTCCAGATGGAGGCGGGGCTTCCCTCTGGTTCCCCGGGTGATGCCTCAGTCACAGCAGCTGCTGTTCCTCTCTTCAGGGTGAGCGGATCTCAAAGTTCTGCTCCTGTAGAGTCCAGGAAGACCGCCACACTGTGACATCACTGTTAGAGGCGGAGCACAGCTGATACACTCTGTGTGTGTGTGTGTGTGTGTGTGTGTGTGTGTGTGTGTGTGTGTGTGTGTGTGTGCAGGCTCAGTCACACCTGGAGGCTCGTGTGTGTCGTCTGGCTGATGGCGTGGAGAAGCTGCTGCAGGCTGACAGGTAAACTCAGACAGGTGTGGGCGGGGCCTGAGCAGGAAGTCTCTGTGTGGAGTAGCTCTGAATCTGATTGGCTTTGACATCACTGTGACATCACTGTCTGCGCTTTCATCAGGGAGGGCGGGGACAGAGGGCGGAGCCTGACTCTGCATCACCTGGAGAAGCTGCACAGCCAACAGCTGCAGTTTCAGGTAACCAATCACCTTTTCACCTCCTGATGACATCACTGTCTGTCTGAATGCTCATTGGCTGTCCTCAAAGAACAGACATGTGTTCAGTAACAGACGCTCTAAAGTCTCTGTGTCCCTAACCCCTCTATGGGGGTTAGGGATTCATTTAGGACGCAGCCTCTGTCTGTGACTCTGTCTGTAACTCTGTCTGTAACTCTGTGTCTGTAACTCTGTCTGTAACTCTGTCTGTGTCTGTGTACCTGTCAGGGTCAGCTGCTGGACTCTGCATTTAAGATGGTGACAGGACACACCTTTTTGACCTCTGACCCCACAGCTTCAGGCCAGCCAACCTGTCTGCAGGTCACACACCTGGAGCCTGCAGGTACACTCTTACACGCACACACACACACACACACACACACACACACACACACACACACACACACACACACACAGTTGTCAATAGCTGTCAATAATGTCTGCAGGTGTTCACAGACAGTCAGCTGATGTGACCAGCAGGTGGCAGCAAGTGTCTCTGACACACTCACTCACAGGTCTGTGTTTAGATGTGCTGTTACCATGGAAACACCCGTCTCTAATCCACACTGCTGCAGCAGAACACATCAGCAGTGTGTGTGTGTGTGTGTGTGTGTGTGTGTGTGTGTGTGTGTGTGTGTGTGTGGGGGGCGATGGAGACAGCGTTGCCACGGTAACCAGGCTGTCAGCATTGCTCTGCTGTTCTTCGCCTTTTCTCTTGTGTGTGTGTGACCTTTGACCTCTGAGGTTATTATGGGCTGTCAGGAGCAGACTGGACTCTGATGGAGTTTTCATCTGCTCCACCCTGAAGACCAGATTCTGGACTACGGCTGGACCACACCCACACAGACTAGGGGGGGCGGGTGTCTGGACCTGGATTCAGGACCTCCTGACCCACCGTCCCCAGACAGTCGGGCTCAGACCTCTCAATACCGGCCCCCCTCACAGAGAAGGGAGGTGGGCCCTGGGACAGAACCTGTGAGACTGAGTGAAGAAGAGGATGACCATGACCTCTGACCTTCGCTTCTGTGTGTGGAGGGCGGGGCTTTGAGCGTGGAAGATGATTGGTGAACTCATCATCTGCTGACCTCCGACCTCTCCTGGGACTTCCTGACTACATCTATGTGTGTGCGTGTGTGTGTGTATCACCGCAGCTCATTGCCCCCCCCCTTTGTTTCTCCCCCTCAGAGACCCTCGTCAGCAGTCAGCAGACCTCCTCAGCAACCAGAGCTGCCACCACTGTGGAGACGGGATCAGTTGCCATGACAACATCCTGCAATGACCGACAGACAGATCAAACCAGGTGAAGGGGGGGGGGGGCAGACTGATCAATCCTTATTGTTTCTATAATCAATAATCAATCAGTCAATAAATATCCAAACATCATAAAACCAGAAACATCGATCAAGATCAACGATCAGCTTCTATTTGAGTCACATGATTGGCTGGAAATCACATATATGACATATACATTTGTTTCCATGTTTACATGTTTACATTTAAATTACAGTCACATGATTCTTCTGCAAGAACAGCAGATCCTACTGACATTCTAGAACCATTACATCATCTACAATCATCACACATGATGTCATAATGTCACATTATGACATCATGTGTTATGTCATAATGCCACATTCTAGAATGTGACATTTGAGGCTGTGATTGGCTGAAAGTCTTTGAGGCTGTGATTGGCTGTTTACTAAAATCTTTAGCTGCAGAAATGTCGACCTCCACAGTCAGGAAGCTGTGAGTGAGTGAGGTAGTTAGTTTGTGAGCGTTGATTGATTAGTCATTTAGTTAGCTTTTTGTTAGTTAATTAGTAGGTTAGTTTGTTAGTCGGTTAGTTGGATAGTCATCCTCTTAACTAGTATGTTAGTTAGTTAGTTAGTTAGTTAGTTAGTTAGTTATTTCATAAATGCTTCATTATTAGAAAAATATAAAACACACAAAACTCTCCGACTTCGATCTCAGCTGCTGTTTTAACATCATTGAATAAATCTCAGCCTGATGCAGTTCTGTGTGTGTGTGTGTGTGTGTGTGTGTGCGCGCACGTGTGTGTGTGTGTGTGCAGTTATATTTGCATAATCATTCAGAGTCTGGAGCGATCACGGCTGCAGCTTTAATGTCTTCCCTCCCCTCCCCCTCTGCTCCTCCTCACCCCCTCCTGACGGAGGAGAGGAGGAGGTTTCCATGACAACACAGACACTATCCATCAGCAGATCTGTGTGTGTGTGTGTGTGTGTGTGTGTGTGTAAGACAGGTTTGATGTCAGTGAATAACTTTGATATTTTTTACCCAGAATGCATCAGTTTGATGTTTTGAACCTGGTCCTGTCTGAGGATGTCAGGGGTGCTCTGACATCACTCAGGTGAGGAGGTCTCTGTAGGACCGTCAGGACCGTCAGGACCGTTACCGGTCTGTCTGAGGTCTCCTCTGTCTGCATGAACCAAAACTCAAACCATCAGCCCTTCATAACCCCCCCCCATGAATGAATGAATGAATGAATGAATGAATGAATGAACCCCCACACAGACCTCAGGGACCTTCATCAGGACTCTCAGTAAAACCCGGGCCGAGGTTCAAGTCCAGCTGGAGCAGAGAGAGACCAGGTTTACCTGAAGACACAGAGAGTCAGGAGAGGGGCGATCGAGCATCACTGTACAGAGAGAGAGAGAGAGAGAGAGAGAGAGAGAGAGAGAGAGAGAGAGAGAGAGAGAGAGAGAGAGAGAGAGAGAGAGAGAGAGAGAGAGAGAGAGAGAGAGAGAGAGAGAGAGAGTGAGAGAGAGAGAGAGAGAGAGAGAGAGAGGGAGAGAGAGAGAGAGAGAGAGAGAGAGGAGGAGAGAGAGAGAGAGAGAGAGAGAGAGAGAGAGAGAGAGAGAGAGAGAGAGAGAGAGAGAGAGAGAGAGAGAGAGAGAGAGAGAGAGAGAGAGAGAGAGAGAGAGAGAGAGAGAGAGAGAGAGAGAGAGAGAGAGAGAGAGAGAGAGAGAGAGAGAGAGAGAGAGAGAGAGAGAGAGAGAGAGAGAGGAGAGAGAGAGAGAGAGAGAGAGAGAGAGAGAGAGAGAGAGAGAGAGAGAGAGAGAGAGAGAGAGAGAGAGAGAGAGAGAGAGAGAGAGAGAGAGAGAGAGAGAGAGAGAGGGAGAGAGAGGGAGAGAGGGAGAGAGAGAGAGGGAGAGGAAACCTGCCTAGCAACACACACACACTGAGAGACAGAGATGTGTGTGTGTGTGTGTGTGTGTGTGTGTGTGTGTGTGTGTTTATTACCTGCTGGTTGTTGAAAAGGTTGAAGGTCAATCAGGACTCACTGGTCATGTGACCTTCAGAGCGATGATGATGATGATTAAAGATAATGTTGATAATTATTGATCAGAGTGTGATCAGCTGATATCAGAGGTGTGATTATTGATCAGTTTGATCAGAAACTCTGTCACTCAGTGACGTCATCAGGTACAGGTGAAACTTTATTGACAACAAAAGGCAGAAACAGCCGAGTGACGATTCCTCTGAATATGAGAGCGGTTCTGATCGGATCCAGAACCATCCGGACCGAACCTGATCAGAACACAGAGGTAATACAGGAGGAGTGTGTGTGTGTGTGTGTGTGTGTGTGTGTGTGTGTTTGGGGTGACGTCATGTGTTGGGGGGGTGATCTGAATTCCTGAGCTGCTGTCGGATCGTTTCAAACAGGGAGAGACGCGCGCGCACCCCCCCCCCACACACACACACACACACACACACACCTCCCCCCTCTCTGCTGCAGCGGCGGAGCTCGCGCGCAGCTGCAGCGGGAGGAGAACAATAAGCGGAGAGGAGCAGAGAGGAGGAGCAGAGGAGATCTCAGTCCGTCTCTCCGGTTCTTTCCTCCGTTCGGACCGGGTCAGGCAGGGCGGGTTCGGGTTCTGCCGGGACCATGTCGTCCCCGCAGGTCTCGTCGTCCCGCAGACAGTCCTGTTATCTGTGCGACCTGCCCCGCATGCCCTGGGCCATGATCTGGGACTTCACCGAACCGGTCTGCCGCGGCTGCGTCAACTACGAAGGAGCGGACCGGATCGAGTTCGTCATCGAGACCGCCCGGCACCTGAAGCGGGTCCACGGCTTCCAGGAGGGCAGACCCCCTACCGGAGGACCCCCTCCTCCTCCTCCTCAGCAGCCCCCCCTGATGAAGAACCAGCCGGTCTGTCTGAAGGATCCGGGACCGCAGCACAACCACCATCCGGACGGACCGGGGAAGTCCCAGCAGCCCGGTTTGGACCGGTACTCTCTCAGCGGGGACAGCCGGGCTCGGTTCGACTACAGCGGACCCAGCAGCAGGATGACGAACGGGTTCAAACCGGAGGAGGGCCCCCCCGAACTGAACCGACAGAGCCCGAACTCCCGCAGCAGGACCCACGCGGGGCTGGTACCGGCCTCGGGACAGATGACCGTCCCACCGAACCTGCTCCCTCAGACCCTGCTGAACGGACCGGGTCCTCACGGTCTGCCGGGCAGAGCCGAACCCGGGGGGAAGCGGCCCGCCTCCGCGTCCAGTTCGGACCAGGAGCGGGACCTGAAGGAGAAACAGCGGAACGTGGAGGTTCTGTCCGAACTCAGCGAGAGCCTCCGGAACCGACAGGAGGAGTGGGCCAGCAGACCCAAACCGGTCCGGGAGACCCTGGTCCTCCTGTCCGGATGTACCCCCTTTGACGTCCGCTTTAAGAAGGACCACGCGCTGGTGGGTCGGGTCTTCGCCTTCGACGCCGTGTCCAAACCGGGTCTGGAGCACGAGCTCAAGATCTTCATCGAGTACCCGAGCGGGTCCGGAACCGTGTTCTCGAGCGCGTCCGGGGTGGCCAAGCAGATGTACCAGGACTGCATGAAGGACTTCGGGAGGGGGCTGTCGTCCGGGTTCAAGTACCTGGAGTACGAGAAGAAGTCCGGGTCCGGGGACTGGAGGCTCCTGGGGGACCTGCTCCCGGAGTCCCTGCGGTTCTTTAGGGAGGGGGCGGAGCCGGACATGCTCCCCCAGCCGCACGTGGACGGAAGTTTCCCGCTCCTGCCCACCTCCCTGCTGCTCCCGGGCCGGACCCTGGCCTCAGGGAGCGGGGGGGTCGGCGGGTCCAGGACCGGGCTGAGGAAGAGGAAGGCGTCCCCGGAACCGGACTGTGAGGAGCGGGGACAGACCTGGATCAGCGGACCCCCCCCTCCGCTCGGACACCCCGGCCTCCCCTCCGGCAGGACCACCCCCCCGGAGTCCTCGGGCCCCCCGCAGAGCGGACAGTCCCCCATGGCCGCGCTCATGTCGGTGGCGGACACGCTCGTGAACGCGCACTCCCCGAACAAGGACCGGGACTCGGTCCAGTCCAGCACCTCGTCCTCCAGACACACCAGCAGCAGCCCCGTGTCCCCCCCCTCAGTGTCCGGACAGAGGCGCCTCTCCTCCCGCAACGGGGACCCGCCACAGTCCGCGGGAGGGGGCGTAGAGGCGGCGCATGCGCAGAGCGTGTCGGACTCCCCCATGGCCAACAGCGGCCCCCTCTGCTGCACCATCTGTCACGAGCGGCTCGAGGACACCCACTTCGTCCAGTGC
>OY660878.1:30605954-30610954 GCA_962446985.1 Xyrichtys novacula
GAACCAGAACCGGAGAGGTTCTGAACTGCCAGCTGGAGGCGCTAGCCGCTAACAGGTAACTAATGCTAATGCTAATGCTAACACCAGCTGATGACCTCATGTTACCAACGAAGAAGACCGGTCTGAGTCTGTGTCCTCCACAGGGACTGGACTGAGGAGGTCCGGATCAAGAAGACGGTGGACGCCTGGATCAGAACCCTGTCCAAGGACATCCAGGTGAGCTGAGAGCAGGTCCAGGTTCTGGTTCAGGTCCTGAACACCTGTTCATGGGGTCTACCCCTCACAGTCCAGACCGGATCCAGATCCAGGTCCTCAGTCCTAGAACTTCAGGTCTTACTTTTAAAACCAGACCACACCTCCTTCCTTAGAGGAGGTGTCAGTGCTCCTCCTCTGACTCCTCCATCTAAGTCCTGGAGCTGAGTGAGGAGCCCCTGGAATTCAAGGACCATCCTTGAAAATCATGGAAAAGGCCTGGAAAGTAAAAGAGGAGAAGAAGGTTTCATTCAACCTCCTCCTCTTTTCTTACTCTCCTCCTCCTCCTTCCTCCCCCTCTCCTTCTCTCCTCCCCCTTCTCCTCCCCCTCTCCTCCTCCTCCTTCCTCCCCCTCTCCTCCTCTCCTCCTCCTTCTCCTCCTCTCCTCCTTCTCCTCTTCCTTCTCCTCTCTCTTTTACCCCCCCCCCCCCCCAGGATGAGATAAGCGTGGAGAAGGTCGCCCCCTGCAGGTCAGCGGATGCGGTCTCCACCCGCCCACATAGCCAAACCCCTGCAGTGACATCACAGCGAGCTGCCGGTGCAAGCTCCGCCCACTCAGGCAGGGGGAGACCACTGGGCACGCTCAGAGGAACCACGAGTAAGACGGCGAGAGGAAGAGGAAGCAGAGGACAGACGGGGGGACAGGTCAGACTGCGCTTTCCTCTGATTGGTCGGTTTACACTGTGACATTTGATGATGTCGCTGACTGCCTCTGTGTGCAGGTACAGTGGGCGGAGCCTGTCGGAGCTGCAGGTAGGCTGTCAAACAGGACACAGGTCGAGGACGAGTCGTACCTGGCACACCTGTACGGCAGAGCTCTGTATGAAGGCAGCAGACGAACCCTGAAGAAGAGCCCATACCTGCGTCTGAGTTCACCTGTCTCACCTGTCAGCAGGAAGCTCCGCCCCCGTGTGGTGGAGAGTGTCAGAGGTAGAGCGTTTCTGTTTGATGTGAACCCCGACCCTCACACCTGAACCTGCAGGTGAGTCTGTGTTTTTGTTTTCATCTCAGGTGTGAAGGTGAAGTCATGTAAGACTCAGACCTGTTTGGCCCCGCCCCCTGCCCTGTTACCTGGACGGCTGCAGCGTAATGACCATATGACCTCTGGTGACCCCGATGACCACAGAGTGACCGCAACAGACGGCCAGTCTGTTCCCATGGCGATCCCCCTGGGTCAGTAATAAACAAACATGTGGAGTTTAAAACATAAACAAAGATCAGCTGATCGACATAAACAAAGATCAGCTGATCGACATTAACAAGGATCAGCTGATCGACATAAACAAAGATCAGCTGATCGACATTAACAAGGATCAGCTGATCGACATAAACAAAGATCAGCTGATCGACATAAACAAGGATCAGCTGATCGACATAAACAAGGATCAGCTGATCGACATTAACAAGGATCAGCTGATCGACATAAACAAAGATCAGCTGATCGACATAAACAAGGATCAGCTGATCGACATAAACAAAGATCAGCTGATCGACATAAACAAGGATCAGCTGATCGACATAAACAAGGATCAGCTGATCGACATAAACAAGGATCAGCTGATCGACATAAACAAAGATCAGCTGATCGACATAAACAAGGATCAGCTGATCGACATAAACAAGGATCAGCTGATTGAGGATGACGTGAATCTGACACCTTTACCTGTAAAAACTCTGAACATCATGGACTAATGTTGCCCCGCCCCCTTAGGTCGTCCCAGGATGGACTCCTCCTCCAGATGTCTTTATGATCGTCAACAGGAAGTGACATCACCACCCATGGCTCCTCCCACATCAGCTGTAGCTGCTGTTGAAGAAGACAGGTCACCTGAACTGCAGTCACAGGTGAGTCGACAGGAAGTTGTTTCTAATTTCAGTTCCTCACAGATTTAGAAGAACCGTGGAGACGGACCTCAACGCCAGGAGCTCCAGAGTCCTTCAGAGACGGACCCGTGAGACGGACCCACGGAACCGACGGACTTCCCTGAAAATCCACTCAGTCTGTGAGGGTTTCAGGAACTTCCTGTCCCACAGAGACGATCAGAGAGGATTCACCACAGGGGGGTTCTGAGATAACGGGTCATTTCTGTGAGGCCGCCATCTTTGTTTGGGTCTGTGGACCAACAGAATCTCCGCTCAGGACCTTCAGCTCGGTTCTGCGGTCCAAGAGGTCCTGTAGAAGCTCGTCGTTTCCTTCGGTCTGTGAACAGAATCACCTGATCGACTCTCTGATCAGATTGAGTGACAACCAATCAGTGAAGACCTGATCAATAATCAGAACCAATCACATCATCAGAATCTATCAGATCAGTTAACAGCTGAGTGCACACACACACACACACACACACACACACACACACAGCTCTACTGTCCAGCTGGTTGCTAAGCAACAGCAGCTCCCAATGACTGTATTTATCGTTGATATTGATCATCCTGTTTGTTAGTGAATGATCATCTAACATAGATCTATATGTAGATCTATATCTAAATATCTATATCTGTAGATAAAGATCTATGACGTGATAGAAGCTCAGAGAGACTCTGGAGGTCAAAGGTCACCGGCAGGTGTGTCTTTGTTTACAGGAGCAACAGGACACCAGTGAAGCTCCGCCCCCTCCTTCTGTTGACATCATGGAGGTCAGAGGTGAAGAGGAGGTGGAGGAGGAGGTCGTCTTTCCTGGGACGGACTTCCTGTCCGTCACTGATGTCATACAGGTAAACCTCACCTCCATCAGAACTCTTCTCCTCAACACCTCCTTCTGTATCCTCCTCTGGTTCCTTTACTCCTCCTCTCCCCCCCCTCCTTTCTCCTCCTCTCCTCCTCTCCCCTCCTCCTCCTGTCCTCTCCTCTCCCCTCCTCCCCTCCTTCCTCCTCCTTTCTTTCTCTCCTCTCCTCTCTCCTCTCCCCTCCTCCTTTCTTCCTCTTCCTCCCTTCCTCTCCTCTCCTCTCCTCTCCCCTTCTCCTCTCCTCTCCTCTCTCCTCCCCTCCTCTCCTCTCCTCTCCGCTCTCCTCTCCCCTCCTCCTCTCCTCTTCCCCTCCTCCTCCTGTCCTCTCCTCTCCCCTCCTCCTCTCCTCTCCTCTCCTCTCCTCCTCTCTCCTCCTCTCCTCTCCTCTCCTCTCCTCTTCCCCTCCTCCTGTCCTCTCCTTCTCCTCTCTCCTCTCCTCTCCTCTCCTCCTCTCCTCTCCTCTCCTCTCCTCTCCTCTCCTCTTCCCCTCCTCTCCTCTCCTCTCCTCTCCTCTTCTCTCTCCTCTCCTCTTCTCCTCTCTCCTCTCCTCTTCCCCTCCTCCTCCTGTCCTCTCCTTCTCCTCTCTCCTCTCCCCTCCTCTCCTCTCCTTCTCCTCTCTCCTCTCCTCTCTCCTCTCCTCCTCTCTCCTCCTCTCCTCTCCTCTCCTCTCCTCTCCTCTCCTCTCCCCTCCTCCTCTTCTCCTCTCTCCTCTCCTCTCCTCTACTCTCCTCTCCTCTCCTCTCCTCTCCTTCTCCTCTCTCCTCTCCTCTCTCCTCTCCTCCTCTCTCCTCTTCCCCTCCTCCTCCTGTCCTCTCCTCTCTCCTCTCCTCTCTCCTCTCCTCTCCCCTCCTCCTCTCCTCTTCTCTCTCCTCTCCTCTCCTCTCCTCTCCTCTCCTCTCTCCTCTCCTCTCCTCTCCTCTCCTCCTCTTCTCAGTGTTCAGCTGCAGTCTCACAGCCCCCCCTGCTGGTCACAGCTGCTCATTACAGTTTTATAAATTGAAGTTTTTTTCTTCTTGTCCTCCTCAGGAACAGGAGGAGCAGCAGGAGGAGGAGCAGCAGGAGGAGGTGAGGGCTGGGGTGGAGGTGGAGTTAGATGGAGGTCCGTCTCCCCCTCCAGTCCTCTATCAGGGCCCGGTCTTCCCTCCCCAGGTCCCTCCTACCCTCCCCCTCCAGGATCAGGCCCCCCTTCACCAACCGGACCTGCAGAGAGACCTGCTGGAGACCCGGCTGGTGGAGTGGTGAGGATCAGGACTGGACTAGACCGGACTTTACTGGACTGGACCGGACTGAATCATTATGACAGCTTCTGATTTGTCAGCCCTGACTCTTTGGACCAGAACCGCGGGTCCAAACGGACTCGGAGGTTCCTCCCAGAACCGCTCTGACCTGATGTCTGTGTCTGTGTCAGGGTGGAGCAGCAGCTGATGTCCAGGATCATCTCACAGATGTACCGCCCCCCTCTCCATGACCCCGCCCAGAATGGCTCCCCTGACCAATCAGAGCACGAGGATCAGAGTGTGACCTCTGACATCAGTGAGTCTTTATTTAGGAGAGGAGGAGAGAGGAGGAGAGAAGGAGAGAGGGGGAAGGGGAGAGGAGGAGGAGAGAGGAGGAGGAGAGAGGGAAGGAGAGGAGGAGGAGAGGAGAGGGGAGGAGGAGAGAGGGGAGGAGAGGAGAGGAGGAGAGAGGGGAGGAGAGAGGAGGAGAGGAGTAGAGAGGAGGAGGAGAAGGAGAGGAGAAGGAAGGAGGGGAGGAGGAGGAGGAGAGAGGAGAGAGGAGAGGAGAGAGGAGGAGAGAGGAGAGGAGGAGGAGGAGGAGAGGGGAGGAGAGGAGAGGAGGAGAGAGGGGAGGAGAGAGGAGGAGAGGAGTAGAGAGGAGGAGGAGAAGGAGAGGAGAAGGAAGGAGGGGAGGAGGAGAGAGGAGAGGAGAGAGGAGGAGAGAGGAGAGGAGGAGGAGAGGAGGAGGAAAGAGGGGAGGAGAGGAGGAGGAGGAGAGAGGGGAGGAGAGGAGGAGGAGGAGAG
>OY660878.1:30618454-30623454 GCA_962446985.1 Xyrichtys novacula
AGTCAGGATGTGGAGTAAAAACACACACACACAGATCCTGTCCTAAAATAACACACACATTCAGAGAGAGCACACAGGCAGTGATGTGTGTCAGTGTTTACTCTGTCTGCACACACACACACACACACACACACACACACACACACACTCACACACAGTCTCAGTGTGTTGATGTCAGGAGTGTCTAAAGGTTCATCATCAGTTTCTGTGATCAGACTCTGAATTATTTTATTATAAAAACATCAGACCAAATTAAAACACCTTCTATTGTATTTTATTGATCATTATTGATCGTATCAAACTCAGGTGGTCTGCTGATTTATCTGAGCTTTTATTTTGAAAATCCTCAGAGACCGAAACTAAACAAGCAGCTGAGAGAAGAAAGGAGGTCAGAGTGATCTACAGCTTTAAGAGAGACAACATGGCCGCCTGCTGGAGTTTAATACACACACACACACACACACACACACACACACACACACACACACACACACACGCGCGCGCACACACACACACACACACACACACACACACTCCTATAACGCTGCTGTTCACTCTGCAGAGGCTCACACACTAACCTCAGTGTTTTAATAAGAACCTCCTCCTGCAGAAATACACACTGTTCCATTCACACACACACACACACACACACACACTGACCCTGTGTGTGTGTGTGTGTGTGTGTGTGTGTGTGTAACTTCATAAACCGGTCCTTAAATGTCACACAGTCTGCAGAAATGATCCACAGTCCCTCAGAATGAACCTGGACCTGAACCCTTAGACCCGCTCAGAGACCCGCCCAGTCTGTCACATGACCTCTGGGTCTGAGAGAGTCCACCATCATGGACCTGGACTCTGGTTCAGGAACTCTGAGACCATCACATCTTCATCCTCATCCTCATCGGTCTGTTTGATGGTCTGATCTCTGTCTGACCAGGTGAGCAGCAGGGGGGAGGAGCCAGGAGCATGGAGGTTTACCTGCCGTCCATCACTCCACAGGAGGAGGAGGAGCACCAGGAGGAGTATCAGGAGGAGGTGATGGAGGAGTGTCTGAGTGCAGCAGCAGCAGATTCAGACTCTTCAGTCAGCGACCGTTTCTGAAGGAGGTGAAACCTGAGGAACACGCCGCCGCCGCCATCAGCAACATCACGCCGCCATCATCCATCTTTGTTTACTTTATGCTGACGTGATGTCACTCAGTGCCTGATGATGTCATACAGACAGGTGTTTGACCTCTGTACAGGAGTCCTTTTTGACTTCCTATAACCTTTGACCTCATACCTGCTCAGGTGGTACTGAGCGTGTTGTCATGACGACCTGAGCCTGTGTGACTGTGTGATTGTTTTTAATAAACAGAGTGTGTGTCTGTGTGTGTGTGTGTCTGTGTGTGTGTGTGTGTGTTTCATCTTGTGGTTATTTTCAGTGAAAACTGTCGGATTGTTGATCCAAGGTTCTGATTGGTCGAGCTCAAACAGGTGTGAGTGATGACAGGGAGGGTCTCTGAATCCAGACTTAGACTCAGACTCAGACTTTGTTCCTGCAGAAACATTCAAGTTTGTCAGTAACTGAAGATTTAATTTAATAATCAGTAAAACTTCCCCACCATCACACACACACGTATACACACATACACACACATGTATACACACATACACACACATACATGTATACACACACACACACACACACACCACTAACTGTGTGTGTTCAGAGGTTGTATCTCTCTAATCCTACTTCCTGCTTATATAAACACAGTGTGTGTGTGTGTGTGCTGATGTCAGCTCTCTGCTCTGTGTGTGTGTGAATATGTTCCTACAGTTCAGATTTGTAGCTCCTGATCACTAACTCTCTCTCACACACACATGTAGACGGTCTGTGTGTGTGTGTGTGTGTGTGTGTGTGTGTGTGTGTGAACTCTAACTCCGATCTCTCGGCTCTAAACTTCATCTTTCCTCAGACTCTCTATTAAAGGGGAGGTTTCAGTGCGTTGGCGGGTCGTCATGGTAACAGGCCTCCATCTTTGTCTTTGTTCATCTGAGACTGACTTTCATGAAACGTTCAGAAGTGGATTATTTTTAAAAAGACACCTGCACACACACACACACGCTGACCTGTGTTTCCATGGTAACACATCACCTGCAGCAGCAGCAGGTGGACTCCTGAGAGAGTCAAAGTCTCTTCATCAGAAACAAACTGAAAAAGGAGACAGATCATCCTGAGAGCTGCTGGGGGTGCACCTCTGAGCCCCTCCCCCTTATTTAATGTGGATGACTCTGAGTTCTGACATAATGAATCAGCCAACAGTCATGAATTCAGTTTGACCTAAAAACCTGAATAATCTGTTTGTTTTGACTCAGAGACAATAAAGAAGTTGAAAACGGCCGAGCTAATCAGCTGATGAGTTTATAAACAACAAACTAATTATTACAGACGATCTTTATCTTTACATGTTCAAATGTCTGATGGTGTGAAAGTGTGTGACATCAATAATCAGGTTTTAATGTTTTTATATTAATAAACATATTTAAATATTTTTTTCTTAAAAATCATATTTAAATATTTTTATATCAATACTCACTGGTGTGTTGTTGTTGTTGTTGTTGTTGTTGTTGTTGTTGTTGTTGTTGTTGTTGTTGTTGCTGTTGTTGTTGTTGTTGTTGTTGTTATTGTTGTTGTTGTTTGTAAATAATCATGTTTATTTCTGAGGGTCTTTAACAGTCTGAGTTTATAGAAGAGGAACCTGGAGGACTTTAGGACCTGGAGACAGACGGACTGTGGAGTGGGAGGGGCTGAGGGGCTGAGGGGCTGAGGTATCAAGTATGCACTTATCAACACGACCCTACAGGAAGTGAGGGGATCATCCTTCACAATAAAGTTCTGGTTTGTTGCTTTAGTAAAAAAATAATAAATGTAATAATAAAACATAAAAGAAGAAAAGTCAAAGTATTTTGATCCGGTTAGTTTAGAAATAAAAACTTTATTAACTCATTTAAATCAAACTTTATCAGAACAAGACCTGGACCTCTAGTCCTGGACTTCAGGGACCACTTTAGACCAGGAGGGAGTGAAGAAGAGGTTTGAAGGTTTTAGAGTCTGAAGACCACCAAACAGGGACGGTCTAGACCAGACTCTGGGATTCTCTGGGATTAAATCAATCAATCAATCAATCAATCAAATTATATTTCTATAGCGCCAATTCACAACATTCGTCGTCCCAAAACACTTTTCAAAGAAACGGAGATCAGGTCTAGACCAGATCAGTGTTTGATGGATTATCAAGATCCAACCTGAGAGAGGGGGGGCAGCAACATTAAAACAACAACAACTTGATTAAATCCGGATCCAGAATAAAATGGCGGCCGGATTCTTGGTCCGGATCAGATGGAGGTCAGACTCTGCGGTTCTCTCTGCAGGAGTCGAAATGAAGACATTTTATTTTGAAGGTGACTTCCGGAAGCTCATGTCCTCGTTGTGTCAGACGTCACGGAGCCCTGTGTATGTGGCAGCGTGGAGGGGGCGGGGCTTGTGGTCTCGCGGAGCTGCAAGAGGACAGTCCGTGCGGAGCTTCAGGAGCGGCGGCAGCAGGTCCGAACTCAGGCCGAACCGAGCCCCTCTCTGCCGGACCCGATCATCACCGCGACCCCGGGGGGTGCTGACAGATATCGGGACCCGAGCCTCGCCAGACCCGGGACCGGTCTGCCGGATTAATCTGGACTCTTTGTGTGAACCGGGACCGTTAGACCACCGGTTGCTCCGCGGAGCTGCAGGGACTCGAGGCGGACCGTCTGACCCGGTTAGTTTGACCCGGATCAGGTCTACCGGGTCAGTCGATCCGGCTCCGCACCATGCTGCCCGGACCCTGCAGACCTCGCGGACCCTGATCCTGCAGAGACCCGCAACCCTCCGTCGCGGAGATGCTGCAGCCCGGTGCCGCGCGGCGGGACGCGGACGCGGCAGAGCGGCTGCGCTCGATGCGGGAGCGGCTGGAGGCCGCCGCGTCCGGGCTGGGGGAGCTGGAGCTCCTGCGGCAGCGGCAGGAGGTCCTGGTCCGGACCGCGCTGGACCTCTGGGAGGGGGAGGAGAAGGAGCAGGAGGAGGAGGTGAAGGAGGAGGAAGAGGAGGAGGAGGAGCAGGAGCGGCGGAGGCGCAGGGAGGCTCAGCTGAGCTCTGAGGAGAAGATCCTGGAGGAGAACATCCTGCTGCTCCGGAAACAGCTGGTAGGTCCTGACCTGTCTGCCTCATGACCCCTGACCCCTGAGACCGCAGTCTGGGCTGCAGGACTCAGGTGTGTGTGTGTGTGTGTGTGTGTGTGTGTGTGTGTGTGTGTGTGTTAGGTCAGAGGTCAGGGGTGAAGACGGGGTCAGCAGTTTTTAAAATAGATACATGAAGGGGGGCGGGGTTAAAGTGTGTGTACCTTTAAATCAGTGACATCATCAATCAATCAGATCAATGGGGGGGGGGGGGGGGGGGCCAGGTGAGTTCAGGTTCAAGTCCTCTCAGGTAGACCGGAGTCTGAGCCCCGCCCCCTTCCCCCTCCTCATTCCAAACGTAAACATTCATCGCCATAGCAACACAAAGACGCGTCCATGACGGCGTCTCTTTAGTAAACAGACGTCATGTTCAGAACCTTCTGATTGTTGGTGACTCACACGTCTGTAAACTCCTTTCCTTTTGGACGAGAGCCTGACCAATCAGAGCTCAGCTCAGAGGAAGATTTACGACTTCTGTCCGATCTTTTTAAACCTCGTCGTTGGGAGACAAACGTCGACACAAACAGAACTTCCATTTCTTTCTTGTTTCCTCTTCCTCCATTTTTGTCGGCGCACTTCCTGTAACCCCGCCGTCAGTGACCAGCGGTGCAGACTGATTATTCCAGTGTGAACAGGTCAGTTCTGATTGGTTCTGATCCGACCCTCTTCTGTATGTGGATATAAATCAGATATCTGATGTGACTGCAGTGTGACGCTCAGGTCGGGTTTATCCGACCTTTACGTCATCAA
>OY660878.1:30635954-30643454 GCA_962446985.1 Xyrichtys novacula
ACACACACAGACACACACAGACAGACAAACAGACCACTCAGCCAGAACCACAACCACAGCAGCAGCAGCAACAACAACAACAACAACACTGACAGTAACTACAACAGACACTAAGCCTGAGACCGGGTCCAAGTCCTAACAAGAGCCACAGACAGGTTTAACAGACTACAGACAGACTACAGACAGATTTAAACAGACTACAGACAGGATTATACAGAATACAGACAGACTACAGACAGATTTAAACAGACTACAGACAGGATTATACAGACTACAGACAGGTTTAACAGACTACAGACAGGATTAACAGACTACAGACAGACTACAGACAGGTTTAACAGACTACAGACAGACTACAGACAGGTTTAAACAGACTACAGACAGACTACAGACAGGTTTAACAGACTACAGACAGACTACAGACAGGATTATACAGACTACAGACAGACTACAGACAGGTTTAACAGACTACAGACAGACTACAGACAGGTTTAAACAGACTACAGACAGGTTTAAACAGACTACAGACAGACTACAGACAGGTTTAAACAGACTACAGACAGACTACAGACAGGTTTAACAGACTACAGACAGACTACAGACAGGTTTAACAGACTACAGACAGACTACAGACAGGTTTAAACAGACTACAGACAGGTTTAAACAGACTACAGACAGACTACAGACAGGTTTACCAGACTACAGACAGACTACAGACAGGTTTAACAGACTACAGACAGACTACAGACAGGTTTACCAGACTACAGACAGGTTTATACAGACTACAGACAGACTACAGACAGGTTTACCAGACTACAAACAGACTACAGACAGGTTTAACAGACTACAGACAGACTACAGACAGGTTTAAACAGACTACAGACAGACTACAGACAGGTTTAACAGACTACAGACAGACTACAGACAGGTTTAAACAGACTACAGACAGACTACAGACAGGTTTAAACAGACTACAGACAGGTTTATACAGACTACAGACAGACTACAGACAGGTTTAACAGACTACAGACAGACTACAGACAGGAGTTGGGGGTTTTGTGATTTTGGAGAAGCTGTTTTTTTTTCTCTCTCCTGAAACTCGGAGGACCTTTTTGTCTGACTGGACTCTTTTAACTTTTCTCGGCGCTCAGAGAATTTTCCACTTCCTCATGCCGCGCCGCTCTCCATCAGCTGCTCCAAACACACTCATTACCACATCCAGCAGAGCATTTCATCAGCCTGGCTCACAGTGAACTTCCTGTCAGCTGTGGATGTTAGGAAACACTGAAACCTGAGCAAACCCGCTCAGCTCCGGTCGGTCCGTCTGTGTTTGAAGCGGAGAAATGGTATCTGTGTGTGTAACAGATCGTAAGTCATCAGAGGAAAAGCAGCTGTGAGTCTGCAGACGCTCTGTCTCTAACCTCCCTCTCTGTCTCTGTCTCCTGCAGATGAGCTGGCCAGCTGTTTGGACTGTGATGATCTGGTTGGAGGACTTTGTGATGACTCGTCGTTTTGCGGTACAGTCCGCCGCTCGCTCTCGGCTCCCCACCCCCCCACTGTGGACTCTGTAGGCTCCTCAGTAGGCTCCTGTGAGTCTAAGTATCACTGCGACCTGGTGACACGCAATGGAGGAGAAGTCTACCGCTATCCGAGCCCGCTGCACGCAGTGGCGGTCCAAAGCCCCGTCTTCCTGCAGAAGTGGGGTCATGGAGGTCACGGCAAAGAAGAGGGGACCCTGAGAGGTCTTGAAGCAGCCATAGAAGGACTGAAACCAGAATCGTTATTTTTCTCTCCTCCTGTTTCAGCGTCTTCAGTGCCTCAGAGCTCCTCCTGGCCGGCCCCCTCCTCCTTTTCCGCGACTACGTCACAGAAACAGCTGGACAGCTACATCTTCAGTCTGCTGCAGCGGAGAGCCCTGCCTGTCAGGACCAACAGACCCAGGACCAGCATCAGCACCGACCCGTCGAAGAGCATCCTGAGGCAAACCAGTCTCTGTGTGCGGCAGGTATCTGGTCCCAGCTCCGGTTCTGGTTTTGGGACTGTGACAGGCGCTGAGCTCAGACCTCCCTGGTTGGCTGCTGGAGCAGAAGGTGCCATCACCTCATCTCCTCAGAGGCAGTGGTCTGTGGAAAGTAAATCTGCGGAGCAGGAGGCTCCAAATGTTTACCCTGGAGGCAGCATGACCTCGGTAGAGAACGGCCTCAGGTTAACCACGAGCGACCCCGTACTAAACCCGAACCTGTCTCCTCTGAGGAACAGTGTCCAAACAAGCTCCCCTGTCAGGAACCAGGACCCCAACACAAGCACTAATATCCTGCTGAAGCCAAAAGGCAACAGACTCCTTCCTCCCTCAGCAGTGACTACAGCCACCCGGCCAAAAGACCTCAGGGAGCTAAGCTGCCCCAAGGCAAACTCCTCCCCCAAAGAGACAAAGCCACCATGTTACCCTGACCAAGAGCTGTCCTTCAAATCACCGCCAGCAGTCAAACTAGCAGCAGCTGCTCAAAAGAACAGCCCCAAACCTCCCCAAGCAGACCAGACTGAGAGAACAGAGAGGGTGGGTCCAGATAAGACCAGTGAAGATGCAAAGGTGGGGCCTCACATGGTAGATACCAGGGTGATCCTCAATCAGAAGCATAATACCAAACTTTGTAAAGGTGGCAACAAAAATGTCAAGTCCATCAAAGTGAAGAACACGACATCGAGGACAAGTCAGGACCTTAGATATAACGAGAGAGGAGGGGACAAATCCCACCACAGATCTAGCTCTAAAAAGAACCGAATGGGGGAAGACGGCGGCTCCTCCCATGGTAAAACCTCCAGGAGAGCAGCTGGTGGCCCTTACGTGATGCCCTCCTCCCAAATCAAGTGCCTCCCTGCGTCCATCCCTGAGGGACAAGTCCTGGACAAACACACCACATCAACGCTAAGCAGTGTGCAGTCAGGCTCATCCAGGTCCCATCGCCATCGCAATGGTCACCATCACTATGGACACCATCACCAGGGTGGAAACCGTCGCCACCATGCTCACCACCATAATCTCCATGGGCGTGACCAAGTGGTGGTTGTTGCCAAACCAAAGTACAAACGAAATGATTACCGGCGGTTACGAGCGATCATGGAAGTGCCCTATGATGAGGCGTTCAGGCGCGCTCAGCGACGTAAGAGAAAGGAGTTGCTAAGTCATTCTGCAGCCAATGGATTACTGAGCAGCCCGTATGCTTACACGGCAGGAAGTGACTCTGAATATTCAGCTGAGTGTGCCTCACTCTTTCATTCCACCATCGCAGATACCAGCGAGGACGAGAGGTCCAACTACACCACCAACCGCTTTGGAGACAGTGAGTCCAGTGAGGAGGAGTACGTGGAGGAGAGCACTGCCACCAGTGATACAGAGGAGAGTGGAGGAGGTGGAGCTGGGGGTGGGGTAGGTGGGACAGGAAGAGGGTGGGTTCATTCAGAGGCAGCAGGAGCCGGAGTGACGGGGAAAGAAATGACTGCAGCTCAGGCAAAGGCCTTCGTCAAGATCAAGGCCTCCCACAACCTAAAGAGGAAGATCCTCAGGTTCAGGTCAGGTTCTCTCAAACTCATGACCACAGTATGAGTCACCAAGTCCAGAGCCATGTCCCCAACCTACCCAGAGAGCCACACCTGCCAGAATGCTTTATCTGTGCACTCCAAACCCACCTGAATCAAGACCCGCTGTAGCCCACACCCAAGGAAAGCAAAAACCGCCCAGTAACCCTTCAAACCAGTCACTCATCAAACCAGTCAGCCTTATTTGTAAGAGCACATGTGACCAACAAGAATGTGATGTTACCCTGACATCTTGTCGTAGTACTTGGTGAGGCTGATCCAGGTATACCTTAAACTTGTAAAGGTAATCAGTCCAATGGAGGGACCTGGTGGAAAGTTGCTTAAACGAGAAATGTTTGAACATTTGTTTGTGTGACTGGATCAGACGGTAACTGTTTCTGAACGGCTGCCTGTCAGATACCCTCCAACACCCAGGACAAATGCAGCATCAGAAACTGCTAGAAAACCACATTTAGCAAAGAGAGGACGCGTCGGTACAGAGTTCACGTTGGTGTCCTTCACGTCCCTCTGTCTTCCTCCAACAGTGCCTCAGTTAATCTCACTGTAAACCCAAATAACCAATCCATATTGTCCTTCTGTGAGCTAAGGTGGACCCAGGAGGGTACTCTGGCTGTAGAAAGATCAGGGTTCATCATAACCAAATCCTGACCCACTGGACCAAACTGAGGCGCTTGTTGGAAACACACCATAAATCCGAATCTAAGGAGGCGTCACGGTGCGCCAGACAAGACACTTCAACCACACCTGCTGCCAGGGTGTCCATCTGCTGGGTGGATCCAGGCCTGTCTTTGGACCACCAACATGACCAGGGGGATCACTGTCCTGGTTTTAATGCCTTCAGTGGTTCTGATGATATTTGGATCATGTGGGACTAAAACTCAAAGAATGACTAACGTCACACTGAGCTGTAACCCTGACAGAGATGGTCTCATGTACGCAGGATCAGAGAGGTTCTGGGTCTTATGGGTCGGGGGTATTGGGTGTGCATGATTTGGTTTATTCGGGTCCAGTGTTAACCGTTACCTGTGGGCCTCTAGGTGGTCGAGGTGAGTCCAGTCTGACTCAGTGGTCTGAGTCCTTCTTAGAGAACATCTTAGTCAGTCCTCAAATCCGAACAACGTCCAGACCACCAGAATTTCAGTCTGACTCGGAGGTCTGTGAGTTTCTTCTGGACCATTTTTAGTCACTCAGGTGGCTCCTCACTCAGCTGATGTTTCTAAAGGGGGTTTGGAAGGGTCCTGTAAGGTCCTGGAAGGTTCTAGAGGGTCCTGGGGGAGGGGGGCTGGGTTCAGGTTCTGTCTCTTGCTGCAGTCCTCTGTATTTCCTGCACTTTGACACTCAGACAGACTGTCAGACGGATCATGTCGGCCTGTATGTCATTTTTTTTGTAGCCTTGTTTTGTATTTATTGTCACGTGACCTTTGCCTTTGGTTGTAGCGCACACGGCACGCCTCATGCTTGGTTTTGATTGGTCGGTAGAACGACGGCGCTCTGAAAAGCTATTTAAACTTAATATATTTGAACGATAAAGATGGTCCGGACTGACAGATTCAACAGCATTTAAACACAAAGACTCACTGACTGTTTACTGTCACCACTGTTGCCATGGTAACGACAATAAATAACATCTACACGTCTGAGAGGAAAACAGTGTTTGGGTAGGTTCAGCATCTAAACCCGACCAAAGTGACCAAAAAACCAGCCGTTTAACCAAGTTCATCACGGGCCGGTGAAGTCCTGGACCGGGTTTAACTGGAATCAGGACTAAGTTTGATTTTACTCTGAAACTGAGTCCGTTTACCGGACCTCCTTATTAAAATTTAAAGGGTTACTGACTCCTATGAAGCTTTGACTCTAGAGAAACAGTTTCCTGTTTTTAATGCGACTTCGATTTGACGTCCGATCACGCAGGTTTACTCAGCACGGCCTAGCTTATTGTAGCGTAGTTTAGACACAGCAGGAGGAGACTGTTAGCTCGTGTCACGCTCTGTAGGCGATATTTTTTTTCGTTGGATGGTAGGGGAAGGTCCCGCCTCCTTCACCTCTGATTGGCTAAAAAAGCTGGGCTCCGATTGGTTCTTCCTTATGGCTGTGACGCGTCATCACACGCTCGAGCCGAGCGCCGACTGTTGGCTCTGAACGTCGAACAGAACATTATTGCAGTTCTGAATCTCCGAACGCAAACCCGACAGACGATGACGTTTCACAGCCATAAGGGATAACCAATCAGCGCCCAGCACTTTTAGCCAATCAGAGGTAAAGGAGGCGGGACCTTCCTCTACCATCCTACAAAAAAAATGGGTCTCTGTAGAGGCAGCAGCTGGTGTTGACATGCTAACTACACGCTGATGAAGCTAAAGCAGTTAGCATGTAGTATTACTAAGATAGCATATCAAACTTTAGCGATGTTTTGGGCTAGCTTAAAGGGAAACTGTTAGCCTAGCAGCGTCAGACCGAGGCTAAGCTAAGACCACCTGTCATGTTAGCACAAGAGTTTGAAGCTAGGCTAAACTAAGCTAGGCTAAACTAAGCTAGGCTAATGCTAAAATAATCCTAGATTATATCGTATTATAAATTAAGTTTATTAAAAGTTTTAGTTCAGATCCTGAAAATATTTCTCTGATGATGAACCTTGAAGTGAAAATCTGACCTGAGTCCACCTGTCCAGGTGAGACAGATCCTGAGTCCACCTGTCCAGGTGGGACAGATCCTGAGTCCACCTGTCCAGGTGAGACCTCCTCCTCCTTCAGCTGTTTCCCTCTCAGACCTGTCGTCAGTTTTTCTTCTCAAATGTTTTCATTGAAACTCAAACAGCCTTAAGTTTGTGTAACAGATTCAGACCTGATCAGCTGACTGTTCCTGAGCGTCTGTTCATCGATGTTTCTGCTCTTTAACCTTTTTACGCTTTAATAAACGTTTAAAAAACACCGACGTCTGAAGACTGTCTCTGAACTCAAACTCTGGAGGATTAAAGTTTCTGTCTCTACTCCTCCTCTCCTCTCCTCCTCCTCTCCTCCTTCTCTCCTCTCTTCCTCTCTCCTTCTCTCCTCTCCTCTCCTCTCCTCTCCTCCTCCTCTCCTCCTTCTCTCCTCTCTTCCTCTCTCCTTCTCTCCTCTCCTCTCCTCTCTCCTCCTCTCTCCTCCTCCTCTCCTCCTCCTCTCCTCCTCCTCTCTCCTCCTCCTCTCCTCCTCCTCTCTCCTCCTCCTCTCCTCTCTCCTCCCCTCTCCTCCTCCTCCCCTCTCCTCCTCTCCTCCCCTCTCCTCTCCTCCCCTCTCCTCTCCTCCTCTCCTCTCCTCTCTCCTCCTCTCCTCCTCCCCTCTCCTCCTCTCCTCCCCTCTCCTCTCCTCCTCTCCTCTCCTCTCTCCTCCTCCTCCCCTCTCCTTCTCTCCTCCTTCCCTCTCCTCCTCTCTCCTCCCCTCCCCTCTCCTCCCCTCTTCTCCTCCCCTCTCCTCCTCTCCTCTCCTCCTCTCTCCTCTCCTCCCCTCTCCTCCTCCTCTCTCCTCTCCTTCTCTCCTCCTCCTCTCCTCTCCTCTCCTTCTCTCCTCTCCTTCTCTCCTCCCCTCTCCTCCTCCTCTCTCCTCCTCCTCTCCTCTCTCTCTCTCCTCTCCTTCTCTCCTCTCCTCCCCTCTCCTCTCTCCTCTCCTCCCCTCTCCTCTCCTCTCCTCTCCTTCTCTCCTCTCCTTCCCTCCTCCCCTCTCCTCCTCCTCTCTCCTCCTCCTCTCTCCTCCTCTCTCCTCCTCTCCTCCCTCCTCTCCTCCCCTCTCCTCTGTCCTCCTCTCCTCTCCTCTCCTCCTCCTCTCCTCTCCTCCCCTCTCCTCCCCCTCTCTCCTCCTCTCCTCTCCTCCCCTCTCCTCCTCCTCTCCTCCTCTCTCCTCTCCTCCTCTCTCTCCTCTCCTCCTCTCC
>OY660878.1:30650954-30658454 GCA_962446985.1 Xyrichtys novacula
CAGTATGTAGTACTAACTTCAGTACCCTCCTGTACAGTTCTGTGGTGTACTGTAGCTGGGAACACTGTCCTCTCTTTAAACTTGAATTTGACCTCAGCTGAAATCTTCTGTTTGTTTAGTCAGCAGTCTGATCTGAAGTTAAACCACCGTTTGGTCTTTTAATGTGAAAAACAGAACAGGAAGTGGGACTGGTCAGGGACAGCCTGTGATGGTGCTCTGCTGCCCCCTGCTGTTCAGACAGAAAAACTCAGAGAGTCTCAGAAACAGACAAACTCAGCTCAGATTGGATGAGGTGAGATTCTTCTCACTGTGATGTCATGGGCAGGGCTCCAGGGGGCGCTCTAGCAGTCTTTATGATGCTTGGCTGCTTTTTCTGATAAAACATGAGCCCCCCCACCAAAGACCAGACTGTGAACTAAAGATGGAGACCACAACCTCAACAGGAGGATGGCTGTGCTGTCGCCCCCTGCTCAGAGAGACACACTAACCACACACTGATACACAACTACACTTGTGTGTAAAGACACACACACACACACACACCGAACAGGTCTGTCTGAGTCATCAGTTTGTTTAGGATCTTTGGTGTTAATCAGATACAAACGTATATTGTATATTATCTCTATTTTTACTTATTTTATCTCTTATTTATCTTCTTTCTACTTCATTTGTAACAGAGTTACTGTAGCAAAAACAATTTCCCCCGACAGCTGAGGGTTCGAGGTCAAACACTCATGAGGCTCCTTTATTAGCTTTATTAGCATCATTAGCTTCATTAGCATCATTAGCTTCATTAGACTTGTTAGCTTCATTAACATTATTACCTTTATTAGCTTTATTAGCATCATTAGCTTCATTAGCATTGTTAGCTTCATTAGCATCATTAGCTATTAAACTCTTCACTCGTGTGTAAGAGTGTGAACAGTTCACAAAACAAACATGGATAAATAAAGTTTCTATGGAAACCACCCTCTGACTCACAGTGTGTGTTGGGCGGGTGTGTGTGTGTGTGTGTGTGTGTGTGTTTTGGGTGTGGTCTGGGTGAGGCTCAGGAGTTGAACCCTCTCTCTCTCTCTCTCTCTCTGTGAGTCTGCAACTCAGACGTGATCTCAGGTATGTTCTCTCCTTTTAAACTGGATAATGCAGTTTCTGTGTGTGTGTGTGTGTGTGTGTGTGTGTGTGTGTGTGTGTGTGTGTGTGTGTGTGTGTGTGACTCCACCCTCTATCCAAACAAACCCAGTTCTTAGAGGAGACCCGTCGTGTGGTTCCTCCTCCTCGTTGTTGCGTTGCTGTATTAAGTTGTTGTTTCCTGTCACTGTTCTTTTTTGTTGCAGGTCAGAGTTGCCGTCCTTTGTTTGTTTGTTTGTTTGTTTGTTTGTTTGTTTGTTTGTTTGTTTGCAGCTCTATGTTGCTGCTCAGAGTTGCAGTTTCTTTGTGTTGCTGCTTTTTCCCGAAGTTTCCCTCTAACAGTGTTTTCATTTCTCTGCTGAACAACTCTGAACCTCTGAGCTGCACTTCTCACGGTGTTTGTTGCAGGTCTGAGTTGCTGTTATAAGTTGTTGTTGAGTTGTCGTCAGTTGTTGTCAACATCTTTTCTGAGTTTTATGTTTTTAATCAGATACTTCCTGGTCTGGTTCTGGTTCTGGTTCTGGTTCTGATTTGACCTGATTCAAAGTTCCTGGTTTTGTTTCTGAGAATCAGCTGATCATGTGACTCCGCCTTGTTTGGTCACTTCCTGTCTCTTTATTTTAAAAAGTTGTCCTGACGTGTTTTTGTTGTTTTTTTATTTCTGGATGTTTCCGTCGTCACACATGACTCAGCAGTTTTCTGTTTTTAATGAAGAACTTTGTTTCAATCTTGAGTTTCACTGAAAACATGACCACCTGATTTTGTTGTTTGTGTTTCAGAGTCTTTGTTGATTGTTGTTTGTTGTTTGTGTTTCAGAGTCTTTGTTGTTTGTAGTTTGTAGTTTGTAGTTTGTAGTTTGTTGTTTGTGTTTCAGAGTCTTTGTTGTTTGTTGTTTGTGTTTCAGAGTCTTTGTTGTTTGTTGTTTGTGTTTCAGAGTCTTTGTAGTTTGTTGTTTGTGTTTCAGAGTCTTTGTTGTTTGTTGTTTGTGTTTCAGAGTCTTTGTTGTTTGTAGTTTGTAGTTTGTTGTTTGTGTTTCAGAGTCTTTGTTGTTTGTTGTTTGTGTTTCAGAGTCTTTTTAGTTTGTAGTTTGTAGTTTGTTGTTTGTGTTTCAGAGTCTTTGTTGTTTGTTGTTTGTGTTTCAGAGTCTTTGTTGTTTGTTGTTTGTAGTTTGTGTTTCAGAGTCTTTGTCGTGGGACTTTAATAACCTGAATCTCTGAACGTTGTTCACCCTGTCAGTTAAATTAAACGTGTTTTTATCGTCCGTCTGTTCTAATAAAGGGTTAATAAACGGAGATCAAACACCTGAGCGGATGATGATGGGTGTGGTCATGTGATGGGTGTGGTCATGTGATGGGTGTGGTCATGTGATGGATGTGGTCATGTGACCTGTGTATTGAAACCTGAGCCGAGGTGTGAATGTGGGCCGTCTGATCAGGTTCTTTGTTCGTGTCGGGACTCGCCCACCGCGCCCGTTCATGTTTTCTTCTTCTGCAGTTTTCAGACTCGACTGTGACCCAGGAGAGGCAGCACCAGGATGGATGTGAGTCTCTTCGTTTTACTCCTTTACTCCTCTTTTTTACTCCTTTTTCAGTTTCTTCTCTCTCTTGATTCTCTTCGTCTTTCTGTCTCAAACCTCAGACCGAGTTTTAAACAGCGCTCGTTACTTCAGTCCGCCGACTCGGACAGAGTTCAGGTTAGAGATTTGATCTGATTGATAAGTTTGTTAACAAATCAGAAGAAGCTCCAGTTTCACTCAATCACTGATTGGATCAAAACGCTGAGTCATGGTTCGACTCAGAAACATCATGAATCTGAATCTGAGTGATGAGGAGGCCAAACCTTCATCACTTCATCGTGTCCAACGACAAACAGCCTAAAAACACCAAAGACGTTTACGTTCTTCTTCTTCTTCTTCTTCTTCTTCTGTGGTGCTTTAACAGCAGACTCCGGAGGACCAGCTCCCCCTGCTGGGTTCACTTTTCACAACCAACTTCAAGAAAAAGACGATTTTATTTTAATGTGTAGAAACTGTGTGTGTGTGTGTGTGTGTGTGTGTGTGTGTGTGTGTGTGTGTGTGTGTGTGTGTGTGTGTGTGTGTGTGTGTGTGTGTGTAAACAAAGTGTCATTCATCTCAGGAGCAACACCTTCATACTGAACATTCCTGATGAATCTCTCAGCGACACACCCTGACACACACACACACACACACACACACACACACACACTCACACACTCACACACAAACACACACACACACACACACACACACACACACACACTGTGTGTTGGCCGTGATGAGTTCAGGAGCAGCTCGTTTTTGGATGTTTTTGATTGAAACTCAAAGGTGAAACCAAAACAAACTGATTAGAAAAAAAACTTTTTCTCTTTCAATTTTAATTTCAATGAGATTTATAAACATGATTGTTTAAACAACAAAAACAACAACAATAATAATAATAATACAATAAAAATAAAACAGTAATAATAATATTAGAAATGGTGATGAATAATGTCAGTATCATGTTTGCAGATAAACAACTCTCCCTCTCTCTCTCCCTCTCTCTCTCTCTCTCTCTCTCTCTCTCTCTCTCTGTCTCTCTCCCCTCTCTCTCTGTTTCTCTCTCTCTCCCCTCTCTCTCTCTCTCTCTCTCTCTCTCTCTCTCTCTCTCTCTCTCTCTCTCTCTCTCTCTCTCTCTCTCTCTCTCTCTCTCTCTCTCTCTCTCTCTCTCTCTCTCTCTCTCTCTCTCTCTCTCTCTCTCTCTCTCTCTCTCTCTCTCTCTCTCTCTCTCTCTCTCTCTCTCTCTCTCTCTCTCTCTCTCTCTCTCTCTCTCTCTCTCCCTCCCTCTCTCTCTCTCTGTCTCTCTCCCCTCTCTCTCTGTTTCTCTCTCTCTCCCCTCTCTCTCTCTCTCTCTCTCTCTCTCTCTCTCTCTCTCTCTCTCTCTCTCCCCTCTCTCTCTCTCTCCCTGCAGCTTGCTGATGCGTTAAACGGTCAAAACCAATCACAGGGTGGCGCTCAGTGGCCGGGACAACCAGGACAACCCAGCAACCCCGGATGGCCAGGTTTTTATCAATACTCATTGCTATTATCAGTTTTTTAATTAACGTCATTATGTAATGGGGGGGGGGTCAAGTGTTCTGGTACCTGGAACACTTATGAAGAACCATCCTGTGCTGGAACACGGTGTCAGAGCCGAGCAGGACCAGGTAGTTCATAACGGTCCCTTCAGGTAACAGGTCCACATGGCGTGGAAGGTCCAAGTTGGTCTTTCTGGTTGGTCTCAAAGCTGAAAGGTTCGGTGTCTTGGTCAGGTATCTCCCCGCCCACTTTAAGTCGTCACTGAGACATTGCTGACTTGGACCTTTACTGGGTTCAGCTTGCCTTGAGAGATCCAAGCAGCTCCCAAATTCACAGAAACACGCAAACCTCCCAACCATGGTGAGGTGGTGATTCATGGAGGTTCACTCCAGGGTTCCCCACAGTGAACCTCCAGCATGTAGAAGACCAAAAAGCCGCAGACCCAGAGGTCACCTTATCCTGCACATGAGGGGTTCAACAAAATGCAGTCAACAGAAGAATCCAGAAGGAAGCAGGTCGAATATAAACCAGCCATGTTTGTGTGTTAACCAGGTCAACCTTCCGGTAACTCCGGCTGGCCGTCTGCACCTTCTGGTAACTCTGGCTGGCCGTCTGCACCTTCTGGTAACTCTGGCTGGCCGTCTGCACCTTCTGGTAACTCTGGCTGGCCGTCTGCACCTTCTGGTCAACCCGCCTGGCCGGGTCAAGCTGACAAGGGCGGAGCTGGAGGTGGAGGTAACTGGCCTAGTCAGCCCAACCCACCTGCTGCATCTGGAGGATGGCCAAATCCGCCTGCACCTGGACCTGGACCTGCACCTGCACCTGCACCTGTCCCAGCACCCCAGCATAAACCGGTAAGATGATTACCAGGTGATATGGGTAGATGATTACAGGTGGATGGTCGGCATTTGGATGGGGGGGTGGAGTAAACTGTTGTTTCCTTTTTCTACAGAAGAAAGTGCCACACTCAGAAAAGCTGCCGAGTGGAGTTTACGACAAGATGCTCATCACCATTAAAGGAACCGTCAATCAACACCCCAACCAGTCAGTATAAAGTCCTCACTGTGAACAGGTGGTACAGGTGGAGGCAGGTGGAGGCAGGTGACCGGAGAGCATTGCTGCTCTGTTGCCTGAGAGTGTCGAATAACTCATTTTGGTTTATCACACGTTACACAAGTAAAAATAAGTTATCACCAATTTTCACCGCAACCGGAACAGCGGCGATTCCTGCTGTCCACAGATTCCTGACAGATTGATTGGTGTGGCGGATTACAGACAACAGGAATCACAGGAACCCGCTGATTCACGTTCAATCTCACGATAACGAGTTGTCTCTCTAAAGACAGACACATAGACATATAAGCAGTAGATTGTGTCCTTCCAGAGGAGGAAATCTGCTTCTAGATTTCAACTTCCTTTCCAGCACGGGTTCATCTGTGCTGAATTTATCCGCCATGCTCCGGCGTCCTACGGAAAGAAGTCGGTGTAAATTGACACGTTAACTTGAATGGTTACGATCAGCTACGATCGGAGGATACGACCTTTTAGGAGACGATCAGGATGAAGGGGGAGGTCGGGGGTTAGCAGGATTATCAGCCTGTTGGATCAGAACCCCTGAACCACAGGGTCTGATGGTGTTTTTTGTTTTTCAGGATCACCTTGGATATGATGTCAGGGAAGGACGTGGTCTTCCACCTTAACCCTCGCTTCAACGAGGCCGGTAAAAGGGTGATCGTGAGGAACAGCTGTATGGGCGGCAAGTGGGGCAAAGAAGAGAGAGACCTGTCAAACTTCCCCTTCTCTCCAGGATCGTCTTTTGAGGTAAAGTATTAGATTTCACTCACACTTCATGACTTTAATAAAAACCTGAGGGTCCCGTGAAGTGAGTCTGTAGGACCCCGCTGTGAACACGTGAGCATCTCATCATGGTCTTTGTTCTTTGCAGATGAAGATCCTCTGCACAAACAACTGCTACAGGGTGGCCGTGAACGGCAGCCACCTGCTGGAGTTCCAACACCGATGCAGGAACCTGAGCTCCATCAAATCCTGCAACATCTACCATGACTTGACACTCTCAGATGTCCTGGTGGAGAAAATCGCCTGAGGCAAAACACTGGATCCACTGCAGATCTACTGAGGATCCATCACAGATCCACCTGAAATCAGTCTTCTGTACTCTGATCAACCAAAGATCTGCTGAGGGAACTACACTTAGTCCTCCTGTACAATAAACATCAACACCCAAAGATCCTGGAGGTTTACAGCTGATCACACTGACACCACTGTCTTTAAAAGGGGAAAGTAGATCCCCAGTAGATCCCCAGTAGATCCCTAGTTGGTCCTCAGTGGATCTTTAATAGATTCACAGTCGATTCACAGTCGATCCTCAGTCGATTCACAGTCGATCCTCAGTAGATTCACAGTAGATTCACAGTCGATCCTCAGTAGATTCACAGTAGATTCACAGTAGATCCTCAGTAGATCCTCAGTAGATTCACTGTAGATCCTCAGTAGATTCACAGTAGATTCACAGTAGATCTCAGTAGATCCTCAGTAGATCCTTAGTAGATCCTCAGTAGATCCTCAGTAGATCTTTAGTAGATTCACAGTAGATCCTCAGTAGATCCTCAGTAGATTCACAGCAGATCCTCAGTAGATCTTTAGTAGATTCACAGTAGATCCTCAGTAGATCTTCAGTAGATTCACAGTAGATCCTCAGTAGATTTATGTCCATGTCTGAGTCTGTGTTTTTTTGTCCAGCTCATAAAAATTAAAGGTTTTATTTGGACTTGTGCAATTGTCTCTGAGTTCATGTCAGTGTGTGTGTGTGTGTGTTGCATGTGGAGGCTTGACCTGCTCACAGCCACCAGGGGGCGACACTGATACAGCTCCTTGTGAGCAGATTCTTCATCTTGTCTGTAAATGAAACTGCTCTGATCAAACCCAAGCTCTCCAGGACCTCCAGATTCTCCAGGACCTCCAGATTCTCCAGGTCTTCCAGGTCCTGGAGGTGTGTATGGGGGGGGTTCAACAAGTTTCAACGCCTTCAGGTCAGAGAGGTTTGTTTCAATCAGTCAACATCATTATAATATTGATTTAATATCAAATATATATATATATATATATATATATATATATATATATATATATATATATATATAGATGTATAAAATTAAATTCATATATAATCTAAATATTAATTTGATTGGAATGACCACAAAATAAGTGAGTAAAATTGAAAACAGAAACACGACTCTGTGACACAGAAAATCTAATAAGTTGATTAAACTTGATCG
>OY660878.1:30668454-30715954 GCA_962446985.1 Xyrichtys novacula
GTGTTAACCTAAGTGTGTGTGTGTGTTTGTGTGTGTGTGTGTGTGTGTGTTTGCTGCCTCTCAGTGTTGCGCCCCCTGCTGCTCAGCCTCCAGCTCGTCTGTGTGTGTCAGGTGAGATCAGAGCCAATCAGAGTTCAGAGAGTCAGACGCTGAGTCAGCAAGTTTGGGGGCGTGGCCTGTGCGTCAGTAATGATGGGCTGTATCTGAGTTGTGAGGGGGCGGAGCCTCGGGGGCGTGGCCTGTGTGTCAGTAATGATGGGCTGTATCTGAGCTGCACCTTGCTTGTGTTTACACGTGTACAGAAAAGAGTTTATGGGAGGGGTCTAATCCTCGACAGTGAAAATCATTTATTCTGGGGGCGGGGCAATAAGACGGAGGACAAGAGAAAAAAAGGACCTCCTTCTTCTTCTTCTTCTTCAGGGTTTTTAAGGAGTGATGATGTTTGTCTGTCGGTCTTTAATAAAGTGCTTTATCTCAGCTCCGCCTCCACGCTCTTTAGTTCTGATTTCTTAAGAACACTCGACTGTGACCTTTGACCTTTGACCTTTCTCATGTTCTCAGGAGTATTTTCTAAAAAAATCACAGAAACTCAGAAAAAGTGAATTTATTTAGAAACAGAGACTCTGACAGTCTGATGGACTTCACTGAGTTTAAACACTTGAACTGGAAAATCAAACCAGTAGAACCAGTATGACCTGTTACCATGGTAACACAGGCTCTCCACGCTGCAGCTTCATTCAAACTGAGCGCGCTCCGTTTCAGAGAGGAAGATGTGGGAGGAGTCAGAGTGTCGGCGTCCTTCTCCGAGACGCTCCTGATGTCATCGGTGATGTCATTCGGCGAGCTGCGTGAGCGCGTGCAGCAGCTGGTAGTAGTTGTATTTGATGTCGTAGTCCATGTCGTACCAGAAGTTCACTGAGAGGAGAAAGGTCAAAGGTTAAACATCAGCTGATCGCCTCAGTCCATGACCTCATCGTTTGATATATGGTCACATGATCACCAACAGTCCAATAATGACAGCTCTGTAATACACACTCCACTGAGAAGAGAGCTGCTCTCTGATTGGTCGATGTAATCATTCCTCCTTAATGCATGATTGGTCAGTTTGTCAGAGTGAACTTTAGGCCAACATAAGACCCGGGTCCTTGAAGGCCTCGTGCTGCGTTCAGGTGCTCCTCTTACCTGCGATGCAGCCGTGTGACTGTCTGACGTGATGGAACCAAAGAGACGGCAGGTACAGCATCTCTCCGGCCTTCACGCTGCAGCTGATTGGACGAGCTCTGCTGTACTGAGGGAACTGCTCCAGGTCTGGGTCCAGGGGGTCCAGAGGTATCCATGGGACCTGATGGGGGGGGGGGCGGGGGGTAGAATCAGCTCAGGTATTTACACGGCGTAGACGACCACGCAGACGACCACGCAGACACTAAACGCACCTTCTCAGCGCCGCTCTGATCCACCACCTCGAACTCTCCGTCCTCCGTCTGTCGGTAAACCGCCGGCTGATACAGACCTGACACACGCGGACCGGGTTACCATGGTAACCACATAGTACTGAAGGGTTTTATAGAATGGTAAAGCGGTTGCTATGGTTACCGTAGGGGATGAAGGGTCGGTCTGTGGGCGGCAGCAGGATGAAGTTTTTCTCTCCAGAAATCACACAGAAGAGATTCTCGTAGTGATCTTTGTGCACTAACACACACACACACACACACGCACACACACACACACACACACACACACACACACACACACACACACACACACACAGGTTTAACAGGGTAAACACTCTGACAGGATCTGTGCTGCGTTCAGGACCTACTGGACGTCACAGCGCTCTCCTCTCCGAGCCAGAAATTCACCGCGTCGGGTAACTTTCCTAAAACACAAAAAAGACGACGACGAAATACAGGAGTAAACAAACAACAAAGTAAACAAACAACAAAGTAAACAAACAACAAAGTAAACAAACAACAAAGTAAACAGATCTAAAGGGACTAACTGAGCATGCTCAGTGGCGTAGACTCACCAAGTGCCGTGCTCATCCAGGGGACGTGTGACTCCAGGTCGTCTGTGAGTTCAGGAAGTTCATCCAGCAGGTTAGAGCACTGCTTCTGCACGTAGAAGACGCCACGCCGCCGCCGCCGCTGATCATCAGAGAGGGAGAGAGAGAGAGAGAGAGGGAGAGAGAGAGAGAGAGAGAGAGAGAGAGAGAGAGAGAGAGAGAGAGAGAGAGAGAGGGAGAGAGAGAAGGAGGGAGAGAGAGAGAGAGAGGGAGAGAGAGGGAGAGAGAGAGAGAGGGAGAGAGAGAGGGAGAGAGAGAGAGAGAGAGAGAGAGAGAGAGAGAGAGAGAGGGAGAGGGAGAGGGAGAGAGAGAGAGAGAGAGAGAGAGAGAGAGAGAGAGAGAGAGAGAGAGAGAGAGAGAGAGAGAGAGAGAGAGAGAGAGAGGGAGAGAGAGAGAGGGAGAGAGAGAGAGATAGATAGAGAGAGAGAGAGAGACAGAGAGAGAAGGAGGGAGAGAGAGAGAGAGAGGGAGAGAGAGAGAGAGAGAGAGAGAGAGAGAGAGAGAGAGAGAGAGAGAGAGAGAGAGAGAGAGAGAGAGAGAGAGAGAGAGAGAGAGAGAGAGAGAGAGAGAGAGAGAGAGAGAGAGAGAGAGAGAGAGAGAGGGAGAGAGAGAGAGGGAGAGAGGAAGAGAGAGAGAGAGAGAGAGAGAGAGAGAGAGAGAGAGAGAGAGAGAGAGAGAGAGAGAGAGAGAGAGAGAGAGAGAGAGAGGAGAGAGAGAGAGAGAGAGAGAGAGAGAGAGTACTTCCTACAGCTGTTTTGTCAGAGTACTGCAGTCTTAAAAGTACTGTTGGTACTTCTCACAGTAGTATTTATGGTTCTGTAGTATTTATGGTACTGTAGTACTGCAGTTCTCCTGTAGGGGCAGCCTCTCACCTTCTCCTCCATCAGGTCCAGGACCGCAGACAGGGTCATCCTCCTCTCTTCAGGCATGACGAATCGATCTCCGCTCACTGCGTCTGCGTAACCATCGGGGGTCACTGCCACACTGATGACCTTTGACCCCACCTTCTCCCTGCACACAGGAAACACCTGATGACACCGTTTCACAGGTGAACTCCCACCACAGAAGAAGAGGAGAGCAGGTGTTAGTGGGCGGGGCCTCCTCACCTCAGGTACTGCGGGGTCCACCTGTTCAGAGCCGGCCAATGGCTGCAGGCGTTTCTGATGATGACGGGTTTGTTGGGAGCGATCCAATCCCTGAAGAAGACGAGCGGGTCAGGTGACCCGTCCAGGTACGGCACAGAGCGGCTCAGGTACAGGTCTGCCAGACATCACCAACCGATAACCAACAGAATGAGTGTAAACAGAACTGTAAAGGGGTCTCCTGTGGTCAACTTACCCCGCCCCCGTCCCTCAGTAACCGTCATTCTTCACACTCAGGTGAATTTTTATCCATTAGAATCAATAATTCAGTTTATTATTAAAAACAGGAGAAACTGAGAACCTCACAGATCTGTAAACTCTGATCCTCCTGAACGACGACGAAGACTTTATCAGTCCTCAGAGAGAAACTACAGCTGATGATAAACTCATTAAAAATCTTTATTTCTGATCAAACTGACGACTAAAGACTAAACTCACTTTAAACCTCGAACCTTCACAGACTCCATGAACCGACGACCATCTCCGTAAGATTTGGTCACATGATCCATTTCTTTGACCTTCTACAAGAAACAGGGGGTGGGGCTCAACTTACCCCGGTCTCCCCTATCAGGTACATCTATACAAGTTATAAGGAAGTTCAGTGTGGGTACTTCTTATTTAAAATACTTCTTAATTAAAGTATTTCTTATTTAAAGTATTTATTATCTAAAATGAAGGGGTTGTAGTTCAGAAGTTCTTTCTGTATTTTTCTCTGTTTTGTATTTAAATATTTTTTCTCACTTTTCTTGTTTTATTTTTTATATTTTTGTAATTTTCTAAATAAACTTCCTTGTGAATCAGAAATACTCTTCAGTACTTCACTCTCTGCAGTTTTCTCTCAGGGTTACTGTTTCCAGCAGTGGTTGTAGTACTTTTAGCAGTACCTGTAGTACTCTCTCCTCTCACCGTGAGCCTCCTCAGAAAACTCCATCAGCTGTTTCTTCACGGACTCCATCTACGTCATCACATCCACCTGGACAGGTAACCTGATATCCAATCAGAATTCAGCTCAGAGATCAATAACAAAACCGATCACTCCTCCGATCACTCCTCAGCTGTCAGCCTCACGCGGCCATGCTGCCGTGTTTACAGCCGCTGCGCATGCGCGGAGCCCCGGTCCTGTAGTGTTAGAGGCGAGAATGTTTCCCCCTGCTGGAGGGAGGCTGAACTACAGCTGATCAGATATCAGCTGTTTAACTGAGAGGGAGAGAAACTTTCAAATACAATCAATAAATTTAAATCGATCAGGAAACAAAACGACAAAAAAACGACAGAAATACTTTTAAAGACCTAAAGAGGATGGATGTGATGAGTTTGGTGACGGTTTGATGGATGTGATGAGTTTGGTGACGGTTTGATGGATCTGATGAGCCTCTTTCAGGGTTTGATGAATCAGGATTGGATGCAGGTGTGTAGTCCTCTCCTGGATCAGGTCCTGGATCAGGACTGGAGGCAGTTTGGACATGGATGAGTCTGCGTTGGAGCGATACTTTGACGACTCGATCGCTGGAGTAAGTTTGATTAAAAACAGAGGAGATGAACTTTATTGATCATGTTTGTCTTTAGGAGGTCAGTGTGAACTGACTCTCCTGAGGTTGGACTCGGGTTCGATGGTTTATTGATTAACAGTCTGATCACAGAAACACAGACGTCTCTCTGTCATGATTATAATTATTATTGATTTTATTATCACGTCAATTATCATCGTTTAATCCTGATTATTGATTTATCCGTTCATGTCAGTTACCATGACGATGATCAAAAACTATCAGGGCATCAATAAAGTGAAATCAATCTGATCAATAAAATCCTGTAAACTGATCAGCTGATCGATCGCTCTGGTTCTGATTCAGCAGGACTCCAGTTTCCTGTTGGGGGAGGAGCTGGGCCCAGAGAGCCTTGACCCCGCCCACTCCCAGCAGGACTCCGCCCTGCAGGCGGTGAAGGCGGGGTCAGGAGCAGAACTGGGTGACGAGCTGGACCTCAGCTTCCTGCCTGATGACCTCGGCCCTCAGGAGGAGCCTGATCGCCATGACGACACAGGTATGATGAATTCTTGAACGTGATTGGCTGCTCCTGGTTCCTCCTGGTGGACCTGATCCTGATCCTGATCCTGGTCCTGGTCCCGGTCCAGCTGGCGGTCCGGCTGAAGCTCTCAACGTCTCCGGGGACAGCGGCGTCTTCACCGACTTCATTTCCCAGGATTCCACAGCGGCCAACAGCCAGCAGGGGGGGGCGCTGTTGACACACAGCACCTCCCCCTTCTGTCCCATGACCCCCATGACCCCAATGACCCCCATGACCCCGGTGATGGAGAGGTCAGGGATCATCCCTCAGCTCCAGTGAGTCCTTCAAAAGAAGAAAACTTTATTTAAAATCACGGGAAACGTGTGAGACATCAGTGTGTGTGTGTGTGTGTGTGTGTGTGTGTGTGTGTGTGTGTGTGTGTGTGTGTGTGTGTGTGTGTGTGTGTGTGTGTGCAGGAACATCGTCTCCACAGTGAACCTCAGTTGTCCTCTGGATCTGAAGTTTATCGCCCTGCAGGCCAGAAACGCAGAATACAACCCCAAGGTTAGTGTGTGTGTGTGTGTGTGTGTGTGTGTGTGTGTGTGTGTGTGTGTGTGTGTGTGTGTGTGTGTGTGTTGGGGGGATTCAGATCAGACCACTTGGCTGGACTGTTAATGTTTAAAGGGATCTTCCTAATTAATTTAGGGTCAAACACATCGTAACACTTTGACTCATTTCTTTAGCAAAGAGACTAAACACAACTCACCTACTCTCTTCCAGCAGACGCTTGTTTGTAGAGAGACCTCAGGCCAGTCCATTAGGGACTACAGCGGGGTGCCGCAGCTCAAGGAAGAACATTTATGATCATTTCTTCATGGAAATACAATCAGACCGAGACGCTAAGACAGAAGAACTACAGCGTCTGTAAAATGATTAATATGGTGATTATTACTTCAAGGAAATGATAAAGAAATGATCATAAATGTTCTTCCTTGAGCTGCGGCACCCCGCTGTAGTCTGTAATGGACTGGCCTGAGGTCTATATGTCCTGTAGATGAAGTTAGGTGCTGTTCTGAGCATTATCTGTGGCTGTAGAGTGGCGTTTTGGCGTTTTGGCGTTTTGGTTGAGGTTTGTTTATGGCTCCTCAGATGTTACTAAAGCGGTCGACAACATTCATCTCTGGAGGCGGGGTCTAACTCGGCCGATGTTCTCGCTGTTTGGATGGAGAGCCGGTTTCTGAGTCCAGATCTAACTCAGACCCCCTCGACCCACCTGTACAGACATGTTGGAGGTTGGACTTTGATGGTCATGTGACCGTCTCTTTCTTCTTCTCTGGTTTCAGCGTTTCGCTGCCGTCATCATGCGGATCCGAGAGCCCAGAACCACGGCGCTCATCTTCAGTTCAGGGAAGATGGTCTGTACCGGAGCCAAGAGGTCTGAACCCGGGTCACCTGAACACCTGTTTACCTGTGTCTGTGCTACACCTGTCTGACTGCCCTGTGTTTCCGAGCGTGTGCAGTGAGGAGCAGTCTCGGCTGGCGGCCAGGAAGTACGCCCGCGTGGTTCAGAAACTGGGTTTCCCCGCCCACTTCCTGGAGTTTAAGATCCAGAACATGGTGGCGAGCTGCGACATCTGCTTCCCCATCAGACTGGAGGGACTGGTGCTCAAACACCAGCAGTTCTGCAGGTGAGGACACACACACACACACACACACACACACACCTGAGGACACACACACCTGAGGACACACACCTGAGGACACACACACACACACACACACCTGAGGACACACACACCTGAGGACACACACCTGAGGACACACACACACACACACACACACACACACCCCTGAGGACACACACACACACACACACACACACACACACACACACACACACACACACACCTGAGGACACACACCTTAGGACACACCCCCCCCAGGACACACACACACACCTGAGGACACACACCTGAGGACACACCCCTGAGGACACACACACACACCTGAGGACACACACATGAGGACACACACACACACACACACCTGAGTGTTGTTGTTAGCCTAACTTCGCACAAAGACAAACAAACAGGAAGAACCATTTTCAGGTCTAACCTCAGTGACCATCAACCCTCAACAGCTTCTCCTGATTCTCTCTGTCTGTGTCCGTCTGTACCTGTCTGTACCTGTCTGTCTGTACCTGTCTGTCTGTGTCTGTGTCTGTCTGTACCTGTCTCTCCCCCCCAGTTACGAACCCGAGCTGTTTCCTGGTCTGATCTATCGGATGGTCAAACCTCGTATCGTCCTCCTCATCTTCGTCTCAGGAAAAGTCGTTCTCACCGGTAACAAACTCTGATCCTCATGTGTGCACGGGCTGTCTGTTTCTGTTGTGTACTTTTGTTGTGTACTTTTGTTGTGTACTTTTGTTGTGTTATTGTTGTCGTTCCTTTAGTTTGTGTTTTTATTTATTTATTCTCAGTAAAAGAGTTTGAACAGTTCGTAAACCTGAGACCTCGGCGTGTCCAAAGTTGATCAATAAAAATATAAAAAAATCAAAAACAAACAAATTTAGAAAAAAGACGAAGAAAACAAAGAAGTGCTCTAGATCTATAGATCTATACTGTTGTTGTCTGAAACACACAGACTCTTAAACAAGAGCAGTGAGGACATAGATGTACACCCTGACATAGACATACACACATAGACATACACATATAGATGTACACATATAGATGTCTTACACACACACACATACACACTCTTTAGGATGTTGAATCTAGGTGTGACAGCTCTATGTCTGATGAAGAACTGCTCTAGATGTCCCACACTGTGGTCTGTGTCGGAGGTCAGCTCGTTTGTCAGCTGTTTGTTTATGTTGTTGTCATAGTGTTGTTGTTGTTGTTGTTGTGTTGTAGTGGCAGGGTGCACACACACACACACACACACACACACACACACACACACGTTAAGTCATGTTGTTTTTTTAACTTTATTGATAAATCGTCCGTCTCTGTTAATTAAATAAAGTTTTGTTGACGGTGTTGCGCTGCGGTAATTTCAGGAGCTAAAGAGAGGGCGGAGATCTACGAGGCCTTCGAGAACATCTACCCCATCCTGAGAGGCTTCAAGAAACAGTGAGGGGCGGCGGCCTCTGACATCACTTCCTGTTTATTTGTAAATATTTAGTGTTTCTATGAGTTAAATTAGAAAATGATGGGCGGCGAACCCGCCGCTGTTTGTTTCAAATATTAAAGCCTGACTTAGAGTTTAACTCTGAGTTTAATAAAGATCTGTGAACGTCTGAGAGAGTCTGTGTGAACCTGGGGGTTAATCAATAACATCAATAAGATCAATAAGATCAGTAAGATCAATACAGAAACACATGATCAATCTGATGGAGTTCAAATCACAGATTATTTAATATCAAAGATCGTAAACCTGGATCTAAACCTGAACCTGGATCTGGATCTAGGTGAGCACTCGGCCCCGCCCACACAGTGACGGCATCACATAAACAAACCCGCCGTCACGTTCACCAAGAAACCGGAAGTGACGGAGTGCGTGTGCAGATGAAAACAAACAGATCGGTGAAACTCGTCAATCCGATAAACCGTCAGAAATAACAGACCGACTGACTTTATTTCCTTTCTTTAACACTCACACGATCACCATGGAGATGTTCTGAGTCACCTGATTGCTTCTTTTTAGCAGCTCGCGGCGGTAACATTAGATTAGCCTGTTAGCTCAGTTAGCTTCGTTAGCTTAGCCCCCCCTCTCTCCATGGCGTCCTCAGCCGGACTCCCCCCTCTCGGTCCGGACCAAACCGCTCCATCCTCCGGGTCTCTCTCCGCCGGAAGGCCGCCTCTCCGTCCCCCTCAGCCCCAGCCCGCTCACTCCTCCCCCGGCTGCGTGGTTCTGGTGGAGTCCGTGGATGATGCGGAGGGTCTGTCGGTGGCCGTGGAGCGGTGTCCGCTCTGCAGCTCGTCCCGCCGCCGGCTCACCTGTGCCCGGTGCGTGCAGGCCGGAGACTTCGTCTACTTCGACGGCAGGAACCCGGAGAGGTAAAACAGAGAGAATAATCTAGATTAAATTAGATTATAGCAGTGTTTTATTTACCGCACACACCGAACCTCATAGAAAATTCTTCATTTTTTACAGAGTCTGTGATTATTTATGACTCAGACTGAATCTGCCCTGTTATAAATGTGTTTTTTACAAAGACATGAAGGTTTCTGACTGTCCGGCTTTAATATCAGTCAAAACAAACCCGCTAATATCATCACATCAGATCATTACATCTTTATTAAAAAAAAACAGCAAAACTCTTCACAGGTGTACCTGAGAGAAAGACAGGTAATATGAAAAACTAGGAGGTAACAGGTTAATTCTGTGTTAGCCGAATATTAGAGCAGATCATCATCAAAACTAAAAACTTTATTATTCTGATGAATTTGAAGGTTTGTTGTCATTAATCCGGAGTGAAGTCATAAATGATAATTTTACAAACTGGAATCCTGTTAAAGTCTCTGCAGCAGAAAACGTTCGTGTTTCTCCTGATTGAGCTGAAGCTAGTTAACCTGTCATTAACTACCAACACACAACCACTGTAGTTAACCTCAGCAGCTAACACTCTTGTGCTAACAGCTAGCTCAGGTGTTTCTCAGGTGGGTTAGTCCGTGGTTGTTGTTGTTGTTGCTGAGTCACTGTGTAAGGGTTGAAGCTAACTGAGTTAGCCTTACTGCTACTGCTGCTGCAGTTACACAACATGAGGAGACCCAAAATAACTCTAGAGGGTGTCCAAACTGAGGCCAGGGGCCCAACAGGGGTCTGAGAGAAACTACAGGAGGACCAGAAACAAGAACACAGAGGCTCTGAAATCTATCTATCTATCTATGTATCTATCTGACAGTCTTTTGTAAGACAATAATCATCATAAAAATGATGACAACAACTATGATAAGACAATAACACTGATAATAATGATAACAGTAACAGGAACAACAGTGATATTAAACGTGTTATTCTTCAGATACTCGGAGAAGCTGCAGCGTCTGAAGCAGCTGAAGGAGGAGAAGGAGCAGCTGCAGCAGAGGTAACACTCACCTGTCCACCTGTCAGACTCACCTGCTGCTTTAAAAAGAAACTCTTTAAACTAAATAATGTGACGGAGGAACTTTTATCAACCTCTCTCTCTTTTCCCAGAGTGATCCGGGACATGGACAGGAAGCTGCAGGCCGATCACATGGTCAGTTTTTAAACTTGAACCTTTATTAACACAAAACAGGCTGAAGACCTGAACCAACGGACAGACAGAAGGAAGTCAGAACTTCTCAGAACTTCAGTGAAACGTCGCTCCTCTGAGCAGGAGGACAGGAACAGGAAGGCTGCTGACGTTTTACCGACTGTCTTTGTTTTCTGACTGTTTCAGTCACTCAGAGTTTCGTCTCTAACCCTGAGTGTGTCTCTTCTCAGAAATGGAAGATCATGTCGTGTCGGATGAAGATAGAGCAGCTGAAGGAGGCGGTTGCCAGGGGCAACGAGGAGGTGAAGAGCGGTGAGTCTTTGGTGCAGCACTTTTGATTTTAGAGAAACAAAAAAGACTAAAGACTTTAATTCATGTCTGAACCCACAAAACTTTATAAAAACACACAAAACTACAAACAAATACACAAAAAAACACAAATGAAGATGAAACTTTTCAGAACCTGAAGGTGTGTGAAGGTGTGTTTACCTCTCAGGTGTGTCTGTTGAACTCACAGACCTGATCCTCAGACCTGATCCTCAGAGTCTGGACTAAATCAGGTTTTACAAACACAGAAACACGAGGACAGAAACTCTGATCCTGCAGGTCCTCCTGACGACTCCTCAGACTGACTCAGAGGTCATCGAGGTCAACCTGTGTATTTGACCCCATATGACCCCTGTACACCTGTGAACACCTGTCTGTGGTCAGGTAACATGATCTAAACCCCTCCTCCTCTCTCCTCTCTCCTCTCTGCAGACAAAGAGCTCCTCCTGCGCTCACAGGAGGAGAGCGTGCGGCTGCAGCGGCGTGCGGGGCGTCACCAGGAGAAAAGGGATAAAATTGAGCGCCATAACCGCCGATTAGGTGACCTACTGGAGAGGCGGAGCAAAGAGCTGCAGAGCCGTCTGAGTCAGCTCGCCGCCCTGAGACGAGAACACATCCACGAGCTGAGCACACACATGTTCTCGCTGCAGGAGGAGAAACAGGAGAGGAGGTGACAACTGAACACACACACACACACACACACACACCTGAACACACACACCTGAACACACACACACACCTGAACACACACACACACACACACACCTGAACACACACACACACCTGAACACACACACACACACACACACACCTGAACACACACACACACACACACACACCTGAACACACACACACACACACACCTGAACACACACACACACACCTGAACACACACACACACACCTGAACACACACCTGAACACACACACACACACCTGAACACACACACACACACCTGAACACACACACCGGAACACACACACACCTGAACACACACACACACACACACACACACACACACACCTGAACACACACAACTGAACACACACACACACACACACACACCTGAACACACACACCTGAACACACACACCTGAACACACCTGCCAATCAATACTGACACACTCCGTAACCGTGGAAACGATGGGATGGACATGAGCAGAAGATTAAACTTTCACTTTAGTTTTAGTTCCTGATCTGATCGTCTCTGACTGTCACTCATCCTCTATGTCCACCTGTCCTCCTCTCCATCTGTCCACCTGTCCTCCTCCCCTGCGTCTGTCCCACAGAGACCCCGCGGACGTGGTGGCGGAGTGTGACCCGGCGCTGACCTCTAGCACGGTAAGCGAGCTGGCGGAGGCTCGGAGGACGACCTACCTGTCGGGACGCTGGATCTGGGACGACCAGAACGGAGAGACCAGCATCAGCATCACAGGTCCACCTGTCAGTCTGCCCAGCAACGGAGACTGCTCCGCCTACTACAGCTGGGTGGAGGAGAAAAGCACCAATCAGGGCCCGGGTGAGCTGGGAGGGGGCGGGGCTTAGTAATGGGATGATTTGATTTGATCAGCTGTTAACAATCAGATCAAAGTGTAGATGCTCTAAAATTAACTTCCTGTTGACCTTTGACCTCCTGCTGCAGAGCTTGACCACATTAACCCCGCCCACACCATCAGCGCCGCTCTCTGCTACGCCACACAGCTGGTCACCATCCTGTCTCACATCCTGGATGTCAACCTGCCCAAGAAGCTCTGCAACAGGTGAGTTAGCCCCGCCCACCGCTGCCTTCGCTGACCAACTGCAGAGTCTGGAAATCACAGCGTCTGATTGGTTCACTGTCCGTCTGTTTCCCCGCCCCTCAGTGAGTTCTGTGGAGAAAACCTGAGCAGGTACCGCTTCACCCGAGCGCTGAGCAAACTCAACACCAACATCCTGCACCTGTGCTTCTCCCAGGTAAGACACGCCCCTCTGTGGTTAGACACGCCCCTTTGGTTAGACACGCCCCTTATTGTGAGACACGCCCCTGTAGTTAAACACACCTCTGTAGTCAGACACGCCCCTTTGGTTAGACACGCCCCTTATTGTGAGACCCGCCCCTGTAGTTAAACACACCTCTGTAGTCAGACACGCCCCTCTGTGGTTAGACACGCCCCTCTCTTGTCAGACATACCCCTCTGTAGTTAGACACGTCCCTCAATTGTCAGACACGCCCCTAACAGGCCGAAGGTGTTTGAGTTGAACTTTCTGACCTTTGACCTTTGGGTGTGAGGAAGGTCGGTGAAACTCGACACTTCGCTCAGTTTTGATTGGCTGTGACGCCAAAGAGTGACTTTATTAAAAACACACCTGTCCACCTGTCCAGGTGTGTAACCTGAGTGGTTTTTTCTGTCTGCAGCACGTGGACAGTGAGAAGCTCCACCCACATCACACTCTGAGGAACATCATGTTCCTGGTTTCCCCCGACAACCAGAACCTGGGCAGGTAAGACACACCTGTTGTTCTATCTGACATACGTCTGTCGGCCATGTTGGAGAGGTCACAGGAGGAGACCACAGCTGTCTGATGTTTGTTTGTTTGGTTCTGGTTCTGCTCCTGTCCCTGGTTCCAGGACCGGTCCGTTTGAGGTAAGTGCTGACCTGGAGGAATCGATGGAGTTCGTGGAGCCGGAGGCGGCGGGGCCGGCAGAGGAGAGCGGCGATGAGACGGTGACAGACGAGGAGACGGACCTGGGGACGGACTGGGAGACGGTGCCGAGTCCCCGGTTCTGTGACATCCCATCACAGGTGAGCTCCCCTGGTCAAGGTCAGAACCAATAAGAATGTTCAACTTCAAATTAAAGCCCCGCCCCCTCTCCCCCCACAGTCCATGGAGCTTTCCCAGAGTGCTTTGCAGGTGTCCCAGCCCTCAGCCAACACAGGGGGGATGATCTCGTCTGCGGCGGCGTCGGTCACTTCCTGGTTCAGAGCGTACACCGGGCAGCGCTGACCGGACCGAACCAAGGACCAGGACTGAGGTCAAAGGTCGAGTTCAGGGCGACAATCAAACAGAGGGGTCACACAGAGACGCCTGAAGGCGGCACGCCATCAAAACGACGTGTCAAGAATTCAAATCAGCCAATCACAGGAGAAGGGGGCGGAGCCAAACGTCACCAACATCAGGATCTAAAAACTAAAAACAGGATCAACAATCAGATCAGGTCAGCTCTGAGTTATAATCTGACTCCAATAATCTGATCAGTAATCTGACACCTGTGGTCCCGCCCACCTGTCCACATGTTCAGATCAAAGGGAAAGTTCCGGGTGTTTCTTTTTTTCTCTCTGATTGGATAATCTGCCAGCGTCTGGTTACCGTGGTGATAACTGACTACTGTTACCATGGTGATAACTGACTACTGTTACCATGGTGATAACGAACACTGTTACCATGGTGATAACGAACACTGTTAACATAGTGATAACGAACACCGTTACCATGGTGATAAGGAACACTGTTGCCATGGTGATAAGGAACACTGTTGCCATGGTGATAACGAACACTGTTACCATGGTGATAAAGAACACTGTTTACATGTCTGACTGTGATCAAGAGAAACCAGAGTGACTCTGGATCAGGATCAGAGACTCAACATGGACTCTGAGGAGGACTGAGGGAAACCAGTTAGACCAGTTTAACCAGTTAGACCAGTTCAGTGACTCTAACCTGTTAGACCAGTGTAACTGGTTTCACTGGTCGCTCGCCTGTTTGGACAGTTTGTTGTTTTTGGTTTGTTAGTTTTTTTTTTCTGTAAACATCAAAAGTTTGAGTGAAAAAAATAAAATCCTGTTTTCAGGTTTTTGAAGCAACTCCTTCAAAATAAAAGACTGAACAACAAAACAGACGAGGTGTGTGTGTGTGTGTGTGTTCAGACCCTCAGAGTTTTTTTTCCTTTTTTTTACACAAACACAGTGCTCGTGCACGCTCATGGCTCATGTGCACGTGACAGCAGAGTGAAGTCTTTGTGTTCAAAGCCGCAGATTAGAGATTAGAGCTCAGCGTGGAATGATAATCTAATCCTCAGCAAAAAAAAAAACTTTATTTAAACTTTAAAAACAGTTTTTTTTGTTTTAAACTTTTTAATAGTGAAGGAGAGTGTGTGTGTGTGTGTAAGTGTAAGTGTGTGTGTGAGTGTGAGTGTGTGTGTGTGTGTGTGTGTGTGTGAGTGTGTGTGTGTGTGTCTGTGTCTGTGTGTGTGTGTGTGAGTGTGTGTGTGTGTGTGTGTGTATGTGTGTTTATCGTGTGTGTGTGTGTGTAAGTGTGTATGTGTGTCTGTGTGTAAGTGTGTGTGTGTGTGTAAGTGTCTTTGTGTGTATGTGTGTGTGTGTGTGTGTATGTGTGTGTGTGTGTGTGTGTGTATAAAAGCGGCTGCGCTCTGGTTCAGACTGGTTTTGCCATCAGGATGGAGGTCGTGTTTCTGCTCCTGGTCGTCTGTTGGTCTCCTGTTGTTGCTCAGGTTTCTGTCCCCCAGAGGGACGAGGTGAGGACAGAGACAGGGACGGAGGAAGGCGGGCGGGCGGACGTCCCCTCTGACCCGGTCGTCCTCTGGGATGAGCTGCAGGGCCTGAAGGATCTGGTCCTGAGCCTGAAGGCGGCGGAGGTGGGTCGGCGTCAGACTCTGCGGAGCGTGGAGAGCCGTCTGAGGGACAGGGAGATGGAGGCGGAGCAGCAGAGACGCAGCGTGGACGGTCTGACGGAGACACTGAACCAGAACAGGAAAGAGCTCAGGAGCGCCACCCAGAGGGCGGAGGCAGACAGGAAGCTGGAGATGGACGCCAACTCTGAGCTGAGCAGGAAGGTGGAGGAACTGGAGGAGCAAAACAAAGGTAGGAGAGAGGGGGCGGAGTCAAGTCTAAGAAAAACAGTCATGTGACCTCAACCCTGTAAGAGTCGAGAACCTGAGAGTAAAAAATCAATAAAGTCAGGAACTGATAATCAATAAAAGTTTCAATTGATCAGGAAATAAAACAAAAACAATCAATTTTTATAAAGAATCAAATTCAAGAAAAGAAAAAGTTCTGATGGAGGAGGAGCCAAACGGGTCCAAAGTTCTGATGGAGGAGGAGCCAAACGGGTCCAAAGTTCTTGGTTCTGTGTGTGTAGTTTTTGTGTATTTGTGTGTAGCTTCTTTAACCTCGTTATCTCCGATGTTGACGCCAGTTTACGGAGAGGTGTGCTGACCCTGTGTCATGTTGTCATGGTAACCCAGTTTGCCGGTGTGCCCCTGGTTGCCGTGCTGGCACTGTATCATGTTGTTGCCATGGTAACCCAGTGTGCCTCTGATTGCCATGTTGACCCTGTGTCATGTTGTTGCCATGGTAACCCAGTGTGCTCCGGGTTGCCATGCTGACACTGTATCATGTTGTTGCCATGGTAACCCAGTGTGCTCCGGGTTGCCATGCTGACACTGTGTCATGTTGCCATGGTAACCCGGTGTGTGGGTGTGTCCACAGCTTTGGCGGCAGAGTTGCCGTTCCTGCAGACGAGACTGAGGGCGAGCGAGCTGACGGTGGAACAGCTGAGGAGGAGGAGCTCAGGTCAGACTCATCTTCATCTTCATCATTGACCTGAGCTCAGCAGCGCCCCCTGGACTCTAAAGTCTCTGTCTGTGTCCGAAACGGACCCCTAACTCCTCTATAGGCAACTACAGGGGGCGTGTCCTAAACCTCAGTGATCAATTCCAGGGTCAATCAGGGTCACGCTCAAACCCGAGTCCTAAACTAAAAGAGGGCGGGGTCACAGCTGAACGCTTACATGAGGAGAGGAAAACTGACTAACAACAGACACACACAGACACACACACACACACACACAGACACACACACACAAACACACACACACACACACAGACACACACACACACAGACACACACACACACACACACACAGACACACACACAAACACAAAGGAGTGTCAGTGACCTTCACAGAGTTACAGACCTGAGTCTGTGTCTGTCTGACACTGAGAGGTCCTTTAGTGTGTGTGTGTGTGTGTGTGTGTGTGTGTGTGTGTGTGTGTGTGTGTGTGTGTGTGTGTCTTTATTCTTTGAAGCCTATTTGTTTTGTTTTAAAACGGTCCTTTCAAAGTAAAAGCCTGTTTGTTTTGTTTTAAAATGGTCCTTTCAAAGTAAAAGCCTGTTTGTTTTGTTTTAAAATGGTCCTTTCAAAGTAAAAGCCTGTCTGTTTTTGTAGTTCTGGCGGTCAGACTTTGTAACACTGAGGGTCTGATGAAGGAGCTGAGGAGACAGAGTTCAGGTCAGACTGTCATCATTATTATAAACCTTCATTAACCCTGACGTTGACCTTTAATAACCCCACTGACCTTCATTAACCTTCATTAACCCTAACGTTGACCTTTAATAACCCCACTGACTTTCATTAACCATAATTGATTATTTGACCGTTCAAACCTTTATAAACTCTTCATCTTCATCATATTGGATTAAGTTTGACTGACCTCTCATTAACTCTTCATCAGTACATCGATAATTAAGTCGGTCATTGTAATAAACGTTTAATAACTGGTCCTTAAAAATTCTGGATTTAAAGTTAAAGAAATTATGACCCTTTATTTCCCAGCAGCCTTTGCCTCGAACAGCTCGACAGTGTCTGAGGAGCCGATCTCAAACTCACCAGGTAAACATCCTCACCTTTAAGTGGACCGGGTCAGAACCTTTAAGTGGACCGGGTCAGAACCTTTAAGTGGACCACGTCAGAACCTTGACTACAGTAACACACAAGACTAGACTGGACTGGACTGGACTGGCCTAGATTGGACTAGACTGGACTGGACTAAATTGGACTGGACTGGACTTGACTAGACTGGACTGGACTGACTGGACTGGGCTGGACTAGACTAGACTGGACTGGACTGGACTGGACTGGACTAGATTGGACTAGACTGGACTGGACTGGACTAGGCTGGTTAATCTAAACAATCAGAAACCAAACTTTCACTTTTGTATACAACTGTAAATTTCTTACAGAGCTGATTTTTCTTCCAACTCTTATTTTGAAGGTCAACAGTGAGTTTCCTGTTTCCACCTCCGTAAAGGTTCATCTGTTCATTCTAAATGTACTTCACCATTTACGCCTGTTTCATTAAACTGAGACTGTTATTCTGCTGTGTGTGTGTGTGTGTGTGTGTGTGTGTGTGTGTGTGTGTGTGTGTGTGTGTGTGTGTGTGTGTGTGTGTGTATGTATGTGTGTGTGTGTGACATGATGTCTGTTGTTTGTTTCAGATAGAGGCTCTCTGTCAGCGGTTAACATCCCACAAACTTCAGGTGATCTGTCCGTAAAACAACAGCAACAAAGATTATAGTGATGATGATGAAGATGAAGATAAAATGATGATGATGGTACATTGTGGTCGTTAACATTTCTATGTTGTTGTTTGGATATTAATGTTTTTATTTTTGTTGTTTTTGTCGTTTTTGTTGTTTTTGTTGTTTTTTGTTGTTTTTGTTTTTGTTGTTTTTGTTGTTTTTGTTTTTGTTGTTTTTGTTTTTTGTCGTTTTTGTTGTTTTTGTTGTTTTTTGTTGTTTTTGTTGTTATTGTTGTTTTTGTTGTCTTTTTTGTTGTTTTTGTTGTGTTTGTTGTCTTTTTTGTTGTTTTTGTTGTGTTTGTTGTGTTTGTTGTTTTTGTCGTTCTTGTTTTCGTTGTTTTTGTTGTTTTTGTTGTTTTTGTCGTTTTCGTTGTTTTTGTTGTTTTTGTTGTTTTTGTTGTTTTTGTTGTGTTTGTCGTGTTTCGGTGTCTCAGGGGTCAACAGTTCGGGGTCTTGTGAACTCAGACTCCGTGGTTTTGAGGAGCAGCTGGAGAATCTGAAGAACGTGAACTCGGGTAAAACCTCCAAACTTCTGTGTGTTTGTCAGTGACATGACTGAATCATGATGAGGATGATTATAATAATAATAATATGATAATTATACTAATAACAACACTAATAATAATAATTATTGTTATCATGATAAAACAGTTTTAATTCACTTTTAAAACACGTCTCACTGGCAGGATATCCTCTCCGTTTTATTCATACTGAAGGTTTTTCCAAAGTAAATAAAAAAACAGAGAAACAGAAGCTCAAAAAAACAATGAAGATCAAATAAAGATAAAAGAAACTCAATCAAATAAAAAGAAAATAAAATCCATCAAAGACGATCAAATGATCTGCTAAGAGTTAAGAGGAGAAGAGGAGGGTCCAGATGAAGCTGTAGAGGCTCCAGGATGGTTCCCAGAGGAACCCCTTTTTTTCAGCAGGTGGTTCTTCTGAAACGTCAGTTAGTCCCGCCCGGCACCGAACCCCAGCATCCTCGCCGTCCGTAACTCGACCTGATGTTCAGTTTAACGGACCGACTCTCTGTCAAACACCTGCTTTCAGTCCAGGAGGGGGCGCTGTCTGCTGTGACTGTGAGGCTGAACATGAGTGAGGAGCAGCTGGATCACCTGAGGACCACGAACACAGGTAACCTCTCCTGATGCCTTCACTGACATCAGGAAAAACCCGAAGTTAGGTCAATCAATCAACAACATGAATCAGGTCTACTTCCTGTCAGAGCTGCAGGTACGACTCCGGGTCACAGAGGTCACCGTGGAGCAGCTCCAGACTGACAGCCAAGGTACACACACACACACACACATATATATATACCTGTGTGTGTGTGTGTGTAATAAAGTACTTCCTGTCTCTTCAGCTCACTCCGTCCTGCTGTCAGAACTCACTTCCAGACTCGAGTCCTCAGAGAGAAACGGCTCAGGTGAGTCGAACACACCCTCGCTGAATGAGGGGCGGGGTCTGTACCTCTGTGGGCGGAGTCTGTACCTCGGTGGGCGGGGTCTGTACCTCTGTGGGTGGGGTCTGTACCTCTGTGGGCGGGGTCTGTACCTCTGTGGGTCAGAGATGTTGTGACTGCTGTAAATTCACAGTGGAACTCCGTTTTATTTCTGTTGTTGTTTTTGTTCAGAGCTGACGTTCAGACAGAACATCAACACCAAACAGCTGGAGGAGCTGAGAAACGCCGACTCAGGTTCACCGTCCATCTTAAACTCAGAAACTGATGAGGATCCTCAGAACCTCAGTGTTACAGTCAAACTCAGAGCTGCTTCCTTCCTTTCAGAGCTGGAGACCAGACTGAGTGAAGGTGAGAAACATCTGGAAGAGCTCCGGATGGTTAACGCAGGTGAGAGCGATCAAAGAAACACAGGAGTGTCATCGATAATTAAAGAGTGACAGGAACTAACCTGTGGAGGATCTCTGTGGGGTCCCTGAGGAGGAACTCCTTTATTACTGCAGATAAACTCTCTGTTGCTGTTTTTCCTTCAGAGCTCAGAGCAGCTCTGAGTGTCGGTGAGAAACATCTGGAAGAGCTGAAGACGGAAACGACAGGTGAGAGAGTGAAACACACCGACACAACCTCCTCCAGGAACAGAAACTGAACCTGATTTTCCTCAGAGCTGGAGACCAGACTGAGCGTCAGCGAGGAACAGCTGGAGGAGCTGAAGAGTGAAAACGAAGGTGAGAACGTCTGAATCCAAACAGAGCGAGTGACGCTGTATTTTCTCTGACGGTAGAAGACGCACAAAAGTTTTATTTATCATGGGCCTCCTGAAATATTGAACAGCCACGCTGTTCCTCCAAAGATCCAGAGAAGAGAAATATCAGAGACAGAAGCAGCTGGAGACTCGGAAACAGAAAAGAGACGCTGTGTGAAAATTAAAGGGAAGAATTTATTTATTTGAACCCGAACCAACAAAGAAATAAAAGAAGTTTTCCACGTAAACAAACTGTCCAGGAAAAACAACCAACTGAGAAACAGACGAAAGAGGGTCACGTCTTCTGTTTCAGTCAAACCGAATAATCTATCATTACACACACACACACACACACACACACACACACACACACACACACACACACACACACACACACACACACACACACACACACACACACCTCAGTCCTCCCAAACAAAGCTCAGAGAAACAAAAAAAACAGAGGATCGAACCCGGCGCCCTGAGGGACGCCTTCGTTTCTAAAGTTTGACTGTTTTCTTCCAGAGCTGGAGGCGAGACAGAGCGTCAGCGAGAACCAGCTGGAGGAGCTGAAATCTGAAAACACAGGTGACCTTTAACCCACGAGATTAACCTGAAAACATACCGTCATCATCTGAGCGCTAAAGACGAAAACAGAGTTTCCTGCTTCTCATGAATGAATTCAACCACAGGAGGCGCCACTTCATCACACACACTTTTAGTCCTCAAGAAATCATCATTTTCTGTTTTACTACAAATGTTAAAATCAATAAGAATCACGTGTATTAGCTTTGATCAGCTTTGATTCTGATCATTTAAAATGCCGACGTGATTTTTTTATCCGCAGTCTGCAGTCGGTGAAGAAGCTCCAGGACCAAACCTCTTTAAACTGTGAAAACTCCACCAACATGAATAAATAAACCAAGATTTTCATTTCTCCTCAGAGCTGAAGATCAGACTGAGTGTCAACAAGAAACAGCTGGAGGACCTGAAGACTGAAAACACAGGTGAGAAACAAACCTGTGGAATAACCCACAGAAACCACAGAAATCAGACAGACGTGATGACAGCGTCAGTTTAGATGATCTGACATGGTTCCCTGAGGAACTAACGAGGTTTAAGTCTGAACTGTTTCTCCTTCAGAGCTGGAGACCAGACAGAGCGTCGGTGAGGAACAACTGGAAGATCTCAAAACAGCAAAAAAAGGTAAAAGAACAAAAGTGTCTATAAAAACGCAGAAGCCAAGAGAGAAGTCAGATTAGAACTCCAGAGGATCTAAAAGAGCTCCCTGAGGAACTCCGTCATCTTCACTGCTTTAGTTTGAGGAACACAGCGAGTAAAAAAAACAGAGCAGACGTCGTGGTCGACTCGGCTCTTCTAATTACTCATTTAAATTGAAGAAAAATGTATTTATGTCAAATTCAACAGTAAAAACTGAAAACTCAAAGGATCCAACATGGATCCCTGAGGAACTCCCCGACGAACACGTTTGATCTCTGAACCGTTTTTCTTTCAGAACTGGAGACCAGACAGAGCGTCAACATGAAACAGCTGGAGGACTTTAGAAGAGTAAACACAGGTACCCCAAAACTGGGAGAAACTGTTTATTTTGGGGGTTAAAAATGTTTATTCATGAATTTAAAATCACTGAAACTACCGAGAATCCAACATGGCGCCCTGATGTTCGCCATCATTACCACAGCTGAACTTTGACCTTTCAGAGCGGGAGACCAGACTGAACATCAGTGAAAAACAGCTGGAAGACCTAAATACTGAAGTCACAGGTAACCTGATCATTTCAAATGTAAACAAGATTTACATTTTAGACTCAATACAAATAAACACACATTTAAACTCCAGAGGATTTAAGACGGCGCCCTGAGGAACTCCATCCTTAACACAAAGTTAAACTCAACACTGTTTCTCCTTCAGGACTGAAATCAGTCTGAACACAGACACCTGAGAACAAACTCACTAATCTATCAAATACAAACATGAATGAATTTCAGGTCAAAGAGGGAAAACACACAGAATGAAACTCCAGAGGGTCCAACATGGCGCCCTGAGAACAGCTGACCTCTAAAGTCTTTTTGGTCCAGAGTTACAGATTTTTACCAGAGAAATAACAATAATAACAACAATAATAATAAAAATGTATTCAGAATCAACTCAGTGAAACATGCCGATTAAAACTTAAAGCGACCCAATAACAGCTCCCTGAGGACCTCCGTGGTTAACGCTGTTTGACTCTGTGTCATCCCTCAGAGCTGGAGCTGAGACTGAGCACGAGCGAGAAACAGCTGGGAGAGCTGCGGAACCAAAACACAGGTGAGAACGGTCACAGAGAACTTCGTGGTCCAAACCCGACCCACAGACACGCGCAGCCAGGGTTTAGAAACGCTTTCCTGTTTGTATGTCATGTAATATTCTGGATTATAATCTGTGATTCTGTTTTTCAGGTCTGAGGTTCAGACTGACTGAATCTTTCGATCAACTCAAAAACAAAAGCTCAGGTTTGAACTCTTTTTATCAAAATATCATAACTGATATTGAGCCAGTAGACTCGTGTCAGTGTTAGTGTGTGTGTGTGTGTGTGTGTTTCAAAAGGTATCTCCTCTAAGAGTTTTATGAATAGAAAGCTGAAACTGCAGTTATATTTTTATCATTCTATACATGACACTTCATCATATTCATTGTATCAAGACACTTAACCGATTAACCCATAATGCTCCCAGTTAGTGTCCTCCACTGGTGTATGATTAAGAATGTTGTGATATTTTTATCATACTATAAAATGACATTTATAACATACTATACTAGTACATTTTTAACATACTATACTATAACATTTTTAACATACTATTCTATGACATTTTTAACATACTATACTATGACATTTTTTATATCATACTATACTATGACATTTATATCATACTATACTATGACATTTTTAACATACTATACTATGATATTTTTATATCATACTATACTATGACATTTTTTATATCATACTATACTATGACATTTGTACTATACTATGACATTTTTAACATTCTATACTATGACATTTTTAACATACTATACCATGACATTTTTATATCATACTATACTATGACATTTTTAATATACTATACTATGACATTTTTAACATACTAAACTATGACATTTTTAACATTCTATACTATAACATTTTTATAGCATACTATACTATGACATTTTTAACATACTATACTATGACATTTTTTGTATCATACTATACTATGACATTTTTGACATACTATACTATGATATTCTTATATCATACTATACTATGACATTTTTTATATCATACTATACTATGACATTTTTCATTTACTATACTATATTTTTAACATACTATACTAGGACAGTTTTTATATCATACTATACTATGACATTTTTAACATACTATACTATGATATTCTTATATCATACTATACTATGACATTTTTTATATCATACTATACTATGTCATTTTTAACACTCTATACTATGACTTTTTTAACATACTATACTATGACATTTTTATATCATACCATACTATGACATTTTTTATATCATACTATACTGACATTTTTAACATACTATACTATGACATTTTTATATCATACTATACTATGACATTTTTAACATACTATACTATGACATTTTTTATATCATACTATACTTTGACATTTTTTATATACTATACTATGATATTTTTAACATACTATACTATGACATTTTTTATATCATACTATACTGACATTTTTAACATACTATACTATGATATTATTATATCATACTATACTATGACATTTTTATATCACACTATACTATGACATTTTTAACATTCTATACTATGACTTTTTTAACATACTATACTATGACATTTTTATATCATACTGTACTATGACATTTTTCATATCACACTATACTGACATTTTTAACATACTATACTATGAAATTTTTATATCATACTATACTATGACATTTTTATATCATACTATACTATGACATTTTTTATATCATACTATACTATGACATTTGTACTATACTATGACATTTTTAACATACTATACTATGACATTTTTAACATACTATACTATGACATTTTATATCATACTATACTATGACATTTTTGACATACTATACTATGATATTCTTATATCATACTATACTATGACATTTTTTATATCATACTATACTATGACATTTTTCATTTACTATACTATATTTTTAACATACTATACTAGGACAGTTTTTATATCATACTATACTATGACATTTTTAACATACTATACTATGATATTCTTATATCATACTATACTATGACATTTTTTATATCATACTATACTATGACATTTTTAACATTCTATACTATGACTTTTTTAACATACTATACTATGACATTTTTATATCATACTATACTATGACATTTTTTATATCATACTATACTGACATTTTTAACATACTATACTATGGCATTTTTATATCATACTATACTATGACATTTTTAACATACTATACTATGACATTTTTTATATCATACTATACTTTGACATTTTTTATATACTATACTATGATATTTTTAACATACTATACTATGACATTTTTTATATCATACTATACTATGACATTTTTGACATACTATACTATGATATTCTTATATCATACTATACTATGACATGTTTTTATATCATACTATACTATGACATTTTTAACATACTATACTATGACATTTTTTATATCATACTATACTATGACATTTTTTATATACTATACTGTGATATTTTTAACATACTATACTATGACATTTTTTATATCATACTATACTATGACATTTTTAACATACTATACTATGACATTTTTTATATCATACTATACTATGACATTTTTCTATATCATACTATACTATGACATTTTTAACATACTATACTATGACATTTTTATATCATACTATACTATGACATTTTTTATATACTATACTGTGATATTTTTAACATACTATACTATGACATTTTTTATATCATACTATACTATGACATTTTTAACATACTATACTATGATATTCTATATCATACTATACTATGACATTTTTTATATCACACTATACTATGACATTTTTAACATTCTATACCATGACTTTTTTTAACATACTTTACTATGACATTTTTATATCATACTGTACTATGACATTTTTTATATCACACTATACTGACATTTTTAACATACTATACTATGACATTTTTATATCATACTATACTATGACATTTTTAACATTCTATACTATGACATTTTTAACATACTATACTATGACATTTTATATCATACTATACTATGACATTTTTTATATCATACTATACTATGACATTTTTTATACACTATAAAATTATATTTTTAACATACTATACTATGACATTTTTTAAATCATACTATACTATGACATTTTTATATCATCCTATACTATGACATTTTTAACATACTATACTATGATATTTTTAACATACTATACTATGACATTTTTTATATCATACTATACTATGACATTTTTGACATACTATACTATGATATTCTTATATCATACTATACTATGACATTTTTTATATCACACTATACTGACATTTTTAACATAGTATACTATGACATTTTTATATCATACTATACTATGACATTTTTAACATTCTATACTATGACATTTTTAACATACTATACTATGACATTTTATATCATACTATACTATGACATTTTTTATATCATACTATACTATGACATTTTTTATACACTATAAAATTATATTTTTAACATACTCTACTGACATTTTTTAAATCATACAATACTATGACATTTTTAACATACTATACTATGATATTCTTATATCATAGTATACTATGACATTTTTTATATCATACTATACTGACATTTTTAACATACTATACTATGACATTTTTATATCATACTATACTATGACATTTTTAACATACTATACTATGACATTTTTTATATCATACTATACTATGACATTTTTTTATATCATACTATACTATGACATTATTAACATACTATACTATGACATTTTTATATCATACTATACTATGACATTTTTTATATACTATACTGTGATATTTTTAACATACTATACTATGACATTTTTTATATCATACTATACTATGACATTTTTAACATACTATACTATGATATTCTATATCATACTATACTATGACATTTTTTATATCACACTATACTATGACATTTTTAACATTCTATACTATGGGCTCTATTTTGGTGCCTCGCCGGAGACGTGCCGCAAGCGCAGCGTCAGTCAGATCCGCCGCGCTGACAAGGCGTTCCCAAGCACATTTTGGTATTTTGGTGAGCTGCGCAGCCCGGCGTAAGTATCCCCCCTCCCTAACTCAGCTCCTCCCAGCACCATAAGTCGTAGACGGGGAGGAGAAGGGCGTGTAGTTGGTTTAACACAGCCGAGACCTGTTTTCACCAATCACATAGGCTCCTCTCCTTGCCTTTAAATCCGCCACAGGCGAGGCGTATTACTATTTTCATGGAGTAGTCAAAGAGATCAAGAGATGTCTTAAGACAGTAATGCCACAAGATGGCGACAGAGGGCAGCTCCTCAACAAGTGTCCCCCACACTCTCTCATATGAGCACAGATGGATTTAGTGTGCGTAATGTTGGACCCACTGGTAAGACAAACACCCGTTTCCACAAATAAAGACACTCACATAAAGTTGCTCATATTCAAACCTCACGTGACAAAGGTGGGTTGAGCGCACAGATCACAACATAAACTCCAAAAATGGCATTAAAATCGGAACCATCTGTGCGTAAATGACCCATCGCGCTCCGTGGCCTGGCTCTTTCTTTCATAGATGTTGGCATATAAAATAAATTTGGCCCACAAAACTGAATATTATAATATCCGTATGTCGGCTTTAAGTAGATAACGCATCTGAGCACTGAAACAAATCATCTGTTCAGCTGCAGCAGCAGCAAGACGGACAGAGGACACGGAGACGTGTCCAGGTCGAGCTGTGCGAGAAATAAGAGGAAGAGGAAGAAAGAAAAGGAGGGAGACGAATTACATATCTTGTTAACTTCATCATGTGTGTATATTTACTAGATATTTAATTTAATTTGATGCGGTTTCAGCTGTGTTGATTCGGTCAGGTTGTGTGTCCAAACGCGTGCCAAACGCGCTCATCAGATCAGATATAGATCAGAATATATCTATATAGATCTAAATGTATGTGCTGACTCAGATTAATAGTTGATGATGATTATTTATTGCACTGACATGTGCCTGACACTGTGGAAACCTGCCGGTGAGGCATCAGTGACGTATGTCGATACGCCGCCGGTCTACCAAAATACTACAAGACCAGCTGCGTTCCGCCTTGCGCTGAAAGCTGACCAGGTTTGAATCGGCGAGCTTTCAGCGCACTTTACACGCCGTTGGCGAGCACGAAAATGTCACTGCGCCAGCTGATTCTGTCGAAACCTCCCCCTGCCACGCCACCACGCCCAGCTTGGCGGATCTCGGCTCGCCTCCGTGCGGCTCATGCCACGAAAATACCAAACTGGCCTTACGCTGGGCTCCGCCAGACGAAAATACAACTGCGCGGGGCTCGCCGCCCTCCGCCGCCTCACCGGCGCGCACGAAAATAGAGCCCTATGACTTTTTTAACATACTTTACTATGACATTTTTATATCATACTGTACTATGACATTTTTTATATCACACTATACTGACATTTTTAACATACTATACTATGACATTTTTATATCATACTATACTATGACATTTTTATATCATACTATACTATGACATTTTTATATCATACTATACTATGACATTTTTATATCATACTATACTATGACATTTTTATATCATACCATACTATGACATTTTTAACATTCTATACTATGACATTTTTAACATACTATACTATGACATTTTATATCATACTATACTATGACATTTTTTATATCATACTATACTATGACATTTTTTATACACTATAAAATGATATTTTTAACATACTATACTATGACATTTTTTAAATCATACTATACTATGACATTTTTTATATCATACTATACATGACATTTTTTATACACTATAAAATGATATTTTTAACATACTATACTATGACATTTTTTATATCATACTATACTATGACATTTTTAACATACTATACTATGATATTCTTATATCATACTATACTATGACATTTTTTATATCATACTATACTGACATTTTTAACATACTATACTATGACATTTTTATATCATACTATACTATGACATTTTTAACATACTATACTATGACATTTTTTATATCATACTATACTGACATTTTTTATATCATACCATACTATGACATTTTTAACATACTATACTATGACATTTTTATATCATACTATACTATGACATTTTTTATATACTATACTATGATATTTTTAACATACTATACTATGACATTTTTTATATCATACTATACTATGACATTTTTGACATACTATACTATGATATTCTTATATCATACTATACTATGACATTTTTTATATCACACTATACTGACATTTTTAACATAGTATACTATGACATTTTTATATCATACTATACTATGACATTTTTAACATTCTATACTATGACATTTTTAACATACTATACTATGACATTTTATATCATACCATACTATGACATTTTTTATATCATACTATACTATGACATTTTTTATACACTGTAAAATTATATTTTTAACATACTCTACTATGACATTTGTTAAATCATACTATACTATGACATTTTTAACATACTATACTATGATATTCTTATATCATACTATACTATGACATTTTTTATATCATACTATACTGACATTTTTAACATACTATACTATGACATTTTTATATCATACTATACTATGACATTTTTAACATACTATACTATGACATTTTTTATATCATACTATACTATGACATTTTTTATATCATACTATACTATGACATTTTTAACATACTATACTATGACATTTTTATATCATACTATACTATGACATTTTTTTATATACTATACTGTGATATTTTTAACATACTATACTATGACATTTTTAACATACTATACTATGATATTCTATATCATACTATACTATGACATTTTTTATATCATACTTAACTGACATTTTTAACATACTATACTATGACATTTTTAACATTCTATACTGACATTTTTAACATACTATATTACAACATTTTTATATCATACTATACTATGACATTTTTAACATACTATACTATATTTTTATATCATACTATATGACATTTTTTATATCATACTATACTTTGACATTTTTTACATACTATACTATGACATTTTTAACATACTATACTATGACATTTTTAACATACTATACTATGACATTTTTGACATACTATTCTATGGCTGTTTTAACACTGTTCCATGGCTGCTCCTCCGGCTCCTGCTCCTCTCCCTGCTCCCCTCTTTTCTCCTCTTCCTGCTCTCACCTCTCTCCTCCTGCCTCCTTCCGCTCCTCTCCTTAAACCGCTGTCGTCAGTTTTTTTCAGCGTCTGAGACGTAATCAGAGTGTCACAGCAGGGGGCGCTGTAACTTTCAGTTTACCTTTGTGTTGATCCATAACTATAGATGACTGACCCAGGTCTGATACAGACAGATGTTCAGCTTCTGCACTGTGTGTCTGTGTGAGTGTAGTGTTGTGTATTTTTGTGTGTGTTAACAGCGATCGTTGTGTGTCTCTGCTGTGTATTGTGTGTTGTGTGTTTTTGTGTGTTAACAGCGGTCGTTGTGTGTTTCTGCTGTTCCACTCTCAGCTTCTCTCCCTGCAGGTGAGCAGAGGGTGGCGTTCTCAGCAGGTCTGACGGATTCAGGACCAGTAGGACCGTTTGATGTGGAGACCACTCTGATCTTCTCCAAAATCATCACCAACATCGGAAACGCCTACAACGCCACAGCAGGTAAAACACCCGTCAGGTAAACACACCCACACCCTCACCTGCTCCGTGAAAAACCGTCACCTGTTTCATCTCTCCGGTGTGTTAAGTTTTGCCCTGTGTTTCGTCTCTCAGGTGTGTTCCAGGCTCCTGTCAGAGGACTGTACTTTTTTAGCTTCACGGCGGCGGACTATCAGAAGGGTTACATGGGTCTCCACCTGTACAGAAACAGTCAGCCAATCACCTTTAACCTGGACCTGAACGACCACGGCGGCTACGCCTCTACATCGAACAGCGTGGCTCTGCAGCTGGAGGCGGGTGACGGCGTCCGCCTCAGTCTGCCTGCCAGCTACCGTCTCTATGACGACCCCAGGAACTTCAGCGTGTTCTCCGGCTTCCTGCTGTTTCCTCTCTGACGATCGAGGACTTTCTATTCAGTGGACTCTTATTTTGATAGAGACTTCCTGTGGTTGGATTCCATTCTGAAGCCGTGAGTCTGATCAATATAAATAACTTATCAATGACTGATATCAATAAAAACTCAGTAATACGCATTATTGTTGGTCTGAGCGTGAAGACGAGCGTCGTCAAGGAGACGCTGAAGTTTTTTCACCAAAGGTCACGACCCCTCCGCAGATTAAAAACAAAAAGACTTTTAAACTTTGAAACAATTGGAACTTTTATTAAATTTGACCTAAAACATTAAAACATGAAACTGACCTTTGACCTCTGCATGAGAACTTCAGTGTAACAACAAACCAAAGATCCTGGAGTGACCCTCTGACTAAACAAACTACTAAATAACATCGTCATCATCGTCTTCATCGTCATCATCGTCGTCGTCGTCGTCATCGTTCACAGTTGGTCTGTTCATGTAAGTCAATAAATACCTGAACGCAGCGTCTGTGTTACATTCAAGTGACGTCAGGACAAAATAAAGTTGGTGACAAACCTCTCACTCTGATGTTTTTTTTCAAGTCTCTAAAATCATGACATTATTGATCATTCATTCATCCGATCTCTCAGTCCATCCAGAAACAAAAACTCGATCAGTTCAGTGAAAACGTGCAGAAAAAGGTTTAAAAACTCGACGAGAGATTAAAAAGTTCAGGTCCTAAAAATCAGTCACATGACCCGGCGAGGCCGCCCCTTTAAGACAAAAAAGATCCTCCAATTAAAAAAGAGGAAAAAGGGAAACAGATGGCTTCACATCCTTCATCATGAGGGGGAGAAAAAAGAGCAGAGGGGAGAGCATGACAGACACAAAGGTAGAAAAGGAGACCAAAAGGAGGTGGAGTCAAAAAGGGTGGAGTCATTAAAGAGGAGGAGTCAAAGAAGAAGGGGGTGGAGTCAAAAAGTGGAGGAGTCATATAAGAGGGGGAAGAGTCACAAAGAGGTATAGTCATAAAAGAGAGGGAGGACTCATGAAAGAGGAGGGGTCAAAAAAGAGGGGGAGGAGTCATATCAGAGAGGGAGGAGTCAATAAAGAGAGGGAGGAGTCATAAAGGAGGGTGTGGAGTTGTAAAAAAGGGGGAGGGGTCATCAAGGAGTGGGAGGAGTCATAAAAGAGAGGTAGAACAGACAAATAAAGAGGAGGAGGGCAAAGGGGCGGAGTCAGTGGTGGTGGGCGTGGACCCTCCTGTTGACAGCCTGTAGAAGGAGCAGCGAGTACTCCTCCAGCAGCGCCGCCGTCTTCACCTCCCCCACACCCTCCAGCCCCCCTTCTCCTCCCAGCATGCTCGGTGTCTGTAGTGGCAAACAGTTTAGCTCCTCCCTCATCGCCTGGAAGGCCTCTGATAGGACGACCATAATCTGCTGCTGGTCAGGAGCGGAGTCACCTGAGGAGCCGCTCACCTGGAGGAAAGGTCGTCATGACAGTGTGGGTCGGGTTAGTTTCCATGGTTACAGCAAGAACCTTTATTTACACACTCAATTACCCAGAATCCCCAGCCTCTACGAACTCACCTTCCTGAACAGGTGAGTCGCCCTCCTGAAACAACTCTGAAGCTCATTGGTCAGAACCCTGCAGGACTCGATGCTGATTGGCTCATCTGAAGAGAGGCGGGGCAAAGTGAAGGGGGGGGTTAATTTTAGGCTGTGATGGAGGGACGACGGAAAAGACGGGAAGAAGGTTAGACTTCAGAGTGAGTCCAAAGAGTCCGGTTCAGTCCAATCGGATCAATCCGATTTATTTTAGTCTGGTTTAAGTTAGTCTGGTTTAAGTTAGTCTGGTTTAAGTTATTCTGGTTTAGTTAAGTCAAATTGGTTGGGTTTAGGTTATTCTGGTTTGCTTCAGTCCTGTTCTGGTTCAGTCTTGTTTGGTTAAGTCTGAATTCCTTTAGTCTGGTTTAAGTTATTCTGGTTCACCTCAGTGGAGTTTGGTTTATTCTGGTTCACTTTGGTTTAGTCGAGATGGTTGGGTGTAGTTCAGTCCGGTTTAGTTCAGTCTGGTTTAGTTTAGTCCGGTCTGTTTCAGTCTGGTTTACCTCAGTCTAGTTTAGTTCAGTCCGGTTTCGTTCAGTCCGGTTTACCTCAGTCTGGTTTACCTCAGTCTGGTTTAGTTTAGTCCGGTTTACCTCAGTCTAGTTTAGTTCAGTCCGGTTTAGTTCAGTCCGGTTTAGTTCAGTCTGGTTTAGTTCAGTCTGGTTTAGTTCAGTTCGGTTTAGTTCAGTCTGGTTTAGTTGAGTCCGGTTTAGTTCAGTCCGGTTTACCTCAGTCTAGTTTATTTCAGTACGGTTTAGTTCAGTCTGGTTTAGTTCAGTCCGGTTTAGTTCAGTCCGGTTTTACCTCAGTTTAGTTTAGTTCAGTCCGGTTTAGTTCAGTCCGGTTTTACCTCAGTCTAGTTTAGTTCAGTCCGGTTTAGTTCAGTCCGGTTTTACCTCAGTTTAGTTTAGTTCAGTCCGGTTTAGTTCAGTCCGGTTTTACCTCAGTCTAGTTTAGTTCAGTCCGGTTTAGTTCAGTCCGGATTACCTCAGTCTAGTTTAGTTCAGTCCGGTTTAGTTCAGTCCGGTTTACCTCAGTCTAGTTTAGTTCAGTCTAGTTTGGTTGAGTTTAGGTTATTCTGGTTTGTTTCAGTCCGGTTAGGCTCAGTCCTGAAATGAAGCTCAAGAGTGAAGGGGAGGAGTAATAAGAAAAGAGGGAGGAGCCAGTTGATAAAAAAAATCCTAACCTGCGTGGTCCCTCTGGTCTCCGCCTCCCACGGCGGTGTGACGCTCCACTTCCTGCCGGAGGGGTGTTAGAGGGGGGACAGAGACCGGAGGGGGTCGTGAGGGGGAGGAGAGGGAGGCGAGGGAGGGCTTATCAGGGAGGGGCCTGTTGCTGCCAGGAAGACGGGCCTGCAGACCTCGAGTGGAAGGGGTACCCTGGTTACCATGGTTACCCAGAGATGAAGAACTGGACGCCACAACGACGGGAATGACAGCAGCATGAGGGGGCGTGGCTAAAACTGCATTAGAGGGAATAACTGCAGCAACAAGGGGCGGAGCCTCTTTGACCTGAGAGGGTGGAATGATTGATGATGTCAGAGATGGGCCCTCTCCAGGGTTGGACACGTTAAGGCCGTCGCCCATGGAAACAGAGCGAGACATCTTCGCCATGGAGCTCGCCGTGGGACTCATGTAGGAGCGAGCCGTAGATGGAGCGGGGGAGGAGGAAGAGGAGGAGGAAGACTTCTTGGGGGTGGAGCCAGCAGACAAAGCTGTTTCATGAAGAGGGGACCTGGGGGAGGCGGGGCTGGCCTTCTGTGGAGGCGGGGTTAAAGGCAAGGCACGCCTCGGAGAAGTGGGAAGGGTGGTGGGACGCTGCTGGGGGATGAGCGGGTGAGGGGGCGTGTCCTTTGACGGACAAGAGGCAGACTGGGTGAGAGAGGCCTCACCTGGGGGGGGTTAGAAAAGGAGGTGAGAGAGAGAGAGAGAGAGAGAGAGAGAGAGAGAGAGAGAGAGAGAGAGAGAGAGAGGGAGAGAGGGAGAGAGGGAGAGAGAGAGAGAGAGAGAGCGAGAGGGAGAGAGAGAGAGAGAGGGAGAGAGGGAGAGAGAGAGAGAGAGAGAGAGAGAGAGAGAGAGAGAGAGAGAGAGAGAGAGAGAGAGAGAGAGAGAGGGAGAGAGAGAGAGAGAGGAAGAGAGAGCGAGAGAGAGAGAGAGAGAGAGAGAGGGAGAGGGAGAGGGAGAGAGAGAGAGGGAGAGAGAGAAGGAGAGAGAGGGAGGGAGAGAGAGAGGGAGAGAGAGAGGGAGAGAGAGAGAGGGAGAGAGAGAGAGAGGGAGAGAGAGGGAGAGAGAGAGAGGGAGAGAGAGAGGGAGAGAGAGAGAGAGAGAGAGAGAGAGAGAGGGGGAGAGAGAGAGAGAGAGAGAGAGAGAGAGAGAGAGAGAGAGAGAGAGAGAGAGAGAGAGAGAGAGGAGAGGGAGAGAGAGAGAGAGAGAGAGAGAGAGAGAGAGAGAGAGGGAGAGAGAGAGGGAGAGAGAGGGAGAGGGAGAGAGAGAGAGAGAGAGAGAGAGAGAGAGAGAGAGAGAGAGAGAGAGAGAGAGAGAGAGAGAGGGAGAGAGAGAGAGAGAGAGAGAGGGAGAGAGAGAGAGAGAGGTGAAGTTGTTTGTTAAAATCTTGACGGTTAATTTTTTTATAATTAAGAAACTTTTTCACCATCAGATGATTCCTGCGTCTTTTCTCCTGTTACTGGTTTTACTGGTTTCCTTTGATCTAATTCCCAATCTCTCACTTTACAGACCCTAACCCCGCCCTCAGACTAACCTGATCACAGATCTACTCTAAAACATTTATTTCTATATTTATTCTGTCTTCGTTGGAATGTTATAACAGGGATAAATTAAACAAAGACACGCCTCCTTGATGTCAGCTGACACGCCCACCTCTACATCAGCTGACGGATCCCCTCGGACATTAAAACTGGTCTCTGTGGACCCGGGTCTCCTTCTTTATAGGACTACAGGTTCTGAGTCTGGACCAGGTTTTTTCAGAGGAGGGTCTTTGAGACCCCCTGGTGGTCTTCAGCTCTGCCCCCCCTCAGACTCCCACAGACAGGTAAAACCAGGATCAGGTCTACAGATACAGAAGAGGATCTGGGTCTACCTGTGGGGGTCAGCAGACTCTGGATGGACTGGGCCTTCCTGAGTCCAGAGGAGGGTTGGGGGTTCTTCCTGGACTCTGATGGTAGGGTCTTCTTCCTGGGGAGGGGGGGGCTGCTGGTCTGCTGCTGGTCTGACTCGGGGTCTCTGTCCTCCTGGTCTGACTCCTGCTGGACCTGGTTCTGGGCCTGGTTCTGGTCCTGTTGCCATGACACCCTCCTCTCCTGGGTCCAGGTCTGTTTCTTCTCCATTAGAGGCCGGACTTCAGAGACCAGGGGGCGGGTCTTTACCTCCCCCCCTCCCCCCTTTGTAGTCCGGGTCGGGAGAGGGAGGACGGACCGGCTGATGAGACCAGAACAGAAGTCTATGATCAGAACCAGAACCAAGACTAGAACCAGGACCAGAGATCAGTGGGTCTGGGTCTTACCTTGTAACCTGGGACAGGAACCTGGAGGAGATACTGAGACTCTCACTGGAGCTGTGGGACCCCCGACTTGGACTTCCTGTCAAACACACAGTCCTTTTATGGTTCAAAGTCCACTAAAAGAACCTGAAGACCAGAACCCAGGTCCACTCAGGACCGGTCTGGAGTCTGAGACCTTCAAAGTCCCTGAGGACCGTCCTCAGAACAGTTCTGGACCAAAGTGACCCAGAGACCCCCCTGAAACAGTCCTCCAGAGTCCACAGATGGTCCTGGTTTAGGTCACCTTACCTGAGACGGACCGGTCCGCCAGGGTCCCAAAGTGCTCCTTTAGGAAAGCTTCCTGGTCTGGGGTCTGGGGGACGGACTGAGACCCTCCTCCTGCTCCTGCTCCTCCTCCCTCGTCCTCCTCGTCCTCCTCCAGGTCTGAGGAGTTCCCGTCCACGCTGAGACGCTCCGAGTCTGAGGAGACAAGACCGAAGGACCAGAGATCAGGAACCTGGTCCAGGATTTCAGCCAACCGTACATGATCGTGACGAACCGCCATGCCAAATCAACGCCACCGCCGCCGCCGCCGCCGCCGCCGCCGCCGCCGCCGCCGCCGCCGCCGCCGCCGCCGCCGCCGCCGCCGCCATGGTGTTTCAAATGTCAATAATATTGTCTGAATGGAGAGTGAGGCACTGATCTGAGAGGGACTTTATTTTGAAACATCAACAGGAAACAGAACCGACAGGGTCCAAAACTCCTGAGACTCTCTCTCTCTCTCTCTCTCTCTCCCTCTCTCTCTCTCTCTCTCCCTCTCTCCCTCTCTCTCTCTCTCTCTCTCTCTCTCTCTCTCCCTCTCTCTCTCTCTCTCTCTCTCTCTCTCTCTCTCTCTCTCTCTCTCTCTCTCTCTCTCTCTCTCTCTCTCTCTCTCTCTCTCTCTCTCTCTCTCTCTCTCTCTCTCTCTCTCTCTCTCTCTCTCTCTCTCTCTCTCTCTGTCTCTCTGTCTCTCTCTCTCTCTCTCTCTCTCTCTCTCTCTCTCTCTCTCTCTCTCTCTCTCTCTCTCTCTCTCTCCCCCCCGTCTCACCCCCTCCTGCAGGTCCAGCTGGACTCGACAGTCTCGAGTTGAACCCCAGGGAACAGCCGCTGTCAGGACTCGGTTTGTCGTGACGTCGACCTGCGCCGTCTGGACACGCCTCCTTCACCTGAAACTCACTGACAGGAAGAGGCGTGGTTAAGGGGGTTCAGGAGGCGGGGTTTACACAAACGAAGCTGCTGATGAAGGACGAGGTCAAACCTTCCTGCCAGGCTCACTCTGTCCTCCCATTGGTCAGGATACAGCACTGGATCCTCCCTGTCTGGACTCTGATTGGACAGGTGAATGAATTCAGGCCTCTGATTGGTCTCTGCCTCGTCATCCTTCACCTGCACAGACACACCCAACGTCATGATCTCGGCCAATGAGAGAAGAGAGATTCAGTCTCTTTTTTACAAACTACAGCTGATCTACTGAAGACCCTTGACCTTGACCTTAGATTGACCTTGACCTTACCTCGACCTTACATCGACCTCGACCTTACCTCGACCTTACATCGACCTCGACCTTACATCGACCTCGACCTTACCTCGACCTCGACCTTACCTCGACCTTGACCTTACCTTGACCTTTCTTTACTTCAACCTTACCACAACCTTTCCTAACCTTAACCACCTGATCTGACTGGTGACCTCAGTTCATCTTCATTGTGACCTGATCTGTCATGTGACCTCAGTTTGAAGTCAAACACTTAAGCCCCGCCCTCATGCACAGGTGAGCACTTACCCAGGCGGAGGTGACCTGCAGACTGATGGTGCTCCCTCGCTCCTGATTGGTCCTGTGAAGCCCCCCCTCTCCTTGTTGGTCCCTCCTTCCTGAGGTGGTGCTGAGATGACGGGGGCGGTTCTGTCCCTGTGTGTGGGGGTCAGAGGTCAGAGGTCAGTAAACTGTCGGCCTTTCAAAGAGGAGCAGAGCGTTAAAAACCCACAGGATCCATGTTCTGTGGGAGCAGGATCCTGGTCGAACCCTCCAGATCCAGGATCTACACGCTCCTGTACCCCCCCCCCCCCCCCCCTCCTGTGGTTCTGTTCATCTGGGTCTGATTCTGGGTTTGATTCTGGGTCTGATTCTGGGTTTGATTCTGGGTCTGATTCTGGGTTTGATTCTGGGTCTGATTCTGGGTTTGATTCTGGGTTTGATTCTGGGTTTGATTCTGGACTGAATGTTCCTCTGTGACTTTCAGAGTGAACGGGTTAAAGTTCTGTTCTGGTCCACATGGATCAGAACCAGGAAGTGTTTCTTCTCTACAGATAAACAGTCGATGGTCTTTATAATCAGGCGAGGAGACGTGTCTGTGATGGGGTTGCGGTCACTACATCACTTCCTGTGTAACAGGACGACTACAGGGCGCTGACAGAACATGCATCCTGTGGGTTAGAGGTGTTGTTACCATCACCTCCTCCTGATGCTCCTCCTGCTGCTCCTCCTCTTGTTTGTCTTTACTGAAGGAGTCCAGTAGTCTCAGGTCCAACATGGACTTCACCATCAGGACGCCATCTTCGCCGCCTGACCTCCTGGACCATCGACGCCGAGGCAGCCGACCCCCAAAAATGTCCTGAGGACACCAAGGATGTGAAAGCACTCAGAGAAAACCACAGGTACAGGGAACACACCTGTTTGAACAGGTGACACACCTGTTTGAACAGGTGACACACCTGTTTGAACAGGTAACACACCTGTTTGAACAGGTGACACGTGTTCATTGAATGTTAAAAAGGAGTAACGTACCTGTAATAAACATGTTTTTAACTGTTAACAACCTGTAATAAAGCCATAATAAATGTGTGATAAAGCCAGGATGAACTAGTCACCGGCCTGTTATAAATATGTAATAAACCTTTTATTGCCCTTTATGTAATAAACCTGTTTTAAACCTTTCATTAATACATTATCAACTTGTAATAAACCTGTTATAAACATGTTTTAAACATGTTATTAAGATGTAATAAACCTGCTATTAACATGTTGTAAACCTGTTATGTTATTCACCTGTAATAAACTTGTTTTAACCTTTTTTAAACCTTTCATAAATACATTATTAACTTGTAATAAACCTGTTTTATAAAAATGTTATTAACCTGTTATTAACATGTTATACACAGGTAATAAAGCCATAATAAATGTGTGAAAAAGCCAGGATGAACTAGTCATAGGCCTGTTATAAATATGTAGTAAACCCATAACAAATCATTAAAATATGTAATAAACCTGTTTTATAAAAATGTTATTAACCTGTTATGAACATGTTATAAGTCACTTATAAACCTGTTAGAACTGAATGTTAACAGACACTATCTGGTCTGTCGTGTTTTTCACATGCAGAAACTTTGGATTAATTTAACTTTAATCTAATTTAACAAAATAAATTCTTATAAATCTCCTCTGAACACATTGTCTCTTTCTCATTTGTCATCGTCAGGTTCGATCATAAAGTACAAACTGAACGTCAATATTAAGTATTATTATTGAAAAAGACATTCAAACTGACCGTCCCGCTGTCGTCCTCATGGACAAACTCTTCACACACATCTGTGAGAAACAAGAGCGTTTGGACAATCAGCTGATAGATCTACACACACACACACACACACACACACACACACACACACACACACACTCTTCAGAAAATGATAGTGTTGGTCTGGCAGTCGTGGGTTTGGAGACTTTTGTTGACCCTGAACCAACGTTGATCAGTTTGAACAGGAAGTTTGTTTGTTTTATTTTGAAAGGATTAAAATTTAAATTCTTGGTTTTCTGTTTTTATTCTCGATTGACTCGACGGAGAATCAGGATGTTGATGCGATGGGACTCTGACTCCGCCCACAGGCTGTTATAGCGTGTTAGTTTAAGTGTACAGTGTAACCACGGTAACATACCCGTCTCCTCCTTCAGGCTTCCTGCTGTGACCATATATGGGCAACTGAGCTCCTCCTCCTCCTCCTTCTCACTGTCAGATGACAACGTGACGCCACGAGGAGACGGCTCTCCTCTGTACACGCACACACACACACACACACACACACACACACACACACACACACACACACAGTTTCTTGTTTTTAGAGTCATCTCTTGTTCTGAATTCTTCGTCTCTCAGCAGGTGAACTTACCTGAACCTCATGTCTCTCTGCTCAGGTGCATTCTGGGAATTCAGAGTGGTAGCAGCAGGTCCAAGATCAGCGAGTCGCTGCCTCATCCTGATGGTCAACTCAGGAGGGAGACGCCACACAAAGATACAGCTACACACACACACACACACACACACATTAGTTACAAACAGGAACACGTGTGGCGTTTGTCAGGTGGACTCTGAGGTCGGCGTACCTGTCTCCTGAAACCGTGATCAGGTGTCTGCAGTCGTTACTGAACTTCAGGCCTGTTACGATCTCTGAAACACACACACACACACACACACACACACACACACACACACACACACACACACAGAGGTTAAAACATAGAACCAGGATCCAGAACCACCAGAGACTTTACTGGACCTGATCCCATTTAAGGTGGACTGAGGGAGGAGGAGGAGAACCCTCCTGAGGTCTAATGGATCCAAATCAGACTTCCTTTTGGAAATCCCGGACTCTTAAAGGACTAGAGGGTCCTCCTCAGCTCCCAGTCCAAGTCCAGCATCCCTGATGGTCTGAGGATCGTGAGAGTCCAGGTCTTCTGTGAAGGTTCCAACAACATCTCCAGGTTTAGGACCAAAATCTGGGTCCATCCAGACCAGGACTTCTTCAGGGAAGACCTTCATATGATCCAAAATCAGATTCTGACAACAGCAGGTTCTGGTCCACTAAGGTCTGCCGGGGACACTCGATGAGGACCATAAACCTGGAACAACTCAAACCGGTGAGAGCGCCCCCTACCTGTCGATGGAGTTACGCTGCAGTAAACTGTGCTAACACTGACCCACACTGTTATTGTGAAGAGGCGGAGCTTCATCAGCTGTCAATCACTGACCTGTTCTAACGTCATTAACCTTCAGATTCAGAGATTGGACAGGAAAGGGTCAAAGGTCACCTGAGTGTCCAAAGATGGTGGCCACACACTCTCCAGAGTAAAAGTCAAAGATGCTGATGTTTTTATCTGAACAGGAGGTGGCGATGTAGAGTCCTGATGGGTCAATCTGGACCTGAGGAGAAAAAGAAGAAGAAGAAGAAGGTGAGCAGTGATTGGACGAGCTGGAGGTCAAAACAAAAACCATCAGAATGAGAAAAAAACACCTTAATGAGCGTCCCGTCCTCGCCCTGAGCGCCTTTGAAGACCCGCTTCTGTTTCCCATTACTGATGTTGAACACCCTGAGGGAAGACATCTACGTTATCATCTTCATCTACGTTATCTTCATCATCATCATCATCTATGTTATCATCTTCATCTTCATCATCGTGATCATCATCATCATCATCAACATCATCTACATTATCATCATCATCTACTGTATCATCATCATCTTCATCAACATCTACATTATCTTCATCATCATCATCATCTTCATCATCTACATTATCATCATCATCTACTGTATCATCATCATCATCTTCATCACCATTATCATCATCATCATCATCACCATCATCAACATCATTATCATCATCACCATCATCATCTTCATCATCATCTACATCATCATCATCATCATCATCATCTTCATCACCATTACCATCATCATCATCATCACCATCATCTACATCATCATCATCATTATTACCAACATAACCATCATCTTCATCTTCATCATCATTATCATCATCATCATCTTCATCATCATCATCATCTTCATCTACGTTATCATCTTCATCATCTTCATCATCATCATTACCATCATCATCATTACCATCATCATCATTACCATCATCACCATCATTATTACCACCATCACCATCTACATCATCAACATCATCATCATCTTCATCATCATCATCATCATTATCATCATCTACATTATTATCTTCATCATCATCATCATCATCATCATCATCATCATCATCATTATCTTTAAAATCATCATCATCATCATCATCTTCATCTTCATCTTCCTCACCTGATGCTGCGGTCCTGACAGCCCACTGCCGTGTACTTCCTGTTTGGCTCCACGTCCATGTCATACAGCGTTGTTTTCCGAACCACGTGATGAGTTCGCGTGAACTCCAGCCCCTCCTCCCCCTGACACTGGTGTGTGTGTATGTGTGTGTGTGTATGTGTGTGTGTGTGTGGGGGGGGGGGGGCAGGAAGTGAGGTAGACAAGGGTTTTGTGTCAGATTTACAGGAAATGATTCTTTCACAATAAAACGTCTCATTAAACACATCTGTCTGGAAGTGACATCACTCTTACCTGTTGAGCCGTACGGAAGTAGACGCTCTTATCAGCTCCACAGCTGATCAACCTCACTTTCCCCTGATTGGCTGACAGACAGGAAGGACACAATGACGTCACATGATAACCACTCAAAACGGAGCGCCGTCAGAGATCACGTGACTTACCAGCAAATCGTACAGCAGTGATGGAGGACGAGTGTTCATCCAGAGTCTGGACCAGGCTGTAGTCCCGGCCTGAGTCCAGAACATGGATCAGTCGATCCCGACCGGCTGTGGCTAACAACTGGAGACCTGAAAGTCAAAAGGGGTAAACTCACCTGTTAATCTCAGATTAAGGACTAAACTCACCTGTTAATCTCAGATTAAGGATTAAACTCACCTGTTAATCTCAGATTAAGGATTAAACTCACCTGTTAATCTCAGATTAAGGACTAAACTCACCGGTTAATCTCAGATTAAGGACTAAACTCACCTGTTAATCTCAGATTAAGGACTAAACTCACCGGTTAATCTCAGATAAAGGATTACGATCACCTGTTAATCTCAGATTAAGGACTAAACTCACCGGTTAATCTCAGATTAAGGACTAAACTCACCGGTTAATCTCAGATTAAGGACTAAACTCACCTGTTAATCTCAGATTAAGGATTAAACTCACCTGTTAATCTCAGATTAAGGACTAAACTCACCGGTTAATCTCAGATTAAGGACTAAACTCACCTGTTAATCTCAGATTAAGGACTAAACTCACCGGTTAATCTCAGATTAAGGACTAAACTCACCTGTTAATCTCAGATTAAGGATTAAACTCACCTGTTAATCTCAGATTAAGGACTAAACTCACCCGTTTACATTAGATTAATTTATCTGTTCATATCAGATTACTGTCCTTACATCCTGTGTCTCTTTCACAATAAAAGCCTGATTTCCAAGGTGTCAGCGGTCTCACCTGTGTCAGGTCTGGAAAACTCCAAACAGAGGATCTCTGAGTCATGAGCCTGAACGTTCAGGATCTCCTCCATGGTCTCCACCTCATGGATCCTAATATACAGGTGAGAAACCAGGTGAGAAACCAGGTGAGAAACAAGGTGAGAAACCAGAGACACATGTAAAATAATCAGCTTCCATTTATTGAACGTTTACTCCGGAGTTTTTTTCCTGCGATTATTTCAGACGTCAGTATTTTTTATCCTGTCAACACAAGCGTCACATCAGCGACGTTTTCCCGTCCTGCGATATTTCGGCATTTATTTCTTCGTTTCACGGTCGACTTTTCTAAAGTTTCTCAGACTGTGTGTCCACTTCTGACCAATCAGATTTCGTGTTGTTGTGACATCAGATTCACCGGTATTTCCAACATGGCCGACCGGCTGATTGTTTCCGTGTCGGAGAACAGAGTGATTTTTGATCAAAGACACAAACATTACAAAGATAACGACCTGAAGGACGACTTGTGGAGAGTCATAGCGTCGGATTTCTCCGATGACGATGGTTTGTGAGCTTTAACAGTTTGATAAACGTCTTTGTTTGAACTTTCATCTGTGCTAACGTAACTTTAGCTCTAAGCTAACCTGTTCAGATACAACAGACCATCTGTATTTTCACTGTAAACTCAGTCACAGCTCCATCAGGTCTCTGTTGTTCCCTCACGTTTATGGATTATAGTTTCATGTGTTTATCTGGTTCTGACCCGACTCAGTCCATCATGACAGACAGACATCTCAACACTAGAGTCTGATCAGAACTGAGAAACACTCAGTCTGCTGTTGGATCAGTCTAACACCTGAAGACCCGGACGCGTCTTTTTTACCCCTGAAAGTCCCAAAACCTCATCGGTCTTGACGTTTATCGTCAGGCGCGTCAAAATTCGCCTCTGAATATTTCGTAATTTCACGATCTATATTTGCGTCGGTCCCGGCGTGTGACGACCTGAACTTCCAGGTGACACACAGTAAACCTGATAACGACCTGACAACTCGTCACCTGTCCAGACTTGGACTCTCCTCCCACACCTGGATTCAAACCCCGCCCCCTCACCTGAGAACTCCCATACGGTCTCCAGAGGCCAGGTGTAGTCCATCAGGACTGACCCTCAGGGTCCTAATGCCCGTTCTGTTCTGGTCAGTCTGCTGACCCTCTGATGGCCCCGCCTTCTCTGTGTTGCCCCCGGAGACAGAGGGCGAACTCTCAGAGTCCAGCAGGTAGCTGACGTTATCGTCAACATAAATCACCTTCTGCAGGTCCTGAAAGGTCAAAGGTCAGATAAGGTCAGCTGATCTGGGCGGGGTTAAGTCAGAGTACAGGTGCCTCCTTTACCTGGCTGAGGATGTTCCTGTTGGGGGTGTGGAGGTTCCACACTCGGATGGTGTTGTCTGAGGAGCAGGACAGGAACGACCCCGCAAACAGATGCCCCGCCCCCCTTCTGTCTGGGTACACCTGTGAACACAGCAGAGGTGATGCTCACCTTGATCGATCGATTGATCGATGTGGTTATGATTGACCACAATAGAGGGGGCGGGGCCAAAACATTGAGGTCTGCCCACAATGTTTTGGTTTAACCCGAACCTGCAAAGCCTCCGAAGAGGTGGCCAATCAGAGGAGGGTGTGTGTGTGCGTGTGTGTGTGTGTGTGTGTGTGTGCGCGCTCTCTCACCTCCACGCTCCACACACAGGACGAGTGATAGAGGGCGGAGTAAAGTTTTCCCGCCCTGCGGGGGTCACGAAGGTCTCTGACGTCCCAAACATAAACACTGTGATCGTTGTACACACAAGACAGCCAACCACTGCTGGGGTCAAAGGTCAACGCCACCGTGTCAGGGTAACGAGCCTCTGGCCTCGTGGAGAACAGCTGACTGAGGGGAGGAGTCATCAAAGAAGGAGGAGCAGAGGAGGAGGAGCAACAGGAAACAAGAGTTTTAATACCTGTCTGTAGGTGTGTTTCCTGTCTGTAGGTCTGTTTCCTGTCTGTAGGTGTGTTTCCTGTCTGTAGGTCTGTTTCCTGTCTGTAGGTGTGTTTCCTGTCTGTAGGTCTGTTTCCTGTCTGTAGGTGTGTTTCCTGTCTGTAGGTCTGTTTCCTGTCTGTAGGTGTATGTTTCCTGTCTGTAGGTGTGTTTCCTGTCTGTAGGAGTGTTTCCTGTCTGTAGGTGTGATTCCTGTCTGTAGGTGTGTTTCCTGTCTGTAGGTCTGTTTCCTGTCTGTAGGTCTGTTTCCTGTCTGTAGGTGTGTTTCCTGTCTGTAGGTCTGTTTCCTGTCTGTAGGTGTATGTTTCCTGTCTGTAGGTGTGTTTCCTGTCTGTAGGAGTGTTTCCTGTCTGTAGGTGTCTGTTTCCTGTCTGTAGGTCTGTTTCCTGTCTGTAGGTGAATGTTTCCTGTCTGTAGGTCTGTTTCCTGTCTGTAGGTGTGTTTCCTGTCTGTAGGTGAATGTTTCCTGTCTGTAGGTGTCTGTTTCCTGTCTGTAGGTCTGTTTCCTGTCTGTAGGTCTGTTTCCTGTCTGTAGGTGAATGTTTCCTGTCTGTAGGTCTGTTTCCTGTCTGTAGGTGAATGTTTCCTGTCTGTAGGTCTGTTTCCTGTCTGTAGGTGTGTTTCCTGTCTGTAGGTGAATGTTTCCTGTCTGTAGGTGTCTGTTTCCTGTCTGTAGGTGTCTGTTTCCTGTCTGTAGGTCTGTTTCCTGTCTGTAGATGTGTTTCCTGTCTGTAGGTCTGTTTCCTGTCTGTAGGTGTGCTTCCTGTCTGTAGGTGAATGTTTCCTGTCTGTAGGTCTGTTTCCTGTCTGTAGGTGTGTTTCCTGTCTGTAGGTGAATGTTTCCTGTCTGTAGGTGTGTGTTTCCTGTCTGTAGGTGTCTGTTTCCTGTCTGTAGGTGTCTGTTTCCTGTCTTTAGGTCTGTTTCCTGTCTGTAGGTGTCTGTTTCCTGTCTGTAGGTGTCTGTTTCCTGTCTGTAGGTGTCAGTTTCCTGTCTGTAGGTGTGTTTCCTGTCTGTAGGTCTGTTTCCTGTCTGTAGGTGTCTGTTTCCTGTCTGTAGGTGTGTGTTTCCTGTCTGTAGGTCTGTTTCCTGTCTGTAGGTGTCTGTTTCCTGTCTGTAGGTGTGTGTTTCCTGTCTGTAGGTGTCTGTTTCCTGTCTGTAGGTGTCTGTTTCCTGTCTTTAGGTCTGTTTCCTGTCTGTAGGTGTCTGTTTCCTGTCTGTAGGTGTCTGTTTCCTGTCTGTAGGTCTGTTTCCTGTCTGTAGGTGTCTGTTTCCTGTCTGTAGGTGTGTTTCCTGTCTGTAGGTGTCTGTTTCCTGTCTGTAGGTGTGTTTACTGTCTGTAGGTGTGTTTCCTGTCTGTAGGTGTCTGTTTCCTGTCTGTAGGTGTCTGTTTCCTGTCTGTAGGTGTGTTTCCTGTCTGTAGGTCTGTTTCCTGTCTATAGGTGTCTGTTTCCTGTCTGTAGGTGTGTACCTGGCGTCCAGCATCCCGGAGATGTCGGCTCCCAGACTGTGTGGGCGGGGCAAAGTGCACAGGAAGTGAAGGCTGATTGGACTGAACGCTCTGATGACCCCGTCAGAACATCCGCAGAAGATCAGCTCCTCTGTGACGGACAGACAGGTGGCCTGACACACCTGAGGAGGGGGGAGGGGTTAGTCGGATCAGAACCATGTGGACTGAAGGTTCAGAGACATTCTTGATGATCTGTGGCGAAGGATTTTGACGGCGGCGTTTACGTTTTTGTTCAAGTTCAAATCAAATCTTTTTTACTTCAGAGAGCGGGTCGAGAGTTATCGTCTGTTCCTGGTTGGTCACATGACCTGAAGCCTGGCAGAGGTGACCCTGACCTCTGTGCCCTTTGACATCTATGACCTTTGACCTCCGTTTCTGTTGCTAAGCTACGACAAACAGTAAATCTGAGTGACTGATGTTGTATTCAGGGTTTTCAGTGAGGGTGTGAACAGTGGCATGTCCCTCAGCCAATCAGGCGATGTTTTGGTGATGAGTGACAGGTGAGCTGACTGATGGAGTGAGAGGAAGGCAGCGAGCGCCGAGGTCAGTCCGATCAGCCAATGAGGATTCAGACTGAGTCACTAAAATGAGGAAACCCTGATTCCACGAGTCGAACGCTGAACGTGTTCGCAGAAGCACGATCCGACGGTTTATGATCGTCCGTTTTAAATCACTCCAGGATTACAAAGATGGCGTCCGAACTCGACGTTCAAATCATCGTAATCTTCGAAAACGGAGGAAAACTGACGAAAACAGTTTGTCGGAAAATCACGAGATCTCACCGAACTCACTGATGATGTCATC
>OY660878.1:30720954-30725954 GCA_962446985.1 Xyrichtys novacula
GACACACACAAACACACACAAACACACACAAACACATGCACAAAAAAACGCACACACTTCATGCATGAGTCTGTCGTCCAATCAGAATGTCCGCACAGTTAGCATGTTAGCAGAAGGACTGGGGGGGGGGGGGGGGTACAGCCGACTCACATGATTCCACTCCAAGACCTGTGTGTGTGTGTGTGTCTGTGTGTGTGTGTGAGTGTGTGTGTGTGTGTGTGTGTGTGTGTGTGTGTGTGTGTGTGTGTCAGAGAGACGTGTCACTTCAGCTCAAACAGTGAAAAAAAACACTGAGCTGAATCAGCTGACTGTGTTTATGTGAGGAGACGACTCACTGCTGCACACACACACACACACACACACACACGCACACACACACACACACAGACACACACACACACACACACACACACCGTCTTCAGCAGGTTCATGTCACTTTGACTCAGAGAGAAAAAAAAACATGTTCTGTGTCTGAATCTGTAACAGACTAAAAACATGAAACATAAATCTGAGTCTCAGAGTTAAACGAACTTAAACACACTCAGGGGTCTTTTATGCCGACATTGTTTGGTCCAGACTTTCAGAGTTTTCCCGGTCCAGACCAAACTGAACCATGGTTCTGGTTCATGTTGAAGCTTTATTTTGAAAGGTTCATAAAGTTCTAAGGAGACACACAGGAGACAGGAGACACACAGGAGACACGACAGGAGACAGGAGACACGCAGGAGACATGACAGGAGACATGACAGGAGACACACAGGAGACAGGAGACACACAGGAGACAGGAGACACACAGGAAAAGTCTGGTCATCTGTTTCCAGTTCTAGAGAGTGAAACCTAAACAAGTTTAAATACTGTAACAAAAACAGATTTTAGTCCAGGCCTAAGGTGAGAAAACAGCTTTAATCTTTAAAAAAATAATTATCTTTAGACACTAAAAAAATGTAAATACACTAAAATAAAATAAACTAAGACACTAAAATAAACCTGACATGAACTTAAACATTCATCATGTGACCCTTCAGGCTCATCAACTGACCATCTCCAGGTCCTCCACCCTCATGTTGGACACCATTGCACTCTGATCAGCCATGAGCGCGCGCACACACACACAGTGCATGGACGGATGGGAGCCCAATATGGATCCACAGGAGGTTCCCGTCCAGAACCACCAGAACAGACCAGGTGTCTGATTTGATCCAATCAGCTGCTTTGAACCCTAAATTAACTCACTGCAGTGTGTGTGTGTGTGTGTGTGTGTGTGTGTGTGTGTATGTTTGTGTGTCTGCCTATGCGGGCAGCGCGTGCGCACCTTGTCGCTCAGCTCGTCTTTTTGCCGCGCGGTGCCGCTCCTGCCGCTCCTGCGGCGCAGTTTGACGGACGGGGATCGCAGCAGGTTCTTGATGCGGCTGCGGATCGTTCCGCTCCCCTCCGCGTTCATCGCGCTGTTAGCTTCCCCGGCTAGCTGCCTCTCTCAGCGGCTCGTGCCTCTCTCTGTCCCCGCTGCTGCGCTCATGCCGTCTCTGGACCGGGCCGTTCTGGTACCGCTGTCCGGAATCTGGTCCTGGTTCTGAGCTCGGTCGGGTTGCTGGTGCTCAGCATTTTCTCCCCGCCGCGGCGAAGACACGAAGCGGCTTCAGCAGCAGCAGCAGACGGACCGGACTGACGCTCCGCAGACCGCAGCAGGTCATTTCCGGTCCGATCTTTTCAGAATAAAAGCCTCCAGGCTTTATGCTAGTATTTCAAAAACTACATTAAATATAAAACAAATTAAAATATAATAAAAAAGATGCAGCTCCAAAACTTCCTGAAAAAAGTTCATTTCTGTCCTTAATTTTATTGAAAAAAGTCTAAATATTCAGAAACATCGACTTTGTGTAAATTCATGTGATTTTTCTGATCCACGTTCTCAGACAGGACTCCTTCTGGATTCATGTGAGCGGATCAGTCCAGGTCTCTGGTCTAGTCCTCTTGGGGGTTCAGGGCAGACCTGTGCAGGGACATCATGGTCAGCGAACCCGTTTAGATGGTTTTGGGACGCCAGGTCCAGGCACACAAACACACATTCACTAACTCTCACACACACACACACACACACACACACACACACACACACACACACACTCAGACCTCGGTCTCTTTAGTTTATAACTTTATTTGTTTTAAACTTTATTTAGTGTTGAAGCAGGAAAACACTGTAAAAAATACAACTTTAAAAAACTGAACAGCTGTACAAAGAAATGATTTAAACTACAGAACCGGACCAGAACCCGGTCAGAAGACATGGAAAGACATGAGACCAGGTGCCGATCTGAGAGTTCCACAATCCAGAGTCACATTATCCAAAATTACATAATCCAGAGTCACTTAATCCAGAGTCACATAATCCAGAGTCACTTAATCCAGAATCACATAATCCCATTACAAAGTAAAACTATTTTATTCACTGAAATTAAACTTTGATTTTTTACTTTTTACTCAAAAACCGACAAAAAAATCAGGAGAACATCAGAACAGACACACAAACAGACACACACAGACAAACAGTGAGGTACCAAAAACTCTGGTTGCCCGTGGCTCTGGTTGCCTCTGGCTCTGAATGCCTGTGGTTCTGGTTGCCTGTGGTTCTGGTTGCCTGTGGTTCTGGTTGCCCGTTGCTCTGGTTGCCTGTGGTTCTGGTTGCCTGTGGTTCTGGTTGCCTGTGGTTCTGGTTGCCTGTGGTTCTGGTTGCCCGTTGCTCTGGTTGCCCGTTGCTCTGGTTGCCCGTTGTTCTGGTTGCCTGTGGTTCTGGTTGCCTGTTGCTCTGGTTGCCCATCATGTCGGCTTCATGAACATTGTCTTTGATTTTAATCTTAAAATCGTCATGGCAACATTGAGGCCTTTTTCTTCTCTGTTTAATTACCCAATCAGGTGCAGAACTTGCTGTGACATCATCACCATGTGACCTTAGATGGGGGCGTGACCTTTCAGCCCCAGAGGGACCAGCCTCGGCATCGGCCTCCAGGACACGCCACCCTGCCCTATCTCAACCCCTCCCCCTGCTTCATCTGTGATGGCAGGCTCCGCCTCCTTCACCCCACCCACCTTCATCTGTTGCAGAGGGGGTGGAGTCAGGAGACTTGGCGGTTCATGGTTCTTCAAAGTATCCATGGTAGCAGCGTCTTCAGAGTCTGAGTCTAGCTCGAGGAGCCAGGGTCCACCCTGTTCCAAGTCCCTCCCCACAGCTCCGCCCTCCTCCTTAAGCTCCGCCTCCAGGCTCTTACTGTTCAGGAAGTCAATCTCATGGAGGAGGGAGGTCAAAGCTGAAGCCCCGCCCACGGAGCCATTCCTGCCCACGATGAAGTCTAATCCTCCATCCAGAAGGTCCCCTGGACCATGACCTTTGTCCCTGGCCCCGCCCACCGTGTCCTTTCTCAAACCGGCAGACTCGGGGGGGCGGAGCTCCTGCTCTTCAGGTGGTTGTTCTGTTGTTTGTCTGTTATGTTTCTGAGTTGGCAGTTGTTGTTGTTGTTGTGTTTCTTTTTGTTGTATTATTGCTGATTGCTGTGATGTGAGTTTTAGTTGTTGTGTTGTATATTGCCATTGTTGTGTGGTTGTTGATTGTTGTTGTTGCTGTTGTGTGGGTGTCTGTTGCTCTTGTGTAATTGTTGGTTGTTGTTGCTGTGTGGTTGTTGCTTGCCTTTGTGTTGCTGTTAATTGCATTAGTATGGTTGTTGGTTGCTGCTGTGTAGTAGTTGGTTGCCTTTGTGTTGTCAGTTGCTCTGTTGGTTGCTGCTGGGTGGTTGTTGGTTGCCTTTGTGTCGTTATCCATTGCTCCGTGGTTGTTTCTTGCTGCAGCTGTTGTGTAGTTTCCTGTTGCTGCACTGGTTTCTGTTGTAGTGTTATCTGTTGTTGTTGTTGTGTTGCTGGTTGAACCAGTTGCAGCACTTTGTTGATGTTCGTTGCTGTAAACAGAGACAGAGTAAACTGGTTGAGCAGCTGGTTAGTTGACTAAAGTTGCAGACACCGTTGAGGTTTTGATCTGACATATGGGAGATTTTGACCCATTGGAAGTTGCGGGTTTTGTCTCTGATTGTAGTCAACGTGGTCAACTCGGCTGTGTTGATTGGTTGTCAGTCATGGTTGCTGGTCACTGATTAAAATTCCGTCTCCACGATGGTCTCATCAGACGTAGTAACCACGGTGACAGAGAAAACATGTGATCTAACCTCAGCTCTACTTAGTGAGCTGCTGGTCAGAGTTTCTGGTTGGTGAGTCAAACTACTTTAACTAATTTAACTAGTTTAACTAGTTAAACTAGTTAGTTCCTTTACAGTCCTCTGACTGTTGGTCATAGAAACTTCATCAGTTGGTCGTTTGTTTACTTGTTAACTCCTGGGTTGTTAAGAACAGTTGATATGTGGGTAAGTTTGTTGGTAGTTAACTAATGGATTGGTTAGTTAGTTAGTTTACTGGTAAATTGATGAGTTAGGGTTAGAGTGGTAAGTTAATAGGTTTGTCAATTTTAATCAGTGGGATGGCGAGTTAACTGGTTAATTAGTTGGTCAATCTAACGGTTGATTAAGAGGTGATTAGTTAGTTGAGGTTAGTGATGGTGAGGGGCGGAGCTGCAGGAGATCTTACCTGTTTGGGGGCGGGGCAGAGGGGTGAGGTGGATCTGCTGATTGGTCAGACCAGAAATGTTGAGGGTGACTGAGGCCACACCTACAGACAGGAAGAGAACAGGTGTAATTTCAAAATAAAAGCATGCTGCCGGTGAGAACAGAGTGGTCAGTACCAGCTGATGCTGATGTCACTGTTGGCCTCGCCGTCAGCGGACTCATGGTCAGGACCGGCTGACCCGGAATCGAGGCCCCGACCAGAGACAGAACCTCAGCAGGAACCACAGCCTGAAACGACAGCGGCCCTGGAGGGTCAAACAGAGAAGAGATATAAACAAACAAAATCGTCATGACAACAAACATTTATCGAGCACCTGACCAGCTTTCAACGGGTTAATC
>OY660878.1:30735954-30740954 GCA_962446985.1 Xyrichtys novacula
TTTCCATCCGGCGTGCGATAGAACTGGGCCCCCGATGTGGTCTGGACCGACTTCAGGACCATCCTCCCACCCACAGGAAGGGGGCTCGGACCCCCCTGAGTCTGGACCAACATCAGCTGAGGGACAGCCAGAGCCTTGTTCTGACCCAGAGCCTGATTCTGACCCAGAGCCTTGTTCTGACCCAGAGCCTGGTTCTGACCCAGAGACCCGGTCTGCTGAGGATCTGAAACAAACCAAAGAGTCCGGATCAAAACCAGAGACCTGCAGGACCTGGTTCTGAGTGAAGACCAAAGTCCTAATGAGAGGATGTGACCATGTGACCGACCATGTGACCGATGACATCAGACACGAGATAAAAAAGGGGGGGTTGGGTAGAGGAGGGGTCAGACACAGTGGTGGGCGGAGTCTGAAGATAATTAATTAAATAAAATACTTTTTTATTGATCAGCTGATTGGTCACCTGGTCAACGGAGCAATCGACTGATCGGATCTGATTTACTTATTGATTGTGGGCGGAGCCTAAACTAACATTAGGGCTCAATTTGTGATGTCATGAATATCTGTTGTCTTACCTGTTGAAGGGGCGGAGTTACCAGGTGCTTCAGGTACCGCTGTCGCCTGATTGGTGCCTCCTGTCTGACCAGGGACCAGCTTCACTGTGATCATCTTTTGCCCCGCCCCCTCAGGATCAGGTTGGGGAATCGGGGCAGCTGATTGGTGGAGGATGATGGGGGGAGGGATCTCTACGACAGACGACAGATTCACGTCATTGATTCAGCTAGCTTATATAGCATGCTAATGCTAACTTAGCGACACAGCAGCGGGTAAGCTAACTGAGACACACCTGTCCTGGTCAGGTGACACTTACTGTTCTGCTCTGTGATTGGCTGATTCAGGAGTTATACAGGTAAGCTCACCTGTGGGCGGGGCCTGGACGGTAAACACTGTGACTGACTGCTGAGGTTTTGGTGGTGGGGGGGCTGACCCCACAGAGGTGGTCTGGGGGTTCTGTCTGAGGTTCTGGTTCTGAACGGGCTTGGAGGACCCTGGTTGCTTCTTACTTGACCCGACTCGACCTGTAAGGTACGCCGCCAACCTGTTGGCGGGATGAAGCGCCCCCATCTGACCCAACTGGATTTTGGCGAGGGGATACAGCTTCCCGTTCACCTGAGAGACACACAGGTGAACACACACACACACACACACACACACACACACACACACAGGTGAACACACACACACACACACACACACACAGGTGAACACACACACACACACACACACACACAGGTGAACACACACACACACACACACACACACACACACACACACACACACAGGTGAATACACACACAGGTGAACACACACACACACACACACACACACACACACACACACACACACACACACACACACAGGTGAACACACACACACACACACACACACACACACACATTTATTCTGTTTAAATAGTTTCAGAGATTTTTTCTCACTTCCTGTTTTCTGTTTGAATTATTCACACGCCTTTAATTTGAAAGGACCACAGTACTTCCTGTTTGGGAGGAGTTAATGAAGGAGGACAGGCAGTGACCCTGTGAGCGCCCCCTGTAGTCTGTCAGTGTAACCTGCTGAAAAGCTGTGGACCTGTGCACGTCTGTGCACGTCTGTTCAGCTGACATGATGACCTCAGACAGGTTGACCCCTGACCTCACTGACTCACACCTGTCTGGACTCACCTGAACCAGGTGGTCAGTTCCCCCCGGCTGTTTCCTGTTGGTGGACAGGAAGCCGGCGGGCGAGACTCCGGTCAGGAACGGCAGACCCAAACTGACCATCGTCATCGTCGTCTTCTTCTTCTTTGGTCTTTTTGGACTTCTTCCTCTGCTGTTCCCATCATGCACCTGGTCACACGTTGACCCCTCCTCCTCACTCTCACCTTCCTCCACCTCTCTCTGCCACTCTTCAGGAGACTCCGCCTCTTCCTCTTCCACCTCTTGCTGCCACTCTTCCGGAGGCTCCGCCTCCTTAAACACCTGTGTGGGCGGGTCCTGCTGAAAGGTCAACCGTGATCAGTAAACTAATGAAGGTTACTGCACATGCTCAGAAGGATCTTCTGTGTGAACATTGAAATGAGTCGTTACCTGAGGGTCAGCGTTGGTCTCCTGTGGTGGTTTCACTGGTTTCACGGACCCGGGTTCTGGTCTGGAGATATGGACTCGGTACTGGATGCACTGGTCCGGTCCGGTTCCCTCAGAGGTCTGACTGATGGGGACGATGTGATACCCCAGAACCCAGAACGGCTCGTCCAGCTGGTCCCGGGCCATCCGCTCACACAGGTGCGTCAACACCTGACCCCTGTCGGCGGCGCCGCCCCACTTCCCCTCCGCCAGGATGATCAGACGCTTAGACGGTTTCGGGGTCGGCTCAGAACCCGCAGACTGGACCGAGGGAACTGACTGATCTGGACCAGCTGGAGAGAACAGGAAGTACAGACATGAGCTCGGACCTCAGACTGTAGAAACTACGGATAACTTGGCTCCGCCTCCTGTCATTATCTGACATTTTATCGGTATCTCCGGGTTTTTTCTCCACTTCCTCAAACCAACTTTGTTCAGTAACGTTTTACACATTCAGCAGGAGAGTCTCTGTGATGACGCTCGGCTCAAACAGCGTATCCCCCGGTGATCTACTCAATCTCTGTCCTCCCATTGGCTGTATCAGGTGTCAATCATCGAAAACATGAACCCCCTAATAACTTTTAAAAATGGAGCTGTACAGAAAAAAGAGGACTTGAGCACAAACCAGTCTGACAGTAACTACATGTCAACATCACAACCAGGGGGGAGAAACATTTATATTCTGTGTCATTCATTTATAAAGTTTGTCCACAGCTCCATAAGGAGGCGGGGTTTAGGACCTATACTGCAGCCCGTCACCAGAGGGCGCTGTTCTCACAGAGAGGAGACAGACGGCGTCTGTTCTAGATACAGTCTCTGGTCTGAACAGTCACAACATTTATCAACAACGACAAAGTTTACAATGTTACTAATTATACTAACATTAGCGATAATATTTTTAATAATTAAATTAATGAACTTAAATTAATATAAAGATCATTATCAGATATTATTATTGTTATTATAATAATATTATGTCTTATTTTTGTTTTGGTTTATTTTTATACGCTCTTATTTTGAAGAGAAATCACACAGTCCTGAGTTTACCTGTCGGAGGGGCGGAGCTCTGAGGATTCTTGAGTTTCCGACGTTTTTTACGAGTTTCTTCAGAGTTTTTGTCTTCAGGCATTTTTTCCTAAAAGAGAAAAAAACTTCCTGTTAGTGAAGAAACGAGCTTCTCACCTGCTCAGGTGTGTGTGTGAGTGTGTGTGTGAGTGTGTGTGTGTGTGTGTGTGAGTGTGTGTGTGTGTGTGAGAGTGTGAGTGTGTGTGTGAGTGTGTGTGTGTGTGTTTACCTGCTCAGGTTCTTCCTCTCGCTGGTTTTTCAATCATCTGTCAGAATTATCTGTCGTCTCTAGATTGAGAGTAAAACACCTGACCTCACCTGACCTCACCTGACCCCACCTGACCCCACCTGACCTCACCTGACCCCACCACCTGACCCTACTGTAAGACAAACATCTGTACTGACTTTGGCCAATCAGGAGGCTCACCTTCCTCTTGTGGCTCCTCCCCTTCCTGTGGTAACCTCTGACCCGGGCGCAGCTGTCGTCGCCCTCACTCCTCTCCTGCGGACAAAAGAGACACTGAAAGAACAGGAAGTCCAAACTGTTGTCATGACAACATCATGAGTGGAGGAGGGGCTTACACGGGGGTGAGACAGAAGACCCGGTTTAGGGGTGTGGACTGGATCTGGATCAGAGTCCCAGGAACTTCTCCTCCACAGAGTCTGGACCCTCTCAGTGGGCTGGGACACCCGGTCCACCTCCTTCAGAACTGCAACAGGTGTTCAAGGGTCATGTGACCACCGTCAGATTCATCATGTGACCACCGTCAGATTCATCATGTGACCACCGTCAGATTCATCATGTGACCACCGTCAGATTCATCATGTGACCACTGTCAGATTACAGGTGATGTAGAATCTCTCGTTCACGTTAATCTGTTAATCTGTTAATCTCTTAATCTCGTTCTTCGTTGATCTTTTTTCCGTTAATCGTCTCTGAATTGTTTCCGACTTTTTGGTCGTCACGCTCCGATGTGACATCACTGCCTACGAGCTCTCTGATTGGCTGTGGACAAACACTTGTTTTTTGTTGAACCTACCGTAGGCCATCTTCATCCTCCTCTTCCTCCTCCTCTTCCTGTGTCCTTGGTGGGAGGGGCTGGAGTCCGGTTCCAGGTTCTTGAGGAGGACCACCTTCTGTTTGAGGCAGCTGCAGCCCAGCATGCAGGCGGACCGTCCGCAGTGACTGATCCTGGAACCGTGGGCCAGACTGGAACACACACAGCCCAGTCTGCAGGACTCACTCAGGCAGGGCGGGGCTCGTTTCTGGGTCACCTGGACCGGCGTGGTCGGATTATCCACGACGAAACCCTGAGGAGGAACCACAGGAACCACATAGTACCAGAGGAAACAGAAAGTGTAACGACAGACCCCAAAGGGGGACCAGCAGAACAACCAAGACAAGAATTCGTGTTTCCACGACATTCGGAAAACGCTAAAGTGAGTTACCCCGAGAGGGAACCTGAAGAAGGAGGGGGAACCAACCAGGAACCAGGTGATCTACAGCAGGGGGGTCCAGGACATCGATGGCGATCATTAAAGCTACGCTGGTCGATTGTGCCGTTTAAACCACTTAATTTGATTGGCTCTCAGTCAGCCCCTCCTCTGACGGCTTCACGACAAACCCGTGGTCAAACTCGGACTCGGTACAGAAAAGGTTCCTCATCTGGTCCCAGGACTCAGGATCACTGAAGTCAATTGGACGAACTGAGACGTAGATGTTATCACCTTATCAGACGCTGTTATGATCTACCCGGA
>OY660878.1:30743454-30765954 GCA_962446985.1 Xyrichtys novacula
CTGGGACCAAGACCGACCCGGGTCATGGTCATCCAGTCATCTGAATATAGACCTGGATCAGGTCCTGATATGGTACAGACCTTGGTTTGGAGCTGGACTCAGCAGGTCCACCGATCCTCCAGGAGGGGGGAGGGGCAGGTGGACTCCCAAGTACTGCAGGTCTATGGACTGAGCCGGATCCAACAGGTTCATCTTCAGACCCACTGAAAACAAGATTACATCAGATTAAACTAGATTAAAACTGGTTTAGATCAGATGAAACCAGATTACACAAATCCAGATCAGATTAAACCAGATTAAACCAGTCCAGATCAGATTAAACCAGTTTAGATCAGATTAAACAGGATTAAAACTGGTTTAGATCAGATTAAACCAGTCCAGATCAGATTAAACCAGATTAAACCAGTCCAGATCAGATTAAACCAGTCCAGATCAGATTAGCTGCTGTCACTGAGATCCTCATTTAAATTTCTGATATTTCTCATGACCTTTTTCGACCTTCTGACTGATATTTAACTTTTCTCTGTTATCATTGACACACTGTTTCACACAACGTTTCATCTCCATGACAACAGGTTTAACTGTTTCACTGACTGACCAGAAATCAAACCTTCATACAGAGAAACACTCAAACCAGGCCTGAAATTGGGACCAATCAAAAAACTCGAATACAGCTGCTCAGTCTGAAACCATGAGTCAGCTGTTTATTGTTTTTAGTGGATTGTACGTGAAGACTGCCGCTTACATGCTAACATGCTAATTGTTACGTACCTTCTTGTAGCACAGGATGGATCACCTGTTGGTGTCTCATCAGCTTCAGGTCTCTCTGGAGAATCTTCTGAAAAGACGCCACCTTCTCCTCCATACTGTCCACGGTCTCCTCTGAACATGAACAACATTATCGTAAATGAAGCTAATGCTAGCATTAACCCTGTTTGTGTCACTGCATGTGCAGTTACCCCCAATCTCCACCTTCATCCTGATCGTCTCCTAAAAGGTCGTATCCTCCGATCGTAGCTGATCGTAACCATTCAAGTTAACGTGTCGATTTACACCGACTTCTTTCCGTTCCTCTGCCGATCGCCGGACTCCTCAGCTGATCACAAGAGTTCTATTTTTTCTGGACGCCGGAGCATGGCGGATAAATTCAGCACAGATTAACCCGTGCTGGAAAGGAAGTCGGACACAGACACAAAATAAAACATCCGGCTTCTTTTCAAAATAAAACATCCGGCTTCTTTTCAAAATAAAACACTCCGTGTTTCAGGAGGATCGTATTTCACACCATGCAAACGGGCGGAGACGAACAAGTGAAAGGTTTTTAGACGTCATTTCACCCTGATGACACCATGGATGAGGAGATGCTGATTCTAGAAGTCTAGAAGTAGATTTCCTCCTCTGGAAGGACACAATCTACTGCTTATATGTCTATGTGTCTGTCTTTAGAGAGACAACTCGTTATCGTGAGATTGAACGTGAATCTGCGGGTTCTTGTGAGTTCTTCTGATTACTGCTGTCCGTAATACGCCATGAAATTCGCCTCACAAACGGATCGGGTAGGAATTGGTAGACGGTGAAAAGATCGGAGTCGTTCAGGAGCCGGTGAAAATTGGGGGTTAGTTTAGCTTAGCAATCCAGAGAAGCTAGAACCAAGTAAGCCAAGTCTTACCGAGCTCAGGTGAGTCCACAGTTGGCTGCAGGTGAGCATCAGGTGTGGTCTGAGTATGAGGGACTGATGGCCTCAGAGACTCTGGGACATGCAGTTTGAGAGCCTCCTACAATAAGGAGAGAAGTTTAATAAACCACGACAACCAGTCAGCGCCCCCCAGAGGCCCCAGAGTGAACTTCACCAGCAGCTAGTTGATGTTAGTAACTGTGTCAGACAGGTAAGGTGAGACAGGTAGATGACTGAGCAGGTAAGAGTCTCACCTTTGATGTGAAGGAGATAAACAACTGCTCCTCCACCTCCTCCAGATTCGGCTTCATGAGGGTGTAGGTGGAGTTGTCCGTCTCTATGGCGATATTGGGGACCTTCCGTCGGCGATTCTCCTTCCTGCAGCGGGGGGGTTTGTTTGCTGGAACCGCCTGCGGGGGCTGAGACACCTCCTGTGTGTCTTCTTCACCTGTACTCTGAGAAGGACAGGTAGCAGCCGCCGTCTCTGAGTTTGAGAACTCCACGCCGATCCCCAGGTCGTCATTGATCGAGAAAAAGTGCACAAGGTCAGCAAGCGATGGCGTTGGCGACAAACCGTCTCCGTCTAACGAGGAGAAGGTGGGAGACAGTGACAGTTGGAGAGGGGACAGCTCTGCCGGGAAGGGAAGCACCTGATCGTTCACCTGGAATGACGGGGACGCCTCATGGGGGGTCGCGGGGGGGTCATGTGGGTTGAGGAGGGGCGGGGTCTCTGAAGGCAGCACAGGTGAGGTCACTGAGGTCAAAGGGAGAGTAGGAGGTGTGGCCTGAAATGTGGAGGAGTCGTCGTAGTTCTCAGGTGGAGGTAGGACTGTGTGCCATTTGAACACTGATGCAGCAGAACCGTCTCGGAACACCTCAGGGGGATCTATCTGGGGTTCTGGAGGTGTGGGGTCCAGGTCCAGAGTCAAGGAGACTGGCAACAAAGGTAACGACTCAGCAGAACTCGCCGGGGATAGAGGTTCAAAGTTAAAGGAGGAGCACTCGGGGTCCGGGAGCAGGGAATCGGACCTCATGGTGGAGTGGTCTGAGGGAGCAGTGCCAGGAGCAAATACTGATGAAGAAGTAAGAGATGAAGGTTCTGAGGAAGACCGGTTCTGATCCGAGCTACAGGACACAGGAGGAAAATCAGCCAGCTCTGGACCTCTTCTTCCAGAATCTGAACAGAGGGAATCTGGAGTTCTAGGTCTGTTTGGTTCTGAAATCCACGGATCCAGAGTTCTGAGATTGTTTGAGTCTGACACTGATGGACCTAGAGGTCTGGGTTTGTTTGGGTCTGAAACAGATGGATCTAGAGGTCTGGGTTTGTTTGGGTCTGAAACTGATGGATCCACAGTTCTGGGTTTGTCTGGGTCCGTTGGAACAGGAGCATCAGTCAGGGTTTGGGTAGGGAAGAGCTTGTCTGGGAGGTGGTCCATTTGATCAGTTTTGGGTTTGGATAGAGTTTGAGGTTCTGGTCCTTGGGGAGGCGGGTCAGTCCTGCTCTTGGTTCTTCTGGCCTTTGTGGAGTGCTGCTTTAGAAACAGAGCCAGAGCAGGAAGAGGAAGAGGAACCGGACGTTTGTGCGGTTTGACTTTGTCCTCTGATGGACCTTCAGGCTTCTTTCCAAGGTCTGAGTCCACAGAAGAAGAAGCAGCACTGTCAGGTCTCATGGTGGCCCTGCAGTCCACAGAGGTCTGAAGGTCCTGGTTCTCTTTCCTCTCAGGTCCAGACGGTGCTGGCACTGTGACAGATCTTCCGTCCCCTGGTCCGTTGTGTTTCTGAGTCATGGTTTTGGTGGTGGTCTGCTCGGTCCCGTGGCAGACGTTGGTGCTCAGCTGCTTCAGGTTACATCTTTGTAGAGAAACGTGAGCTTCACGAATCAGCTCGGAAAATAACTTCTGAGGAGGTGAAGGAGGAGAGCTGGAGAAAACAAACCATGGACACGGGTGAGACGCTGAAACAGAACTCTGGACACAGTCAAGTCTAAGACAAAAAACGGATACAGCAGAATATGGTGATATTTTCTCTGGTGATTTATCGGATCATCTCGTTTACCAAGTTTCTGTTTCTGTTGTTAATATGAAGACAAAACTATGATAATGTAAAAAAAAAGGTTGGCAGAGGTGACATCATAGAGCAGGAGAAAGTCAGTGCAACAAATATATTTATAAGGTGAACAAGGTGTGGTACATGACAATAAAATACAGCGTAAATACGACAAACATGAAGGAAAGACGAACGATAAATTAGCTGATGAAAAAAACTGTAGAATTCCCAATATATTGAATCGTGATAATATCGTACCATGGGGCCACTGGTGATCCCCCCCTTACACACCATTATACAGCATGACCCAGTGTGTGTGTGTGTGTGTGTGTGTGTGTGTGTGTGTGTGTGTGACAGACTGTTTCCCGGTCACTCAGGTTCATCGCCACAATTTTAAATGTTGAAACTGAAAAATCACGTTTGTAAAAAAACGGTTTCAGGTTCACGTTCCTCATGGAGCTTCCTCAGATCTTCTTTTACCAACCCTCTGTAGACCTTAGAGAACCCAGCAGACCGGGTTCTGTAGACCTTACAGAACCCAGCAGACCAGGTTCTATAGACCTTACAGAACCCAGCAGACCGGGTTCTGTAGACCTTAGAGAACCCAGCAGACCGGGTTCTGTAGACCTTAGAGAACCCAGCAGACCGGGTTCTAAAGACCTTAGAAAACCCAGCAGACCGGGTTCTATAGACCTTAGAAAACCCAGCAGACCGGGTTCTGGAGTCTGACAGTCAAATCTTGTCCCTGATTGAGGATTTCGGCTGCTCCACAGTTCAGGGTCTCCTTGGTCCTGTTTTTGGGGTCATGATGCTCCAAATGTTTTCAATGGGGCACAAGTCAGGACCACATCAGTCCAGTTCTTCAGCAGAACTCTTCTCCAACAGAACCATGCTGTTGTCAGAAGGTGGTCCTGGATCATATGAAGGTCTTCCTTGAAGAAGTCCTGGTCTGGATGGATGCAGATGTTGGTCCTAAACCTGGAGTTCTTGTTCAGCATTAATTGGTTCTGGTTTTGGTTCCTTTAGTACAGAGATTTCTCTGAAAGATCTGATGTTCTGTAGACGATGAAATCCACTGAGGAACGTGCGAGCGAACAGTGAAGTATGAACCCAGTGAACTGTTCGCTCACACGGTCTCTCACAGAGTCCTGAACCTCTGAGGGACTCAGACTCTCTGAAGGTCCGTCTTAGACCCGGTCATGTGACTACCCTGTTGGACCTTGACCTCATTCCTCCAGATGTTTATTTAGCGGTATACCTGTTCTGTTGTTCCTCTATCAGAACTTTTTGTCTATAGTGAAGTATTTTTCAGTTCTGACCTTTGTTTTGTTTTATTAAATTTAGACTCTACATGATTTGAAAAACATTAAATTATTTTTTAACAAAACTTCACACTCGCTCATTCTGGTTTTTTCGTATTTTTTATGTGAGTTGTGCACAAAGTACAAACTCTTGAAAGGTCAGAGGCGAACTCCACATCATTAATGGAGCTAAAAAAGTTAAATGTCTGAAAAAGTTCATCTTTCATATCTTTTTTTTTCATCGTAGAGAGTGTGAAATATTTACAGATTACAGCTCATTAAAACCTAAAATCCACAAACATCTCAATCATCAGAATTTTGTGGGAAAGTCCCGTTTCTTGTCAGCTGATTAACTCTGAACCCCTAAAAGGTTTCCTGAACCTTTATTTTCTGACTCTGGTTCAGTACACAAAGCCACAGTCCGGGTTCAGACTGCTGACCCCCGCCCACCCACCAATGAGGATCAGACTCAGATGGTCACGGCTGTTAAGTCACAGAGTCTGGATGAAGCAGATTCATGAAAGTTTACTGAGGGGAAAACAAGACCAAGAAACAGATCTTCACAAGGACTGGACTGAGGCTGGAGTAAGAGTTTCAAGAGCCTCTACACAAAGACCAGGTCAGGAAGTGGACTACAAGGGTTCCTGCTATCGAGCAACATCAGAGAATCCCAGCTGGACCAAGGAGAACAAGACCTGGACTATTGCTTGGAGGTCCAAAGTCCTGTCTTTCAATCAGATTTCCTTTTTCAGCAGGACCTGGTACCTGGGTCCAGAAACTGGTTTGCTGACCACAGCGTTACTGCGCTTGATTGGCAAGTCAACTGGACTGACCTGAACCCTGCAGAGGATCTCTGGAGTTTCATCAAGAGGAAGATGAGTGACACCAGAACGGACACCTGGACTTCACTAAGACCCCAGCAGAGACACAGACTAATCAGCTCCACCACACATACAGGAAGTCCTCCAAGAGGGACCCCGACCGAGAACTGAGAGCAGAGTTCACATGAATTTACATAAAGTTGATGTTTCAGAGTTAAAAAGACGTTTTTTTTGTTTTTTTTAATTCTAATGAACCTGGACTATAAATTTGACTTCTTGAGTTAAATTATTTTGAGATGTGTGTTTTTAATCACTGATCAATCAATCAGTCTTTATTTGGACTGTTCAGAGAGAGCAGGTCTGGACCATACCTTTAGTTTGAGTCCAGTTCAGTTCATTTTAGACAGTAAACTCCACCTTACCGTGAACTCTCCTCGTTGGTCTTTGCAGCCGGCTGATCTCCTTCTGTGGTTGAGTGTTTCTGAAGGCCACATGATGTTGAAGGTTTAGAGTCTGCTGCTTTGGAGCTTCTAGGTCTGTGGTTGGCCAGCAAAGACTTGAGGCTTTTCTTCATGTTGGTTGTGGTGCTTTCATCTTTGTGGACATCTTTCCTGGAGTTCAGCTTCAGGCCTTTGTTTGCTGAGCTGTCCTCCTTCAGGCCTTTGGCAAACGGATTGTAGTCAACTTTTAGCTGAGCGAAGCGATGGTTCTGGTACCCAGTGACAGCCATGAACTCGGTTTGAGGGAAAGTGAAAGTGTAGACGGCTGAACCGCTCAACTTAATGTCTTTAACTGGTTTGTCGGTCTGCACCAGGTGCAGGCGGGGCAGGTAGCGTTGCATGGGGTGCAGGATGGCGTTGCCCTCCCGGTCTGCGATGTTGTTGGTGAGTTTCAGTCTGTAAAAGGACACCGGGGTCTGCATCCAGTTTTGACCTGTAGACGGTGACTCTGGATGACAAAATGGTGTGCTTTTCACGTGAGGCTCCGCCTCCCCAGAAACTTGCCAGCTGCTGCCAGTCCACTCGTACCGGCTGTTGTCCAAAGGCTGAATGTCCATGATCAGCGAGTACTTCCTGGACGGCCGCAGACCGTAAATACGGAAACGGCAGTAGGGGAACATCCTGCTGCCTTGTTTGGTCAGGATCATCTCCGTCCTGCACCTGAAGAACTCGTTCCACATGCTGCTGTTCTCCAACGTCACTCTGACGCCTCTGCAGACACTGTCAGGTGATAAGCCGTCACTTGACAAACTAACCAGGTTCATGGTGGGTTTACCCACTTCAGCAGCCCTGCTTTCTGCCATTCCACCTTCACCTGTCCTTCCTGGTCTAGGAGAAGCAACGCATGCAGGCCGATGTTCTGCTGCTGGTGGGCGGTCCGCTGCAGGTAGGTGGTCCACTGCAGGTGTGGACACCCCCCCCTTAACGAGTACCATCCCTGTCTGCTTCTTCCTGGAAGCCATGAACAGGTTGCCAACATCTAGACAGTGGGAGGATCCAGTTTTTTAGACCTCTGTGACCTAGTTCCTCCTGACATCCTGAAAAAAAGGAGACAAACTCTCATCATCTAATTATCTTACCTGGTGATTCATGGAGAAATTCAGATACTTGAGTCCTAAAACTAACTTCACCGCCGTATTTACAGGAAAATATATCCAACCTAAAACTAACTTCATCGCCGTATTAACAGGAAAAAACATTTGTTCGTTTTTTTTACATGTACGTGACCCTAAATACAGTTTACAATTCGCACGTCTATTTTTTGTCGTAAATGCGAGTGAAACAGTCGCGTTGTCGAGCCCTTTATCTTAGTGTTGAACAGAGTAAACAGGTTCCAGGGTTAGCTGGGGGCTACCACATGTTAATATCTGTTCAAAACCACAGAGCTACACTGTGACAGATGACACTTCATTTTTCTTCTTCTTCTTTAATTCATATGTGTGTTCATTTTAAGTAGTAGAAGAAGAAGTTGCAGTGGCAGGTGTTTCTGTAGCTGGAGGAGCTCACAGTTTTTGAACCTCATTGTCGCCACCATTGTTTAATTTTGCTTTTGTGTTTCTTTTGTTTGCACTTGGTTGCAACAAGTAAGAAAGAATGACGAAAGAAAACTTTGATGAACTGTTTCTTGTTTAGGGAAACTGTAAATCTGGCTAAAAAAGACCTCAGTGGCTTGCAGGATAAGTTGGGTAGGCGATATGAAGTCACTTTACAGCTGCTGAGGAGTTTTATATTTTAGTCTTTATTGTCTAGTTTTCAGGTTTGTGTGTAATCAGATTATCAATCAATCAATCTGTCTTTTTTGTTTTAGCACCAATTCACAACAAATGTAATCTGGTGACACCTAAAACAGCTGATCGAAGCTGACTGCCAAAGATAACGTACTCCAACAACACTTTGAAATATTTGCAGCTGAAGAGCTTTATTATTTTAAATCAAAACCAATCTCTCGTCGTTCCTGCGCTCTCCTTATCGGAGAAAAGTTCTCACCAAAATCCTTTAAGAGAAAAGTACAAACATTGTGTGCTTTGTGCGGAGTCTCAAAAATTCACTGAATGTAAAGAGACGAGATCGACAGGAAGAAGAGACACTTGAAGAATGGCTGAAGGTAACAAAGCACAGACGCAGACGGCTAATGTGAGTTTAAAGCTTCAATATCAGATTCTACATTAGAGCAGAAACTCTTCCACTCCAGATCTGTGCCGAAGACGTAGAGAGGAGAAAGGAACAATGGTGGAACTTTGGGGGTTTATCAGATACTGCAGGAGTTTTTAATCACTTTATCAGACAGAACCTCGGTTCTGTTCAGAACCTCAATATCATTGTGATGGCAGACCAAGTATCAAAAGACGGATTAAAGAAATGTGTCTGTTTACATTTGGACCCAAACGGGAGGACTTCTGAGTAAAGGAGGACGACGTCTTCGACGTGTCCTCAGGGACAAAGATCTTAGACGGACCGCTCATGATGATGGTGAGACTAATATCAGAGGTCATTACAGAGTTTATTACTATTCTCTTCATTATTATTATTATTATTGTTGTACACACACACACACACACACACACACACACACACACACACACAGTTGTAATCTGTTTTTGGTTGTTAAACATGATAAACTCCACAGACAGACAGTTTAAATGAAAAGTTCTGGTCCAAACTCTTTTTTTATACAAAGATCCACATAAATCAGCTCAGACCATCAGTAACTCAGTTTAAAGAAAACATTAACTAATTAACTGACTGACTAATTAACCTGGTTCTGTTTGGTTATCACCCTTTACCAAAGCTTGTTCCTTTGAGTACTTCATACATGTAGTACTTCATATCGCAGTAAAAGTACACGGTTCGGATGGGCTGGGTCATGGTGTAGCCGCGGTTCGTAACCTGGAGCTAAGTTCCCTTTAACAGAGAGCCTGGTGGTGGTCGGGTTCGGCTGGTACTTTCACGAACCTGGCCCTTACCTGGTTCTGTCAGTGTGGTGGACCTGTATCCCTCTCTGAGACTCTCTTTTTAACCCGAACCGAACCACCGTGGAGCTAACAGCAGGCCTCGTGCTCAGCCTGATGGCCTCCATCAAACCTGACCCTCTGCTCGGTTCTGTCTGACCCACAGCCGGGACCCCGAGCCCTCGTTACCTGCAGCAGAACCAACACATCCGTTATTCGGCGGAGCCACGTCAATCCAGCCGTTACTGCGCGCGTGTCCGTCGACGGAACCTCGTGGACATCTTACCGAGCAAAAACTGCACGCGGTATGCTGCACTGTGACGTCGCCGCGCGTCTTTCTACTGCGCAGGCTCCGACGCCATTTTGCTTCTACCACCTGGTTCAAAACCGTCCCGGTGGGTTTCTGTACCGACCCAGGAGGTTCTACCGTCCGGTACCGGCTGAGCAGGAGCGGAAAGGACCTGTTTGTTCCGGAGATCGACCTCCAGCTGCTGGACTGTTTCTGAGATAAAGACTTTATTTGTTTTTACAGATTAAACCGACAGAGAGAGAGAGAGAGAGAGACACCGACGCAGGGAGAGAGAGAGAAAGAGAGACGTAGACGGACAGAGAGAGAGAGAGAGAGAGAGAGGTCAACGTAAACGGACGGAGTTACCGGATAATGTCTCGAAATAACGGACTCAAACCGGGTTTATTGTCCTTATTTCACGGTCTGCCTTCGTCTCCGCAGGACCGGGACCGTCGGCCCTGCCGGCCCCGGGTGTGTGGGTGTCCCGGCGGGGCTCGGTAGGACAGCAGCCCGGTTCCCAGCGCTTATGTTCGGTCACATTTTAGACGATAGTGGTGCTTTTTTTTTAACCTTTATTCACGTGTATCAGCCTGAGACGTGATGGGGGCCGCTTTAATGCAGAAAAGGTAAAAATAAAGATTTTTAAAAACACGAATAACTGCGGTGAGAGACAGGAAACCCTCCCGGAACCAGACAAAGGATCCGCCATGATGGAGCAGCTGCCCAGTCACGGAGGTGAAGACTTCAGTCATAACCGAGAGTCAGATTAAACAGATAATAACCTGTATAAAACAAGATTAATGTGGACACAGGAGAGGAGGAGCGTGTGTGAGAGTCTTTATAACAGGATCTTTAGGAGAGGGAGAGAGGGAGCAGGACTAAACTGTCAGAGGAAGACAATCTCCGTGTTCCCGCCCTATAGGATGTTTCCATGGTGACGCGTTAAATCATAGGGAAACTGACGTCACACGGTACCGCCGACCTCTCGCGGAACGTGACAATAAAACGTACTGTAACGGTTACAGTTATGGTTATAGTAACGGTTACAGCAAGTAATGGTAACTGTTACAGTTACGGCTGTTGTTACAGACACAGTAAGAGCGATAATTACAGTTACAGTAACAAGATATAATTACAGTTACAGTAACAATATAATTACAGTAACAGGTCTATAATTCTGGTCAATATTAAGTGTCTTCAGAGCAGATCCACAACCCTCTCTTTAACCGCTGCTTCTTTGTCCAAAGTTATCGGTTCGAATGGAGCGACATGATCGAGTATCAAACGTGAACCACATATTTTTCTAGTCATTAATAAAACTGTTGTCTTGAATTTAAATAAATGTAAATGTGACAGGCTCTGTTTATGACATTTTCCATTTTCCACGATAGTCTGAAAAGCACCTCGAATCTCACTCAAGCTAATGCTAACATTAGCTTGTCAGAAGTCAGGAATGTACGATTTGACCCGTAGGTTACTGACATTGTAGTGAATGAAACGGAAGTGAGATGACTAATGATGTTCATGAGAATAAACATGAAAATATACGAGAAAAACACAGAAAATATCAGATTAATCGTCTCTGCAGACACAGACTGTAACATTCAGGGGTCAGAATCATCGCAGAGGAATGAAGAGTATCAAAGTGGGACCAATCACTGTGATAGTGGGAAAGTATGATATTTTGGTAGAATAAACCGGAAATATTAGAGGTAGGCAGACAAAAAGTAAAAATATGATAAGTTTAAAAAAAAATGTAAAATTGATCAAATCTAGATCAATATCTAAATATGTGACTGTGGGCACTGATTTAATTTTAAAATAAATTTAAAATCCACATTCATTCACAAAATCCAAAGACTTTTTATTTTGATTGGATAATAATATGTGACTCAGTCACTTATTTATTTATTCACTTGTTTATTAAATTACATTTCTGGATGTGGAACGGCGGCGAAGAAGAGGGTCGTGGATCTGCTTGGCTCTCCGGCTCTGTACTCACTACTATTGGACACGTTAAACGACAAGGAAACTGACATCACACGGTACCGCCGACCTCTCGCAGGACATGACGATAAAACGGTTTCAGTAACGGTTTCAGTGAGTAATGGTAACTGTTACAGTCATGGCTGTTGTTTATATAAACTGTTACAGCATCTATTAAAATAACAACTCTAGCTGTTCACAGCAACTGTTATAGTTTAGTAACCATAGTAACGGTTAAAGTAAATGACAGTTCCAGTCACAGTATCAGCTGAGGAGGGTTTGATAGTCTGCTCACACCAACAGTTAGTATATTGTGATGCAGGTGAGTCTTTACTGTGAAAAGGCGTCTGATGAAGCTCGGTAACGAAATCGGTGGATCATATTCAGGGTTTGGGGGCCACCATGTTGGATCCGAGTCTCTCCTTCACCTCAGTGACGCGAACATGAGGAACGGACTCAAAGATGGAACTTTAGCCCTGAGAATACCTTTACCTGCGATCAGACATTAAAAACACCTTCATCATCACCTGTGTGTGTGTGTGTGTGTGTGTGTCAGGTGTGTGTGTGTGTGTGTGTGTCAGGTGTGTGTGTGTCTCCGTACCTGTTTGGATTCTGGTGTGTGGTTCTGTAAAGATGTTTTATTTATTGTTACATAAATCCTGAAATCAGAGCGCAGCAGTGCGAGAGTCAAGATCAGAATCTTTGGAGGGCGCCGGACCTCGAGGAGGCGGACCTTTGACAGACTTATTGATCTTCAAGGTAACTTGTTTTTATCACAGAAACAATCACCAGCTGCTGCCGTAAGAAACCAGACGGATCAGAATTATTCCAGAATACGCTCTAATGTTGGGGGTTATTCTGAAATATTGATCATGATTTCATTGGAGCTTCATCTAGAAAACTGAAAATTAAAACATGATCAGAATTATACGACCCTTCCGGTGACACATGAACCCTAAAGTAACTGCAGTGTTACCTGTGCAGGTGTGAGTCCCCACTCAGAGGCAGTCCAGGCTAGTTTTACACCTGAGTGGGAACGCAACATGAGACTCACTCACTCACCGCCGCAGTCACAGATTGATCCCCGCTGGCTGACCCCTCCCCCTAACCTTTCTTTTGACAGTGAGTGACACACAACCTTCGTACGTAAGAGGGGCACCAGAGCACCATGGGAAAAAAACGCCTCTGTCCCTACAGGTAGGATTAAACACACCTGATCAGCTGTTAAGGTTACCATGGTAACACCGACAGCAGAAATAGGAAATAGACAGGTAACACTCAGCAACTTCTACTCCACACAGTGGTGTGTGTGTGTGTGTGTGTGTGTGTGTGTGTGTGTGTGTGTGTGTGGTTTAGCCTGCTGACAGAGACTGAACCTCTTACCTGAGCTCAGGTTTGAGCAGGTGAGAAGACTGAGACTGAAAACTCAGGAACCAGACTGTTCAGGGTGAGAGTCAAACTTTTCTGAACCTTCGCTGGTTCACAGGAGCGAGCGCCGGTCTCTCCTGAAGACGCACTTCCTGCTGCAGGTTCAGACGAAACTCTGAGATCTGTAAAGATTCTTACCGACTGTGTCAGAACACATGATCAATGACATACCTGATCAATAACATACCTGATCAATAAAACATAAGTTACCTGATCAATGACACATATGTTACCTGATCAATGACATACCTGATCAATGACATACCTGATCAATAAAACATAAGTTACCTGATCAATGACTCATTACCGAGCTGATTAGTGATTTATTAAACCACACAAATGTGATCAATAACCTTTATCATTGATCTGGTATCAGTGAGTGTCTGGGCTGATCGTGTCGTTCAGGTGTGTCTCACCTGGATCTTACCTGCTCCGTACAGGTGAGACGGATCTTTGAGGCCCTGCAGCGGTCATGTGACCAGAGTCTGGTCATGAAGGTCACATGATGAATCCAGATCGTCGCCAGCTCGCTGTGGTCACATGATCACACCAGTGTTTCCCTCGGCGCCAGATCATCAGTCTAACATGTTCAGATTTAAAGGACTGTGATCATGTGACCACAGCGGCTCTTAAAGGGGCAGTTCACCGTTTTTACCGTGTTTGTCACCTACAGAGGATCCTGCTCAGCTCCGCCCCTTTAACCACGAACTGGTCAGTGCTTCAGGATGTCTTTATTTGGGCCACAGGGCACTGGTCCCGAAAGTCTAGGGGCCCTAAACTAAAGTGTAGGGGCCCTAAAGTAAAGTGTAGGGGCCCTACAGTAAAGTGTAGGGGCCCTAAACTAAAGTGTAGGGGCCCTAAAGTAAAGTGTAGGGGCCCTAAACTAAAGTGTAGGGGCCCTACAGTGAAGTGTAGGGGCCCTAAAGTAAAGTGTAGGGGCCCTAAAGTAAAGTGTAGGGGCCCTAAACTAAAGTGTAGGGGCCCTAAAGTAAAATGTCGGGGCCCTAAACTAAAGTGTAGGGGCCCTACAGTAAAGCGTAGGGGCCGGTGCCTCAGGTTATTCCGTAGATTGTTTCTAATTTTTCTTCCAGACAAACTCAGATCGGCTCTCAGTCCTGCAGCTTCAAGAATTGTGGGAATAATGAAATATGAAAATGTTTAATTGAACTCTGTGTTTTTGTTTTTTTTTCTCTATTGTCTGAATTTTTTGTAAATAAGTGGAAAAATGTTCCTCTTCAGGTCGGCGGGACGAGCCAAAACTAAAAAGAGTGATTATTGGAGTTTTCCAAACGTCTGTCGATCCGTTTTTTTTTTCTGTTGTAAAAATAAAAACTTGAAGCTGGACTGTTTGTTGTCGGTGTGCTCCTTTAAAAAAGATTACAAAGCTGCCAATATTAAAGTTATTGATTATTAGAATGTTCTGAAGAACCTCATCGTTATGTTCTCGCTCTGACAGGAACCTTCCAAAATCACCCAGAGGAGATTTTCTCGTTTATTTTTGAACCTCAAACTAAAAAGTTTTGAACAGGAGAGTTTTTAGAGGTTATTATTGAAACTCTCACAGAGGACACGGAGAGACTCGGTCACTGAGCTGTTTTCTGAACAGACGACATTACGACAGAAAAAACTATTTTAAACTAAAATAATAGAGACGTGTCAGAAACATCAAACTGAGCAGGTCTGCGTTCCACTAGAGGGCGCCAAGAAGCAGCTTTTACTTTCACTGGAGACCTGAGTCAGTGACGTGGAAAAGCTCTAAGTGGGTTTTTACGTTGAGTGGGGTCCTGCTAGACACGCCTCGTGTCTGAAGGTCGCAGGTTTGATTCCCTAACTCTGATTGGCTGCTCTGCGTCCGCCACACTTCCTGTCCGTCTAAATCTGAGATCAAGAAAAACTAAATTAATTTCTAAAACTTGAACCTCGTTTTCCTCGAGTGTCGCTTTACTGTCAGAAGATCGACTCCTCGCTGCCGTAACAGACGGATCTCCAACTCTTCTCCTAAAGGGTCTGTTACCTGTGCAGGTACCAAACCAAGAGGACTGACAGGAACCAGAACAAGTACCAGAACAAGTACCAGAACAAGTACCAGAACACTTCAGAACTCGTGTAAAACGGTTTTAATTTAAATCTTCAACATTTTATTACAGGTGAGAAAAACTTCAGCAGCTCCGGGTTCAAATATCATCAGTCAGAAAAACGTCCCTGTGGTCCCAGAACCTCCGACCCACCAAAGGACCAGAACCGCCGACCCATCAAAGGACCAGAACCTCCGACCCATCAAAGGACCAGAACCTCAATATTGTATCTGTCAGAGTATTTTCTACCTGTTCAGGTAAAACTGCTCTGCTAACAAAACTGTTTCTGTACCAGGAGTCTCTCTGATGAAAGTTTCCAGAGACCAGAACCCAGACCCAGACCCAGACCCGGTACTCTACACAGTAATGGTCTCCAGTATTTGTCCTAAGCTAACATGTCAGAGTGTATAACCACAGAAACGACATTAAAACTTCAGTTTACTCTGAGTACACGTGTTCTCTGTGTTCTCTGTGTACCGTCAGATACTGTCAGATACTCTGTATGTTGTGCTTTCTCAGGATCATCCAGTACAGTGTGTGTTAGTGTGTTAAAGTGTGTGTGTTACAGTGTGTGTTACAGTGTGTGTTAGTGTGTGTGTGTGTTACAGTGTGTGTGTTTTCAGTGACCTGACAGTTTTGTTGAATTCCCCCCCCCACCCCCCCCCCCGCTGCGCCCCTCTGATTGGCTTACTGAAGAGCTATGGTCCAATCAGATGGTAGTGGGGTTTGGGGGCGGGGCTCAGACGTTGATGACCACGTCTTCCTCCTCGTCTTTCACCTCCTCAGGTAGAGCATCCAAAGACTCTCTCCTCCTCCCACCTCTCAGCTCCTCCCCCTGCTCCCCCTCAGGGGGGCCACAGGCGGGGCCGATGATGTACCTGTAGTCGCCTCCTATGGCGAGTGCGGCCCCTGATCCCAGCATCAACCACTCCTCCTCCTCCTCCTGCCCCTCCCTATGCTGCCAGGCCACGCCCCAGCTGGAAACTCCGGCCGCCGTCACCTTCTCCTCCTCCCCCCTGACTCCTCCCAGCTCCCCCTCCTCTCCCTCCAGGTTCACATAGAGCAGTGGCTCCTTTGACACGGGGGCGGGGCAGATGCTGAGCCACAGCGCCTCCAGCTGGTCAACTAGGTGTTTGAAACTTGGCCGGCATTTAGGAACTGGACTCCAGCAGCCGTGCATGATTTCATAACTGGGAAAGACACCAACAAAGAAGAAGAAGAGGAAGAAGAAGAGGAAGAAGAAGAAGAAGAGGAAGAGGAAGGAGAAGAAGAAGAAGAAACAGGAAATTAAAGGAAACATCAGGAACCTCCCCTTTAACCTGAGAACCTGACGGAGCCGCCTGTGAGACAAAACTGAGGGGATAAAAAACTCCATCTGTGTCTCTGATTCAGGTAACGATGATTGTTTTGCAGCCCTGAGTTTTGCCTCACAGGAGCCCCCCCACAGATCAACCAGTCCATGACTTAGTGTGTGTTAAATCGTGTGTGTGTGTGTGTGTGTGTATCTGCTCACATATCGTCTCTGCACTGCGCAGGTTTCTTCAGTCTCTCGCCTTTGATCAGAAACTCGTAAATCTCCGAGTTTTCCACACCGGGATACGGAGTCTGACCTCGGGTCATGACCTCCCACATGGTCACACCAAACGCCCACTGACACACACACACATGCAATACACACAAACACACACACAAATAGACACATGAACATAATCTATATATTTATTAATTTGCAGATCAGTGTGTATTGCGTGTGTGTGTGTATTGCGTGTGTGTGTGTGTATGTTGTGTGTGTACCACGTCGCTCTGAGTTGTGTACACGTTGTCTGACAGACTCTCCAGGGCGATCCACTTCACAGGAAGTTTGGACACCGATCCTTGTCGGTAATAATCTCCGCTGTAGATCTTCTTAGAGAGGCCGAAGTCTGCCACACACACACTCATGTTCTCATCCAGCCTGAAAACACACACACACACACACACACACACACACACACACCTGAATTCGTCGTGTTTGAACTTCCTGTCAGGTGTGTGAGGAAGACGATGATGAAGATGAACAGAGCAAAAGTCTAAACCAACACAAAATCACCCCGAAGTGAGACGGGTCACCAACGCCGTTTAAACACGACGTCTGTTTTCAGTGTTGAGGGTTCGACTCTCTGCTGTTTGATCAAGTTTCATGTTTGGAAACGACAAAAACTCCAAAACAAATCCTCACAGCAAAAATCTGTAGTTTGTCCCCCTGTAGTTTGTCCCTCTGTAGTTTGTCTCCCTGTAGTTTGTCCCCCTGTAGTTTGTCACTCTGTAGTTTGTCTCCCTGTAGTTTGTCCCCCTGTAGTTTGTCTCTCTGTAGTTTGTCCCCCTGTAGTTTGTCTCTCTGTAGTTTGTCCCCCTGTAGTTTGTCACTCTGTAGTTTGTCTCTCTGTAGTTTGTCCCCCTGTAGTTTGTCTCTCTGTAGTTTGTCACTCTGTAGTTTGTCTCCCTGTAGTTTGTCCCCCTGAAGTTTGTCTCTCTGTAGTTTGTCCCCCTGTAGTTTGTCCCCCTGTAGTTTGTCCCCCTGTAGTTTGTCACTCTGCAGTTTGTCTCCCTGTAGTTTGTCTCTCTGTAGTTTGTCACTCTGTAGTTTGTCTCCCTGTAGTTTGTCCCCCTGAAGTTTGTCTCTCTGTAGTTTGTCCCCCTGTAGTTTGTCTCTCTGTAGTTTGTCATTGTTTAATTTGTCTCTGTGTAGTTTGTCCCTCTGTAGTTTGTCTCTCTGTAGTTTGTCACTCTGTAGTTTGTCTCCCTGTAGTTTGTCCCCCTGAAGTTTGTCTCTCTGTAGTTTGTCCCCCTGTAGTTTGTCCCCCTGTAGTTTGTCTCTCTGTAGTTTGTCCCCCTGTAGTTTGTCTCTCTGTAGTTTGTCCCCCTGTAGTTTGTCCCCCTGTAGTTTGTCTCTCTGTAGTTTGTCCCCCTGTAGTTTGTCTCTCTGTAGTTTGTCTCTCTGTAGTCTGTCTCTCTGTAGTTTGTCCCCCTGTAGTTTGTCTCTCTGTAGTTTGTCCCCCTGTAGTTTGTCTCTCTGTAGTTTGTCCCTCTGTAGTTTGTCTCTCTGTAGTTTGTCCCCCTGTAGTTTGTCTCTCTGTAGTTTGTCTCCCTGTAGTTTGTCCCCCTGTAGTTTGTCTCTCTGTAGTTTGTCCCCCTGTAGTTTGTCTCTCTGTAGTTTGTCCCCCTGTAGTTTGTCTCTCTGTAGTTTGTCCCTCTGTAGTTTGTCTCTCTGTAGTTTGTCCCCCTGTAGTTTGTCTCTCTGTAGTTTGTCTCCCTGTAGTTTGTTGACTGACTTACATGCAGTTTCTTGCTGCCAGGTCTCGGTGGATGATGTTCCTGCTGCTCAGATATTCCATCCCTCGAGCGATGTCCAACATGAACCTGAGGAGAGTCTGGAGGGACAGATCCTGGAAGACAAGAGGACATGGTTGGACTGAGGGGTGTGTCTGTGTGATTGTGATATTTTTTAACTTTCATCTTTTTATTAAATTTTCTTTTTTTTTCGGTGTTTTTTTTCGTACAAACGGGTTTTCTCCGAGTCGTGACAGCAGCAGGAACGTGTGCAGGTCACCGTGTTTCATAAACGGGAGGATGACCATGGGGATCGGCAGCCGCTGGCCGGGGCGCCGATGAAGACTCACTCCTATTGGACAGGAAGAGCTGTCAGTCAAACAGCATTTAACCTTTGACCCCTGCTAGTATAGGTCGAGTGTTTTTACCGATCAGCTGGATGACGTTGGGGTGGTGGAAATCCTTCATGTAGGCGGCTTCCTTCAGACACTGTTCGATGTCCCCTGATGACGTGACGTCAGCTGCACACACACACACACACACACACACACACACACACACACACACACACACACACAAACACACACACACACACACACACACACACACACACACACACACACACACACTTGAGCTGAGTCATCACTTTTACTCTACAGTTAAATGTTTGTGAGCGACAGTTTGGTCCGGTTTTATCCGGTTTGATCCAGTTTGATCAGTTTTATTGTTTTTGGTCTTGAAAATTATTTGACGTCTCGGTCTGTTTCGCCTCTTGACCTCCTGGTTTAGAGGAAGTTTGTGTCGATTTTAAATCAGAACAAAACGTGTCGTTAAAATATTTAAATATGAATTCATAAAAACATGTCGAACTCACATTTGTGTGTCAGTCTAGATACTAAAGGCCTAAAGCTGTTTTAACCAATCACAGTTCTCCTTTATGAAGACATCACACTGCACTTCCTGTTACAACACACACACACACACACACACACACACACACACACACCAAAAAAAATGCCACACTTACATTTCAGCACTTTGACCGCCACCTTCTGGACAGATGAGTCCTCCGTCTTTAGGAAAGCCTCACGCACTGACCCGAACTCACCTAGACAGGTACACACACACACACACACACACACACACACACACACACACACCTGTTTAATGTGTGTGATCAGCTGTGTCATGTCGGTGACCCGAACAGGTTCTGGTTTTGTTGGATCTGGTTCCTCTGCTGACACCAGACTTTACCGGGTCTGACGGGATTTTGAAGAACTTCCTCTGTAGTTCTAAACGTCTCTGACGGTCCAGTTTGTCTGAGGTGACTCTTACTGACTCTTACTGACTCTTACTGACTGTTTCTGACTCTTACTGACTGTTTCTGACTCTTACTGACTGTTTCTGACTGTTTCTGACTCTTACTGACTGTTTCTGACTGTTTCTGACTGTCAGTTTAATCGTGTTTCATTTCTTCCTGTCAGTCATTGAGCTCCGCCCAGACTCTGCCGCTCAGCGTCTGTGTGTGTGTCTGTGTGTGTGTGTGTGCCTGTGTGTGTGTGTGTATGTGTGCTTGTATGTGTGCCTGTGTGTGTGTTACCTTTTCCCAGCATGTGTCCCAGCGTCAGGAGCCTCTCTGGGATCAGAACATCCTGCAGCTTGTTTTTTAAGTCGTCATTAATACCAAGACTGTCCACTGGAGGGAGACACACACACACACACACACACACACACACACACACACACACACACACACACACACACTGAAATTGTAGAAACAGATTTTTGAATAAAAAACAGACAAACAGCGACATCATTGGTTCTTCACTTTTTTAGAGACTACATTTCCCAGAATGCCGTTCTCCTTCAGTGTCTGCTCTCTCTGACTGAGGAGATCGGGTTTTAATTCTTACACCTGTTTTTTTAAAGCTCACTCTTCATACGACCGGTCAGTCAGTGGTTTGTTGTTCATGAAGACGGCTGCTCTGATTGGCTGAGAGTCGGCAGGTAAATACAGGTGGGCAGGGTCTATCAATAAAGGCAGCTGTGTTTGGTGTAAACAGGCGGTTAAAGATCGCTCTCCGTCAAAGTGCTGAGCTGCAGCTTTACACCTCAAACATCGTCAGAACAGTGACCGGCTCTCAGCCAATCACAGCTCAGCTTGGCTTTCAGGTACTTATCACCTGAACAGGTGGACGGTCAGGCTCAACAAAGAAGGATTGGAGGTGGGCCGACTTGGACAGAACCAGGTAAACAGGACCGGGCTCTGATCCAGGGGGACGTGCTGGAATAACTGGGAGGGGCTTGGGAAAGTGGGCGGTGTCAGACACTTAATCACGCCGACGGTTCTGGAATCAAGGCCAAGATTCCGAGATGATCAACTTTACGAACTCGAGTTTCAGTTCCGATTTAAAAAACTCGAAAACTGAATTTTTTTACTTCAACATGAAGTTTCAAAGTTTAAAACATCAGATTTCAGTTTTAATCTCAAAGTTTTATTATGAAAAACAAACAAACAAAAAAAACAAAAAAACTGAAAATATTTAAATAATAAAAATATTTTATTTCTTAAAGCTGCAGAGACTCACGTGTCGACTCCTGAGGTTCTGAACAGGTTCTGTTGAAGGAGCGAGCCGCTGTGAACGACACCGAACTCTCCGGACCTGGAGGCTTAAAGACAGAGCTACACACACACACACACACACATACACACACACATATACACACACACACATACATACACACACACACAGACACACACACACACACACACACACACAGACACACACAAATACACACACAGTAACACACACACACACACACACACACAAATACACACACAGTAACACACACACACACACACACACACAAATACACACACAGTAACACACACACACACACACACACACACACAGTAACACACACACACACACACACACAATAACACACACACACACACACACACACAGTAACACACACACACAGTAACACACACACACAGTAACACACACACACACACACAAATACACACACACACACACACACACACAGGTTTGAGTTCTTTTAGCGTCTTTTTTTTTTGCTGATTTTAAAGTTTTTTTTTTCGACGATTTAAAAAAAACAAAAATTTTTTTTCAAACTTTGATCCTTTTTTTTTTTTGATCCTCAGGAGTTCGAAGTTCTTTGGAGCGGTTCTGACCCGGTGCCTCTTACCCAAATTGAGTCTCTTTTTCACGGCGCTGAGCGAAGATGGTCAGCAGGAGGCCGACCACGGACGCCACCAGGAGGCCCAGCAGGAGACCCACCCACATGTGGCTCCTCTGGACCGGGACCTGGACTGAGGGACCAACAAGAACCAATCAGACTGCGAGGATGACAAACATGACTCCACCCCTTAATCAAAACCCCGCCCCTAAACCATGACCCCGCCCTTAAACAGACTCCACCCCTTTAACATGACTCCACCCTAAAACTTGACCCCGCCCTTAACCAAGAAGGTCGTCTCACCTGAAACAGGAAGAACCAGAATCGGACGACTCCACGGTCCACAGCCAACGGAGGTGCAGGCCGACACCTGGAGGGAGGAGTTAAAGAAACGACCTCCTCCTGCCAACTGGGCCCAGTTCTCCTTAAACAGTAAAGGCTCCTGCAGGAGGAGGAGGAGTCAGAGAGAGAGGAGTCAAAGAGAGGAGGAGTCAAAGAGAGGAGGAGTCAGAGAGAGAGGAGTCAGAGAGAGAGAAGTCAAAGAGAGGAGGAGTCAGAGAGAGAGGAGTCAGAGAGAGAGAAGTCAAAGAGAGGAGGAGTCAAAGAGAGGAGGAGTCAGAGAGAGGAGGAGTCAAAGAGAGGAGGAGTCAAAGAGAGGAGGAGTCAGAGAGAGAGAAGTCAGAGAGAGGAGGAGTCAGAGAGAGAGGAATCAGAGGAGGAGTCAGAGAGAGAGGAGTCAGAGAGAGAGAAGTCAAAGAGAGGAGGAGTCAAAGAGAGGAGGAGTCAGAGAGAGGAGGAGTCAAAGAGAGGAGGACTCAGAGAGAAGAGGAGTCAGAGAGAGAGGAGTCAAAGAGAGGAGGAGTCAGAGAGAGAGAAGTCAGAGAGAGGAGGAGTCAGAGAGGAGGAGTCAGAGAGAGG
>OY660878.1:30770954-30785954 GCA_962446985.1 Xyrichtys novacula
GTCTCTCTTAGACCTGATCCTTGTGGTCCCCTGAGGGAGTTTTCGGGATCAGCGGAGGTGAACTCGACACAAACAGACGTGTTTACACCTGCAGCCGACAAACTGGTTTCACTCCTAAATTCAGGGTCAGAAACAGGAAGACCTCCAACCTGAACCCTTCAAAATAAAAGTACTCAACAGAAAGGAACAAGGGGCAATAAGGGAGTTCACAGGGCTTTTATTGTGAAGGAAAATTGAGTTTCTGTGTTGAGTTGATTCACTGCTGAATTACTGAGTTGCCGTCTTCGTAAGTTGTCTTGTTACGATATTGCTGTCTCTCTAAATTGCTGAGTTGCTGTCTCTCTAAATTGCCTCCTCTCTCAGTTGCTGTCTCTAAATTGCTGAGTTGCTGTCTCTCTAAATTGCCTCCTCTCTCAGTTGCTGTCTCTCTAAATTGCTGAGTTGCCGTCACCTGTAGAACGTCTCCCAGTGCGTCTCTCCGAGCGTCAGGAACATCTGGTCGGTGCTGTAAAGTTTCTCGCCGTCCTTCATCCAGATGATCTCCGGTTCGGAAACGCCGAGAACGGCACAGCCGAGCCGCGCCGCGTTCCCCTGAGAAACCGTCTGATTGGAGGGATGCTTTGTAAAAACCACGCCTGCAAAGGAGGGGGAGGAGCCAACCAGAGAGTTAAGGGGGAGGGGCTAAGAGGACTGAAATCTGGTCAAACAGGAAACAAAGACTCCGATGGTGAGCCGAAGATTAACTCGATCAATAAAAGTTATTAAATAATGAGGTTTTGGTGACGGTCAATAATAACCCTGTGGATCAGAAGATGAACTTATTATTGATCTGATCAGAATTCTAGAAACTGATCAGCTCAAATATTAACGACTGTTTTTACATTAAACGGTGAATTGATAAAGGAATGAAGGAGCTCATTAATAACCTGATCACTGATCAATGCTTAATTAATAGGTAATCTGATTGAAATTAACCTTGAATATTTTATGATTAACTCATTATTGATTAGTTAAGTAGGAAGTGATTGACGACTCCGTGACCGAGTTTGTGATTAAAAACTGATTTTAGTCGTTCATCATTTATTGACAGGAAGAGATCATCTATTAGCCTCTAATCAATTTCCTCAAACAGAGACCATGCTCAGTGAGCAAAGCATGCTGGGAGCAGGCAGGCAGCCATCCCTAAAAACAACATTTCCCACAATGCCTCTGGACCGCTGTTTTTTAAACTTTTTAAAAGAACCTGAGAGAGAGAGAGAGGCGGGATTTAAACAAACTATAATGATTTAAATAATAATAATAATAATCATAACAATAATTACAATAATAATAATAACAATAATTACAATCATGACAATACAAACAATAGTAACATTAACAACAACACCAATATAATAATTATAACATTAAAAAATATGTATTAAAATTTTAACTATTATTATAATCATGATTACATTTATTATTATTTTTGTTATTTGTTTAATTTTCAGTATAAGTTTAAGTATTAGCAGTAGTAGTATTGGTAGTATTAGTATTAGTATTAGTAGAATTAGTAGTAGTTGTATTAGTCATCCTCGTAGAAGTGGTAGTATTAGTAGTATTAGTAGTTTTAGCAGTAGTAGTATTAGTAGTATTGGTAGTATTGGAAGTATTAGTATTAGTAGAATTAGTAGTAGTAGTATAAGTCGTCGTAGCAGTATTAGTAGAATTAGTCGTAGTAGTAGTGGTTGTATCAGCTGTAGTAGTATTAGTAGTAGTAGTTTTAGTAGTTGTAGTAGTAGTATTAGTCTTAGTAGTAGTGGTTGTATTAGCAGTAGTAGTATTAGTAGTAGTAGTTTTAGTAGTTGTAGTAGTAGTATTAGTCTTAGTAGTAGTGGTTGTATCAGCTGTAGTAGTATTAGTAGTAGTAGTTTTAGTAGTTGTAGTAGTAGTATTAGTCTTAGTAGTAGTGGTTGTATTAGCAGTAGTAGTATTAGTAGTAGTAGTTTTAGTAGTTGTAGTAGTATTAGTAGTCTTAGTAGCAGTATTAGTCGTAGTAGTAGTGGTTGTATCAGCTGTAGTAGTATTAGTAGTAGTAGTTTTAGTAGTCGTAGTAGTATTAGTAGTCTTAGTAGTAGTGGTTATATCAGCAGGATACGTGTAAATGTCTCTGGGAGGTTTGAGGTAAATCAGCAGATTTTTCATCAGCTGATCAGTTTGACTGTTTGATAAACTTTGATTCTGTTATTTAATGATTTTAAACTGAATTCAGTTAAAGTTTTAGAAACTTTGTTGAACTTTTTATTAAAGATAAAGTTTGTGTATTTGTGTTTTTCTAACAGCAGGTGGACCTGAGCTGCATACCTGCCAGGATCAGACCTTCAGCTCTGCACTTTGGCCGCTGAGCTGAGACTCTCTGCACCAAACCCCCTTCAGAAACCAGCAGAAACAACAAACTGGAGTCTGTTCGACCTTTTCTGCAACACTGAGGTTATTTTGATAGAATCTTCACTTTTAATTCAGTTTGGTTAAGAATTCGACTCAAGGCAGAAAAAAGATCTTAAATGTTTTTAACTAAACTCAACTTTTAACTGTAGCACAGTTAAAACACACAGGGTTTACCAGAATACTGTCCAGATTAAAGCAGCATTGATGATTAAAGTGACCTTTACAATGCAGCAGTTCAATGAAGTGAATACTAACTGTGTGAGAATACTGACTGAGGTTCAGTCTGCTCCTGTCAACCCTGTTTAACTCCGTTTTTCACATGATTTTCTCCTCAGTCTGACGGTTTTAACCCGCCGGGAGTTTATTCGGGTTTCAGGCTGACTAAAAACTTTTATTTGGATTTTTTTGCAGAGAAGTTTGTCCACCTGAAACACCGAAGACTGGGCCGCAGGTTTACCAATGAGAGGACACTCACCGCTATCACAACTCCCCACCAAACTCCGAAAGAAAAATACCGAAATCCACAGAATCAGCTTCATGCTGACATTGTTCCCGACAGAAAATCCACACAACCCTCATTCACACTCTCCGGCTCCGATCGGCTCGGTTCGGCTCCGCTCGGCTCCCTGCCCCCTCACTGAAGCCTCATTTCCAGTCGGACAAACAGTTCGTTCCTCCGATAAAAGAGGAGAATAAATCTCTGAATTTGTCTCTGAGGTTTGGTTTCTGTGGAGCTGTTGGATCCGGTGAAGATCATCAAAGTTCAGATTTTAATCCCGAAACAAAAAAAACAAAAAGTTTGTTTTTTTTTCACGCCGCATTTCTTCACGCATCCCTATGAGGCGGCGAAGTCACACACACAAACACACACACACACACACACACACACACACACACACACACACACACACACACACACACACACACACACACACAAAACCGGAAATGCCTTCAAAATAAAACCCTGAAATAAAGCCTAAACAATACCGTTTTTGTCTGAATCTGTTCATTATTATTGTAATTTTTGTAGTTGTTATATTTTTGTTTGTAGATTTTTGAAAAGGTCATTAAAATATAAAGTGAACTTTAAATCCTTATGGTTGTTATTTCCAGGTTCATGAAGGTTTTATTGTTTTTCACTCCAGTTTGTTGGTTTAATTCTCTGTTTATCTCAGTTCATGTTTCTGTAGTTTTACCTGTTTGACTTTGTAAAATCCACATGATGATAATAAACTAGAACAAACCTTTAAAATAAACTTGATCATCTTTCTTAACTTCACTTTATTAAAAACATGATTAAAAAAAGATAAAAAGTCTGTTAAAAAGTTTTATGATAAAAAATAAATTATAATTTTTAGACTTAAAGGAAAAAAAAGTTACAAAGAAAAAAAAAACAGGAAGATTTTCCCGAGAGAAAAGTGACCCATGAGGAATGTCGAGGGGGAGGAGCTACAGGTGTGTGTGTGTGTGTGTGAGGAGGTCAGGGGGGAAGGCTGAGACTGAGCATGATCGCCACCTCCTGGTCTGATTAATTGTAGTTTATTTTATATTTATATTATTTTACTCTCTACATTCATCTGTAAAAATCAGTTAAAGTTCGTTAATTTGGATAATTAATTAAAGCAGAACTCAGAATTTAAAACTTGAGTTTTAATTAAAAATGAACTTAAATCCTTTAAATGCTCAAAGTGTCACGAGTTTTTATATGTTGATTACCCAGAATCCTCCTCTGGAGACTCTTCAGTGTCTCTGAATCACGTCTGCCGATGTTTTAAAGCGGGTGAGAAACAGAGTTACCTGTGACCAGGTAACCCGTTAAAAACATGTTTATATTTCAACAACAGTGAGTCCAGACGGAGTTTAGTGTGAAATGTTCCTTTAATTTTAATAAATACCTTCATAGAAGAACAAACAGTTTCTGTTAGCAGAGAAGAAAAACACTCAGTTTTAACAGTGAAGAAAATTAAACTTTTCAGGAGTTTTAAACACGAGTCGATCGGGTCGAAATGATCATGTGACCAACGTTCTGGAACAACGAAGGCGTCCGAGTTTGAACTTCAGATTCTCTCTGAAAAAAAAACTTCAAACTGAAATTAAAAAATTTTTTTTTACGTCTTTGAAACAAAAAAACTCAAAAGCCCAAATGTCCTTTTCTGTCCTCTCTGTGTCCTCTTAGACTCTGTCTATTAGATTCACCTGAGACGTCTGTGTCTGTCTCTGTCTCTCTCTCTCTCTCTCTGTCTCTCTGGGAACAGATTCAGGGTCTGGGCTCAAACCGGGTCAGGAGTCCTGGGTGGGCGTTCTGGGGGCGGGGTCCTGGCTGAGTGTGGTCTTTAATTTAAGCAGCAGCTGTGGTGGGCGGAGTCTCCTCTTGCTCCGCCTCTGGGTGGAGCTAGGACAGTCAACTCATGACTTTGTGTCTTCAGGCAAACTTCTTCTTGGTGGCCGTGAAACGTTCCATGTACTGAGGAGGACAAAAAGACACGATGAGAGACCGCCAGAGACCATCAGAGACAATGAAAGACCGCCAGAGACCATCAGAGACAATGAAAGACCGCCAGAGACCATCAGAGACAATGAAAGACCGCCAGAGACCATCAGAGACAATGAAAGACCGCCAGAGACCGTCAGAGACCATCAGAGACCGCCAGAGACCGTCAGAGACCATCAGAGACCATCAGAGACAATCAGAGACAATCAAAGACCGCCAGAGACCGCCAGAGACCATCAGAGACCGCCAGAGACCGTCAGAGACAATCAAAGACCGCCACAGACCGTCAGAGACCGCCAGAGACCATCAAAGACAATCACGGCCCACCATATGTGTTTTGACCAGCAGGGGGCCCCCTTCCGTCCCGGTCTGGTTCTTGAAGGTCTCACCTTGTTGTACCCGTCCAGGTCCTGAAGCTTCTTGACCTCAAACAGGTTCCCTTCCACCGTGAACAGGGACACCTGAGAGTCCTTCAGGACGGACTCTGGGACAGAACCCAACTCCAGACAGTTCTCCTCCAGACGGAGGACCTTCAGACGGGGACACCGAGAGACCTCCGGGGACAGGACCGAGATCTGAGGAAGAGAGAATAGTTCTTTTTTAAAAGTTCTGGTCTTCATTCTGGACCACCAACACCCCACCCCCGGTCTAGACCCGGTCCGTCTCATAGAGGATTTGGACCTGAGGTACCTGGTTCTGGTTCAGGTTGATCTCGATGGCCTGCAGGGCCGAGACCTCTGAGGGGACATTCTGGATCTTGTTGCGGGACAGGTCCAGCAGGTCCAGCTGCCTCAGGGTTCCCAGTCCAGACGGGAACTCCGTGATGTGGTTCCCAGAAAGGTTCAGGGTCCGCAGAGCTTTGAGCTGGCCCAGGGAGTCCGGGATCTGAGAAATCCGGTTCCCGTTCAGACTCAGAGTCTCCAGTTTCTTCAGTTTGGAGATCTCAGCAGGAAGACCCGCTGGGGGGACAAGACAAAAACCAGGATCAGGGTCAGACCACTAAACCTGGATCAGGGTCTAAAGTTAAGACCTGAGTACCCCCCCACCATCAAGAACAGTCAGTTTAACTCAGAATCAATCAATCAATCAATCAATCAATCAATCAATCAATCAATCAATCATCCTGATCACTTTTTAAACTCAGGATCGATTTAAAGTTTTTCTGTTCAATATTGAAGAAATATTTATTGATTTTCTCAGTTATTGATTATTGATTATTGATTATTGATTTCTGACGACAGGAAAATAAGATCCTGTTTCCTCGCAGCGTCTGATTGGCCGTCTCTGTTTCCTGCTGAGTGAAAGCTCGTCTCTGATTGGCCGTCTCTGTTTCAAACACTCACTCAGTCTGTTGGCGTTCAGCGTCAGACTCTTCAGCTGCAGGAAGTTCCCGATGGCGGGCGGTAAAACCTCGATCTTGTTCCCGGACAGATCCACGGTCCTCAGGTTCGCCGTGAGTCTCTGCAGCTCCTCTGGGAACTGGACCAGAACCAGAACACAAACAACAGGGTTAACGGGCCGCAGTGAAGAACTGAGTTCTAAAGGTGATTCTGGGTCCAGAGTCCAGTCTGCTTTTAATGAGGATCAGGACCATCCAGTCCTGGTTCTGGTTCTGGTCTCTTTAGTTCTGAGATGATCTGGTCTTCTGTTCGCTCACACAGAGTCCTGAACCGCTGACAGACTCCGCCTCTCTGTCTTGGACCCGGTCATGTGACTAACCCGTAGAATGTATCTAGAACAGACGCCGTCTGCCTCCTCCTCTCTCTGAGAACAGCGCCCTCTGGTGACAGGCTGCAGTATAGGTCCTAAACCCCGCCTCCTTATGGAGCTGTGGACAAACTTTCTAAATGAATGACCCAGAATATAAATGTTTCTCCCCCCTGGTTGTGATGTTGACATGTAGTTACTGTCAGACTGGTTTGTGCTCAAGTCCTCTTTTTTCTGTACAGCTCCATTTTTAAAAGTTATTAGGGGGTTCATGTTTTCTTTGATTGACACCTGATACAGCCAATGGGAGGACAGAGATTGAGTAGATCACCGGGGGATACGCTGTTTGATCAGAGCGTCATCACAGAGACTCTCGGCGACTGCGAACATCGTTACAGCACAGCGCTGGTTTCAGGAAATGAAGAAAAATCGCGGAAATACCGACAAATTTTCAGCTTCAAATCCGTAAACTGGCGGGAGGCGGAGCCAGAGTATCAATACAGTCTGTGGACGAACCTGATTGGTTGTTGCTTCATCAGATTTAAATCAGTAAATTATAATTTAACAAAGTTTTTGACGAATTTGGATCAAATTTAGTTACCGATGATCTCTGTGTGTGTGTGTGTATAAAGTGTGTAGTTGTGTGTATAAAGTGTGTAGTTGTGTGTGTATATAGTGTGTAGTTGTGTGTATAGTTGTGTATTGTGTATTAGTGTCTGTTACCTCCTGTAGTCCCTTGTCCGTCAGCTGGAACACTCCGGTCTTTTGTGACGTTTCCAGGTGAGACTTCAGAGCGCTGTTCCCCATCTGGACCTGCAGGTACGAGCTCACCTGGACTGTGTGTGTGTGTGTGTGTGTGTGTACTGAGGATACAGAGGCTTAGATGTGGTCCTCCTGCTCTTCTTCGTTGGTGCTAATGAGATCAGTTAAATCCTTAAAGAGGGCTAATGTTAGCTTCATTAGCGGGTTAAAAAGCTCCAAAATAAACGAAAGTTTGAACTTTAATCTTCATTAACGTGAAGAAGCTGACGGACATGCTAACAGCTCAGAGCTAACGTTAGCTACAGTGTTTTTATGATCAGAGCTAACGTTAGCCTGTTAGCCGACACTAAAACAGATAAATTAAAGTAAAGATGTCGGTTTAACTCACAGCTGTCTGCGGAGGTTTACGGTTAGTTAGTGTAAGTTAATGATAGTTAGTGTTAATTAGGAGCTAAAATAGATAAACTCTGTAAACACAGAGGAGAGGAGACGCCTTCATAACCGGACAGAGAGCAGCTGAACCAGCCAATAGGAACACCCGACGAGGACTACGTCACTTCCTCTTCTGGTTGGACAAAATAAAACAGAAAATTAATAAAAAACTTTAAAACAGTTTCCTTTAAGAACAAAAACAGAGACTAAGAGTGACGATATTCAATGATATCTTTATTTTCTTCTTCAAACCTTCAAATTTAACAGTTTGTTCTGATTTTTCACAATAATCAACTTTACATGTTTCTAAAGGTTTAACAAAACAACGAGTACACCCCCCCCCACACACACACAGTCTGTTTCTGAACTTTATTAAGATGTTTACATGAAGACAAAGATTTTACCGTATTTATGCATTATATATGATGATGATGATGATGATGATAATCGTGATGATGATGATGATGATGATGATGATGGTGATAATCGTGATGATGATGAAGGTGATGGTGATAATGATGATGATGATGATGAAGATGATGGTGATAATCGTGATGATGATGATGATGATGATGGTGGTGATAATGATAATGATGATGATGATGATGATGATGATGATGATGAAGATGATGATGATGATGATGATGATGATGATGATGAAGATGATGATGATGATGATGATGATGATGATGATGATGATAACTCATGAACGTGTTAATAAATTTCCAGCAAGTGTGTTGAGTCCGTTCAGATCATTTTATTCCTGTTCTTGTTTTATATAATAATTAAATAATTATTATTAGCTGAAATGTGGACATTCACTCGAAAAGAACAAACAGACTTTAAATGAACTTCGGTGTTTGTCACAGAGGCCAATACAGCTCCGAGTGAGTGTTTCCTTTTCTCTCCAGCAGGGGGCAGCACTCACACACGGAAGCAGCTGCTGCAGTTAAAAGTAGAAGAAGAAGAAATACAATATTTAGCGGGCTTCAGCTCTTCACTCGGACTTTTCTCTATTCCTCCGTTTTTTTTCTCCTGAATCTTTTTTAAATTGAAGGTAAGAGCAGTCTGTAAGGTTCCTCAGGTTTAACTGATCCAAATCGACACTTTAAGGTCTTTTTTTCGGTCAGATTTGAGTCTTTGCCCTCTTCTTCTTCAGTCAGGAACATAATCTGCTTTAAAAATCTTCCTATCTTCGCGTTTCTCCTGATTACCGGAGTTTTATCAAAACTTAATTAATTGTTAATAAAACATAAAGTGATAATTTTAAAGATCCGTCGGTTCGGCTGCTGGAAGGACTCGAACTGACCAGTTTTTACGATATAAATCCAGAATATATTTGTTAGAGTGTCTGTGCTCTTTTGTGTTTAAAACAGAGATTTACATTTTTATTTTCTGATAAAAATGAAACTTCATAAATAAAGACTTTTCCCAAAGTCATTAAAGTACAAATAACGATTTAACACCGAGTGAACTAGTTAATGTGTGTGTTTGTGTGTCTCTGTGTGTGTGTCTCTGTGTCTCTGTGTGTGTATATATGTGTGTGTATATATATGTGTGTGTTTGTGTGTGTCTCTGTGTCTCTGTGACTCTGTGTGTGTGTTTGTGTGTGTGTTTGTGACTGTGTCTCTGTGTGTATATGTGTGTGTGTGTTTGTGTGTGTCTCTGTGACTGTGTGTATATGTGTGTGTGTTTGTGTGACTCTGTGTGTGTGTTTGTGTGTGTGTGTGTGTGTCTCTGTGTCTCTGTGTATATATGTGTGTGTTTGTGTGTGTATATATATGTGTGTGTTTGTGTGTGTCTCTGTGACTCTGTGTCTCTGTGTGTATATATACGTGTGTGTCTCTGTGTGTGTATATGTGTGTGTGTTTGTGTGTCTCTGTGTGTATATATGTGTGTGTGTGTTTGTGTGTGTCTCTGTGTGTATATATATGTGTGTGTTTGTGTGTGTCTCTGTGTATATGTGTGTGTGTGTGTCTCTGTGACTCTGTGTGTGTCTCTGTGTGTATATATGTGTGTGTGTGTCTCTGTGTGTATATATGTGTGTGTGTTTGTGTGACTGTGACTCTGTGTGTGTGTGTGTGTGTATATATGTGTGTATCTGTGTGTGTGTGTGTTTCAGATGTGGGCTCTCTCTCCCTTCTCGGTGTCTCCAGCTGCTGCTCTCCTCTCCAGGTGTGTCTCTAAAGGAACCGTGTCTCAGGTGAGTTTACCTGCAGGATGAATTCTGGGACATTTTTTAAAACCTTTTATTTTATAAAGTTTTTCTTTTATGACAAAATCGTTAATCAGCTTCCTGTACTCAGGAGGAGATTGACTCCGCCTCTTCAGAGCTAAGCCCCGCCTTCTCCCCTCACCTGCATGAGGTAGAAAATGGGATCCGATCACAGAGACACCTGGACGAGGTAAAATAATCGCACCTGGAGTTAAAGAGTTCATTTATTGACGCTGCGGAAAGTTTCCTGATCAGGTTTATTGATACTGAAGCTGCCTGTTGAAAACGACACTCACTGATATTGATCCCACTCAGGCCTGTTTTTATTGTTTATTCACTTTAACGTTTGTCTAATTACAACAATTTAGAAATAAATTTAAAGTCAAATTTAGAAAATCCACCAGATCAGAAAAACTTCAATAATCAGATTTAATAAGATTCTCTGTTTGTTTGTTTGTTTGTTTGTTTGTTTGTTTGTTTGTTTGTTTGTTTGTTTGTTTGTGTCAGCTGCGACTGGAGGCGGAGCTTCTTAGGTCAGAGAAGAAAAGTGCCGACTTCACGCACACCTTTCACCTGAGTGAGTCTTTGGGGGGCTAAAAAAACCAATAAAACATGTTTTTCTCTGTTTAATCGAACAGAAACTCGTCTGATCTCCGTTTTTAATCCAGTGAATTCTGTCAAATGTTTCTATGTGGAAATATTTGATATTTACCTGAAACACGTTTGATCACATTCAGAGAAACCTTCAAACTCAGATTTACTTCATTTTGTACTTCTGTCATTTTGTTTTCCCTGTTCTGTTAATAATCCTAATTCTGTTAAATATTTATGATAATAAACAATAATAATAATAATAATAATAATAATTAGGAGAGTGATTTCATAGACGTTAGTCTGTCTAAAATCTCTTCGACTGTTTCTGGTTTTTCAGGTTTTTTTCTCGAGTTTTAAAGTTTTTTCTTCTCGTCGTGTTTCAGAAAAAATCAGTCGGTCGACTTTTATTTTTAAAACAAAGTAAAAAACTGGACTGGACCAGACTCTATTTACAAAAACCCGGTTTAAAGATCAGACCCACTCGGATCCGTCTTCAACCACAGGAGTGAAAGAGGAAGAACTTTAACAGGCAGAAACCTCGAGCAGAACCAGAACCCTAACCAGACTGATGTTAGACCCTCATCTGCTGAGACTGAGCCGGGTTTAGAGAGCCGGATCAGAGGTTCTCCTGGTTCTGGTCAGGACTCGGGCTGCAGCGTTTTGGACCATCTGAAGAGTCTGTAAAGACTTGACGGAGCTGCAGCTCCTTTTAGTGGTTCTGAACGAAGTTTTTATGAAATCAGTAAGAAAAGGAACACGAGACCCTGATGTGGAGTTTTCAGAACTTTGACAAACAGAAACTCTTTAAAAAATCTCAGTTTTATTTCTTTATTTCACCTTCATGAGTTTTTGTCTTTTTCTCGTTTAGTTCAGAGACGGTTTGACTTTGATAAAGTTTTAAAACAGTTTCTTCTTCTCTGGTCTGCAGCTCGCAGGTTTCACCTGCTGCAGGTCTTCTGTGCTCACCTGACGGACGTCCTGAGAGACCAGAACAGTCTGAGACAGAGACTCATGAGACCGCTGGGCCGGACCAACCTGCCCGTCCAGGCTCACCTGCACAGGTACCTCCTGTCGGCTCATCGTGGTTTTTTCAGACATGCTCAGTAGAGACTCGAATACACTGGTCCTGTGTGTGTGTGTGTGTGTGTGTGTCTGTGTGTGTGTGTGTGTGTGTGTGTGTGTGTGTGTGTGTGTGTGTCTGTGTGTGTGTGTGTCTGTGTGTCTGTTCTGTAGGTCTGTGATGGACTTGGTGTCGATGTTACTGGACTTCATTTGTGTTCTGGAGGAGAACCTGAGTTCAGTCCGCTGCAGCCCCGACACCAGAGACCGCCTGGATCAGCTGGTAGGTCACATGACAACAATGTCGTCAATCTGATCAGCTGACCGTCTGCGTCACTCGGACCTCCTGTCACATCAGTAAAAATGTAAAAAAAAACTTTTTTGTTTCATTAAAACAAATTTATCAATAAAAAAAACTTTCATAAGAATTTAATCTTAGAATTAACCTTTTAATTAAGCAGAGGTCAGAGGTCAGAGGTCATTCCGGAGGGCCAAGTTTAGATATCAGGTTCAGAAGCTTCAGTGGAAGTCATTAAAACCCGAGGTCGGACCACCTCCCCAAAAACCTCTCTGTGGGCGTCACCCGGCGAGGAGGCAGACGGCGTCCGTTCTATCGACAGTCGGTGATCACATGATCACAACACACACATTAATGTAATGAGGAACAAACATGGCGGACTGTGAAGCACGATAACAAATCAGCAACGCCTGGCTGAGGGTGCGAACCCATCGATTTAGTCAGTGATTCAACATTTCCTAAAAACACACACACATGAACACACACACACATAAACACACACACACGAACACACACACACACACACATAAACACACACACACACACAAACACACACACACACACACATGAACACACACACACATGAACACACACACACATAAACACACACACACGAACAGACACACACACAGACACACACACACACACACACACACACACACACACACACACACACACACACACACGAACACACACATAAACACACACACACATGAACACACACATGAACACACACACATAAACACACACACACACATAAACACACACACACGAACAGACACACACACACACATGAACACACACACACACTCACGAACACACACATAAACACACACACATAAACACACACACACATAAACACACACACACACACACACAAACACACACACACACACACACACACACACACACACATGAACACACACACACACACACATGAACACACACACACACACACATGAACACACACACACATAAACACACACACACGAACAGACACACACACAGACACACACACACACACACACACACACACACACACATGAACACACACACGAACACACACATAAACACACACACACATGAACACACACATGAACACACACATGAACACACACACATAAACACACACACACACATAAACACACACACACGAACAGACACACACACACATGAACACACACACACACTCACGAACACACACATAAACACACACACATAAACACACATGAACACACATAAACACACACACATGAACATACACACACACACACACACACACATGAACACACACACACACATGAACACACACACACACACACACACACACATGAACACACACACACACTCTTCATCAGAGGTACCGAGAGTCTTCCTTCAGCCTCATAATCAGCTGGTTCTCAAAGTTCTCGGCTCATGAAAATCAGCGAGTTCTGAACTCGTCTCCTCGACTCTTCAGTTTCCTCTAATTGAGGTTGAAAACACGAAGGCGTCACAAATCACTCCTAAGTGTGTCCAACGGTCACATGATCATACCAAAATGGTGCCATGGCGGCGCCTCGGTACTTTGCTCTCAGGTTCTTGTTTTAGTTCTCTGGTGAAGGACTCAAACATGAGGTGGTCTTCTGTCTCTCCAGTTTTCAGGTCCAGGAAGTTCGTTACGGGGTCGCAGCGTTAAACGTGACTCGGGTTTTTAAGCCGAACTAACCTCACCTCTTTCTGTTTGGATTTCAGAACTCCTCGCTCACACAGTTATTGACTCATGTGGCTGAGGTCCAAAGATTGTCCAATCAGGTTCTTCGTTGGAAAGAGGTCCACAGTGGGAGCAGCATGCTGAGTGACAGCTCTATATGATGACCCTTGACCCCTGACCATCTCCTCCAGCTGGTTGGACAGACGCCATCGTGTGGGACACGAAATCTTGTCCTCGAAAAAGACTCAGGCTAACAACACGTTACTGTAGCACCTCCCACTTTAACCCGTAAACGTTATTTCGTGAACTTTGTGGTAAAATCGTATTGTGTCTCTTTTGTTTTCAATAAAGACGATTTCTCACAGTCCAGTTGTGGTTTTCTTGTTGCAGCAGGAGGAGCTCAGATACAGCCCGGCGTGTGTTTCTGCAGTTTCATGTTTCAGTGAACATGAATTAAATATTTGACACATCGTTTTTAACCTCGAGTGTAAAACTGTTTTGGTTTCTGTGCAGCCAAATAAAAAAAAAGACATTTTCAGTTCTGAGCTGTGAGAACAGAGTGTCTGTAGTTTGACTTCATTTCTCAGTATCTTCAAGGTGAAGAGGTTCTCTGATCTGAATCAGGCAGAATTATTAACATGTCTGCTGATCTCCATCAATCCTTCGATGTAAAAATAACAAAATAAATGAATTTTTTTTTTTTTTATACTTTTTTTTTTTTAAATAAAAGTAAAAAAACTAAATAAAAAGTCTGTTAATATGAATTTGAAGTTTTGTGTTTTTGATCCCATAATTGCCAATTAGAATTTTATGAATTTGAATTTTAAAGATAGTTTTAATAATTTTAGCCCTTAATTCTCTTTTTAAATTTAATATGAAGTAATACTTTTGGTTTTAATGTGAAATTTTATTTTTAGCCTGCTATGGAATTAAATAATTAATAATGAATTAAAATAAATTATTAGTTTTTAAAGGGATATAGGGGTATGTGCCACTTTTGACATGCCGGTTCATTGCCTTTCCCATTGATGAACCGGGCTGAGATTTGGTCTACCCCCCCATTTTCGGGTATGCTGAATCTAGAAATACTAATGAACCAGCGATCGGACATTCCTATCAAAAGTTATGGAGAAATGGAAATTTCCCATTGAAAATGAATGGGAGCGGAAAATGGCCAAAGTCAGTGTTTCCAAGTGTTTGACTTTGTCTGGAAATGTTGAAAATGGGTTGTGAGCACGTTTCAGGCCATTTCCTGTCGTTTGAGGGTTAGCTTCTCAGAGTGCTCCTGTGTTAGGGTTAGGATTGGGGGATGACTCCCGTCT
>OY660878.1:30795954-30814654 GCA_962446985.1 Xyrichtys novacula
AAAAATTAGACTGAATTTACTTGTATTTAAGTTATTTTCTACTCTATTTAGTTTTTGAAATCTTAACCCTTTCTGCACCGCTTGTGCTTTAAATCCATATTAATTATGTTTATTCACATATTTGTGCTTTTAATAAACAAATTAATAGGTATTTTTGATCCCAATATTAGGGTTAGGGTCCTGCTTGACCTTTGACCTCTGTGGCCTGCTTGGCCGTTGGTCATTAAGTTGCCTCTAATGGTTAGGGTTAGGGCGAGTCCCAGGTTAGGGTTAGAATCCCATACTAGGGTTAGGGTTAGGGTTAGATTCCCAGGTTGGGGTTAGTGCTGGGGTTAGGGTTAGGGGTCAGCGCTATGGTTAGGGTTAGGGTGAGCGCCATGGTTAGGGTTAGGGCTAGATGCCAGGCTGGGGTTATCATCAGCAGCCGCCCGGACTGCGAGTCGGCTGATTTTTTGCAGGTCGGGACCCAGGAAACGCGGCGCACAGTGGACGTGGCACTGGCTGGATAGGTTGGGGAAATAATCCCGTCTCCCCTAAATTGCCCTACTTGGGTCGGCGGGGAGCGGGGAATGCACGGGCCTACGCCCCGTCGGACACGCTCCCCAGGTCCCGAAAGGCTGGCGGCTACTTCCGCCAGCTGAACCGTATTTGGTCTGGTGTGTATTAATTTGTAATGAAGTTCATGTAGTCCTATTTGACTTACTCACACATACACAATTCATACATGATCTATATTTGATCTATGTATCCCTACAATGTGCCTGCTGCGTCGACGTTTCGACCTAATTTGGTCTTCTTCAGGACTGGGCACATGTAACAGCTAAGGCTGCTGGGCCCCAATTCATAGGGGTGGACCAGCCAGCAGCCAGAAAGAAATGAAAAGCCCTACCAACTTGTCTCCCTTTTATATCCCCTCCGCCAAAAATTAGACTGAATTTACTTGTATTTAAGTTATTTTCTACTCTATTTAGTTTTTGAAATTTAACCCTTTCTGCACCGCTTGTGCTTTAAATCCATATTAATTATGTTTATTCACATATTTGTGCTTTTAATAAACAAATTAATAGGTATTTTTGATCCCAATATTAGGGTTAGGGTCCTGCTTGACCTTTGACCTCTGTGGCCTGCTTGGCCGTTGGTCATTAAGTTGCCTCTAATGGTTAGGGTTAGGGCGAGTCCCAGGTTAGGGTTAGAATCCCATACTAGGGTTAGGGTTAGGGTTAGATTCCCAGGTTGGGGTTAGTGCTGGGGTTAGGGTTAGGGGTCAGCGCTATGGTTAGGGTTAGGGTGAGCGCCATGGTTAGGGTTAGGGCTAGATGCCAGGCTGGGGTTATCATCAGCAGCCGCCCGGACTGCGAGTCGGCTGATTTTTTGCAGGTCGGGACCCAGGAAACGCGGCGACAGTGGACGTGGCACTGGCTGGATAGGTTGGGGAAATAATCCCGTCTCCCCTAAATTGCCCTACTTGGGTCGGCGGGGAGCGGGGAATGCACGGGCCTACGCCCCGTCGGACACGCTCCCCAGGTCCCGAAAGGCTGGCGGCTACTTCCGCCAGCTGAACCGTATTTGGTCTGGTGTGTATTAATTTGTAATGAAGTTCATGTAGTCCTATTTGACTTACTCACACATACACAATTCATACATGATCTATATTTGATCTATGTATCCCTACAATGTGCCTGCTGCGTCGACGTTTCGACCTAATTTGGTCTTCTTCAGGACTGGGCACATGTAACAGCTAAGGCTGCTGGGCCCCAATTCATAGGGGTGGACCAGCCAGCAGCCAGAAAGAAATGAAAAGCCCTACCAACTTGTCTCCCTTTTATATCCCCTCCGCCAAAAATTAGACTGAATTTACTTGTATTTAAGTTATTTTCTACTCTATTTAGTTTTTGAAATCTTAACCCTTTCTGCACCGCTTGTGCTTTAAATCCATATTAATTATGTTTATTCACATATTTGTGCTTTTAATAAACAAATTAATAGGTATTTTTGATCCCAATATTAGGGTTAGGGTCCTGCTTGACCTTTGACCTCTGTGGCCTGCTTGGCCGTTGGTCATTAAGTTGCCTCTAATGGTTAGGGTTAGGGCGAGTCCCAGGTTAGGGTTAGAATCCCATACTAGGGTTAGGGTTAGGGTTAGATTCCCAGGTTGGGGTTAGTGCTGGGGTTAGGGTTAGGGGTCAGCGCTATGGTTAGGGTTAGGGTGAGCGCCATGGTTAGGGTTAGGGCTAGATGCCAGGCTGGGGTTATCATCAGCAGCCGCCCGGACTGCGAGTCGGCTGATTTTTTGCAGGTCGGGACCCAGGAAACGCGGCGACAGTGGACGTGGCACTGGCTGGATAGGTTGGGGAAATAATCCCGTCTCCCCTAAATTGCCCTACTTGGGTCGGCGGGGAGCGGGGAATGCACGGGCCTACGCCCCGTCGGACACGCTCCCCAGGTCCCGAAAGGCTGGCGGCTACTTCCGCCAGCTGAACCGTATTTGGTCTGGTGTGTATTAATTTGTAATGAAGTTCATGTAGTCCTATTTGACTTACTCACACATACACAATTCATACATGATCTATATTTGATCTATGTATCCCTACAATGTGCCTGCTGCGTCGACGTTTCGACCTAATTTGGTCTTCTTCAGGACTGGGCACATGTAACAGCTAAGGCTGCTGGGCCCCAATTCATAGGGGTGGACCAGCCAGCAGCCAGAAAGAAATGAAAAGCCCTACCAACTTGTCTCCCTTTTATATCCCCTCCGCCAAAAATTAGACTGAATTTACTTGTATTTAAGTTATTTTCTACTCTATTTAGTTTTTGAAATCTTAACCCTTTCTGCACCGCTTGTGCTTTAAATCCATATTAATTATGTTTATTCACATATTTGTGCTTTTAATAAACAAATTAATAGGTATTTTTGATCCCAATATTAGGGTTAGGGTCCTGCTTGACCTTTGACCTCTGTGGCCTGCTTGGCCGTTGGTCATTAAGTTGCCTCTAATGGTTAGGGTTAGGGCGAGTCCCAGGTTAGGGTTAGAATCCCATACTAGGGTTAGGGTTAGGGTTAGATTCCCAGGTTGGGGTTAGTGCTGGGGTTAGGGTTAGGGGTCAGCGCTATGGTTAGGGTTAGGGTGAGCGCCATGGTTAGGGTTAGGGCTAGATGCCAGGCTGGGGTTATCATCAGCAGCCGCCCGGACTGCGAGTCGGCTGATTTTTTGCAGGTCGGGACCCAGGAAACGCGGCGACAGTGGACGTGGCACTGGCTGGATAGGTTGGGGAAATAATCCCGTCTCCCCTAAATTGCCCTACTTGGGTCGGCGGGGAGCGGGGAATGCACGGGCCTACGCCCCGTCGGACACGCTCCCCAGGTCCCGAAAGGCTGGCGGCTACTTCCGCCAGCTGAACCGTATTTGGTCTGGTGTGTATTAATTTGTAATGAAGTTCATGTAGTCCTATTTGACTTACTCACACATACACAATTCATACATGATCTATATTTGATCTATGTATCCCTACAATGTGCCTGCTGCGTCGACGTTTCGACCTAATTTGGTCTTCTTCAGGACTGGGCACATGTAACAGCTAAGGCTGCTGGGCCCCAATTCATAGGGGTGGACCAGCCAGCAGCCAGAAAGAAATGAAAAGCCCTACCAACTTGTCTCCCTTTTATATCCCCTCCGCCAAAAATTAGACTGAATTTACTTGTATTTAAGTTATTTTCTACTCTATTTAGTTTTTGAAATCTTAACCCTTTCTGCACCGCTTGTGCTTTAAATCCATATTAATTATGTTTATTCACATATTTGTGCTTTTAATAAACAAATTAATAGGTATTTTTGATCCCAATATTAGGGTTAGGGTCCTGCTTGACCTTTGACCTCTGTGGCCTGCTTGGCCGTTGGTCATTAAGTTGCCTCTAATGGTTAGGGTTAGGGCGAGTCCCAGGTTAGGGTTAGAATCCCATACTAGGGTTAGGGTTAGGGTTAGATTCCCAGGTTGGGGTTAGTGCTGGGGTTAGGGTTAGGGGTCAGCGCTATGGTTAGGGTTAGGGTGAGCGCCATGGTTAGGGTTAGGGCTAGATGCCAGGCTGGGGTTATCATCAGCAGCCGCCCGGACTGCGAGTCGGCTGATTTTTTGCAGGTCGGGACCCAGGAAACGCGGCGACAGTGGACGTGGCACTGGCTGGATAGGTTGGGGAAATAATCCCGTCTCCCCTAAATTGCCCTACTTGGGTCGGCGGGGAGCGGGGAATGCACGGGCCTACGCCCCGTCGGACACGCTCCCCAGGTCCCGAAAGGCTGGCGGCTACTTCCGCCAGCTGAACCGTATTTGGTCTGGTGTGTATTAATTTGTAATGAAGTTCATGTAGTCCTATTTGACTTACTCACACATACACAATTCATACATGATCTATATTTGATCTATGTATCCCTACAATGTGCCTGCTGCGTCGACGTTTCGACCTAATTTGGTCTTCTTCAGGACTGGGCACATGTAACAGCTAAGGCTGCTGGGCCCCAATTCATAGGGGTGGACCAGCCAGCAGCCAGAAAGAAATGAAAAGCCCTACCAACTTGTCTCCCTTTTATATCCCCTCCGCCAAAAATTAGACTGAATTTACTTGTATTTAAGTTATTTTCTACTCTATTTAGTTTTTGAAATCTTAACCCTTTCTGCACCGCTTGTGCTTTAAATCCATATTAATTATGTTTATTCACATATTTGTGCTTTTAATAAACAAATTAATAGGTATTTTTGATCCCAATATTAGGGTTAGGGTCCTGCTTGACCTTTGACCTCTGTGGCCTGCTTGGCCGTTGGTCATTAAGTTGCCTCTAATGGTTAGGGTTAGGGCGAGTCCCAGGTTAGGGTTAGAATCCCATACTAGGGTTAGGGTTAGGGTTAGATTCCCAGGTTGGGGTTAGTGCTGGGGTTAGGGTTAGGGGTCAGCGCTATGGTTAGGGTTAGGGTGAGCGCCATGGTTAGGGTTAGGGCTAGATGCCAGGCTGGGGTTATCATCAGCAGCCGCCCGGACTGCGAGTCGGCTGATTTTTTGCAGGTCGGGACCCAGGAAACGCGGCGACAGTGGACGTGGCACTGGCTGGATAGGTTGGGGAAATAATCCCGTCTCCCCTAAATTGCCCTACTTGGGTCGGCGGGGAGCGGGGAATGCACGGGCCTACGCCCCGTCGGACACGCTCCCCAGGTCCCGAAAGGCTGGCGGCTACTTCCGCCAGCTGAACCGTATTTGGTCTGGTGTGTATTAATTTGTAATGAAGTTCATGTAGTCCTATTTGACTTACTCACACATACACAATTCATACATGATCTATATTTGATCTATGTATCCCTACAATGTGCCTGCTGCGTCGACGTTTCGACCTAATTTGGTCTTCTTCAGGACTGGGCACATGTAACAGCTAAGGCTGCTGGGCCCCAATTCATAGGGGTGGACCAGCCAGCAGCCAGAAAGAAATGAAAAGCCCTACCAACTTGTCTCCCTTTTATATCCCCTCCGCCAAAAATTAGACTGAATTTACTTGTATTTAAGTTATTTTCTACTCTATTTAGTTTTTGAAATCTTAACCCTTTCTGCACCGCTTGTGCTTTAAATCCATATTAATTATGTTTATTCACATATTTGTGCTTTTAATAAACAAATTAATAGGTATTTTTGATCCCAATATTAGGGTTAGGGTCCTGCTTGACCTTTGACCTCTGTGGCCTGCTTGGCCGTTGGTCATTAAGTTGCCTCTAATGGTTAGGGTTAGGGCGAGTCCCAGGTTAGGGTTAGAATCCCATACTAGGGTTAGGGTTAGGGTTAGATTCCCAGGTTGGGGTTAGTGCTGGGGTTAGGGTTAGGGGTCAGCGCTATGGTTAGGGTTAGGGTGAGCGCCATGGTCAGGGTTAGGGCTAGATGCCAGGCTGGGGTTATCATCAGCAGCCGCCCGGACTGCGAGTCGGCTGATTTTTTGCAGGTCGGGACCCAGGAAACGCGGCGACAGTGGACGTGGCACTGGCTGGATAGGTTGGGGAAACAATCCCGTCTCCCCTAAATTGCCCTACTTGGGTCGGCGGGGAGCGGGGAATGCACGGGCCTACGCCCCGTCGGACACGCTCCCCAGGTCCCGAAAGGCTGGCGGCTACTTCCGCCAGCTGAACCGTATTTGGTCTGGTGTGTATTAATTTGTAATGAAGTTCATGTAGTCCTATTTGACTTACTCACACATACACAATTCATACATGATCTATATTTGATCTATGTATCCCTACAATGTGCCTGCTGCGTCGACGTTTCGACCTAATTTGGTCTTCTTCAGGACTGGGCACATGTAACAGCTAAGGCTGCTGGGCCCCAATTCATAGGGGTGGACCAGCCAGCAGCCAGAAAGAAATGAAAAGCCCTACCAACTTGTCTCCCTTTTATATCCCCTCCGCCAAAAATTAGACTGAATTTACTTGTATTTAAGTTATTTTCTACTCTATTTAGTTTTTGAAATCTTAACCCTTTCTGCACCGCTTGTGCTTTAAATCCATATTAATTATGTTTATTCACATATTTGTGCTTTTAATAAACAAATTAATAGGTATTTTTGATCCCAATATTAGGGTTAGGGTCCTGCTTGACCTTTGACCTCTGTGGCCTGCTTGGCCGTTGGTCATTAAGTTGCCTCTAATGGTTAGGGTTAGGGCGAGTCCCAGGTTAGGGTTAGAATCCCATACTAGGGTTAGGGTTAGGGTTAGATTCCCAGGTTGGGGTTAGTGCTGGGGTTAGGGTTAGGGGTCAGCGCTATGGTTAGGGTTAGGGTGAGCGCCATGGTCAGGGTTAGGGCTAGATGCCAGGCTGGGGTTATCATCAGCAGCCGCCCGGACTGCGAGTCGGCTGATTTTTTGCAGGTCGGGACCCAGGAAACGCGGCGACAGTGGACGTGGCACTGGCTGGATAGGTTGGGGAAACAATCCCGTCTCCCCTAAATTGCCCTACTTGGGTCGGCGGGGAGCGGGGAATGCACGGGCCTACGCCCCGTCGGACACGCTCCCCAGGTCCCGAAAGGCTGGCGGCTACTTCCGCCAGCTGAACCGTATTTGGTCTGGTGTGTATTAATTTGTAATGAAGTTCATGTAGTCCTATTTGACTTACTCACACATACACAATTCATACATGATCTATATTTGATCTATGTATCCCTACAATGTGCCTGCTGCGTCGACGTTTCGACCTAATTTGGTCTTCTTCAGGACTGGGCACATGTAACAGCTAAGGCTGCTGGGCCCCAATTCATAGGGGTGGACCAGCCAGCAGCCAGAAAGAAATGAAAAGCCCTACCAACTTGTCTCCCTTTTATATCCCCTCCGCCAAAAATTAGACTGAATTTACTTGTATTTAAGTTATTTTCTACTCTATTTAGTTTTTGAAATCTTAACCCTTTCTGCACCGCTTGTGCTTTAAATCCATATTAATTATGTTTATTCACATATTTGTGCTTTTAATAAACAAATTAATAGGTATTTTTGATCCCAATATTAGGGTTAGGGTCCTGCTTGACCTTTGACCTCTGTGGCCTGCTTGGCCGTTGGTCATTAAGTTGCCTCTAATGGTTAGGGTTAGGGCGAGTCCCAGGTTAGGGTTAGAATCCCATACTAGGGTTAGGGTTAGGGTTAGATTCCCAGGTTGGGGTTAGTGCTGGGGTTAGGGTTAGGGGTCAGCGCTATGGTTAGGGTTAGGGTGAGCGCCATGGTCAGGGTTAGGGCTAGATGCCAGGCTGGGGTTATCATCAGCAGCCGCCCGGACTGCGAGTCGGCTGATTTTTTGCAGGTCGGGACCCAGGAAACGCGGCGACAGTGGACGTGGCACTGGCTGGATAGGTTGGGGAAACAATCCCGTCTCCCCTAAATTGCCCTACTTGGGTCGGCGGGGAGCGGGGAATGCACGGGCCTACGCCCCGTCGGACACGCTCCCCAGGTCTCGAAAGGCTGGCGGCTACTTCCGCCAGCTGAACCGTATTTGGTCTGGTGTGTATTAATTTGTAATGAAGTTCATGTAGTCCTATTTGACTTACTCACACATACACAATTCATACATGATCTATATTTGATCTATGTATCCCTACAATGTGCCTGCTGCGTCGACGTTTCGACCTAATTTGGTCTTCTTCAGGACTGGGCACATGTAACAGCTAAGGCTGCTGGGCCCCAATTCATAGGGGTGGACCAGCCAGCAGCCAGAAAGAAATGAAAAGCCCTACCAACTTGTCTCCCTTTTATATCCCCTCCGCCAAAAATTAGACTGAATTTACTTGTATTTAAGTTATTTTCTACTCTATTTAGTTTTTGAAATCTTAACCCTTTCTGCACCGCTTGTGCTTTAAATCCATATTAATTATGTTTATTCACATATTTGTGCTTTTAATAAACAAATTAATAGGTATTTTTGATCCCAATATTAGGGTTAGGGTCCTGCTTGACCTTTGACCTCTGTGGCCTGCTTGGCCGTTGGTCATTAAGTTGCCTCTAATGGTTAGGGTTAGGGCGAGTCCCAGGTTAGGGTTAGAATCCCATACTAGGGTTAGGGTTAGGGTTAGATTCCCAGGTTGGGGTTAGTGCTGGGGTTAGGGTTAGGGGTCAGCGCTATGGTTAGGGTTAGGGTGAGCGCCATGGTTAGGGTTAGGGCTAGATGCCAGGCTGGGGTTATCATCAGCAGCCGCCCGGACTGCGAGTCGGCTGATTTTTTGCAGGTCGGGACCCAGGAAACGCGGCGACAGTGGACGTGGCACTGGCTGGATAGGTTGGGGAAATAATCCCGTCTCCCCTAAATTGCCCTACTTGGGTCGGCGGGGAGCGGGGAATGCACGGGCCTACGCCCCGTCGGACACGCTCCCCAGGTCCCGAAAGGCTGGCGGCTACTTCCGCCAGCTGAACCGTATTTGGTCTGGTGTGTATTAATTTGTAATGAAGTTCATGTAGTCCTATTTGACTTACTCACACATACACAATTCATACATGATCTATATTTGATCTATGTATCCCTACAATGTGCCTGCTGCGTCGACGTTTCGACCTAATTTGGTCTTCTTCAGGACTGGGCACATGTAACAGCTAAGGCTGCTGGGCCCCAATTCATAGGGGTGGACCAGCCAGCAGCCAGAAAGAAATGAAAAGCCCTACCAACTTGTCTCCCTTTTATATCCCCTCCGCCAAAAATTAGACTGAATTTACTTGTATTTAAGTTATTTTCTACTCTATTTAGTTTTTGAAATCTTAACCCTTTCTGCACCGCTTGTGCTTTAAATCCATATTAATTATGTTTATTCACATATTTGTGCTTTTAATAAACAAATTAATAGGTATTTTTGATCCCAATATTAGGGTTAGGGTCCTGCTTGACCTTTGACCTCTGTGGCCTGCTTGGCCGTTGGTCATTAAGTTGCCTCTAATGGTTAGGGTTAGGGCGAGTCCCAGGTTAGGGTTAGAATCCCATACTAGGGTTAGGGTTAGGGTTAGATTCCCAGGTTGGGGTTAGTGCTGGGGTTAGGGTTAGGGGTCAGCGCTATGGTTAGGGTTAGGGTGAGCGCCATGGTTAGGGTTAGGGCTAGATGCCAGGCTGGGGTTATCATCAGCAGCCGCCCGGACTGCGAGTCGGCTGATTTTTTGCAGGTCGGGACCCAGGAAACGCGGCGACAGTGGACGTGGCACTGGCTGGATAGGTTGGGGAAATAATCCCGTCTCCCCTAAATTGCCCTACTTGGGTCGGCGGGGAGCGGGGAATGCACGGGCCTACGCCCCGTCGGACACGCTCCCCAGGTCTCGAAAGGCTGGCGGCTACTTCCGCCAGCTGAACCGTATTTGGTCTGGTGTGTATTAATTTGTAATGAAGTTCATGTAGTCCTATTTGACTTACTCACACATACACAATTCATACATGATCTATATTTGATCTATGTATCCCTACAATGTGCCTGCTGCGTCGACGTTTCGACCTAATTTGGTCTTCTTCAGGACTGGGCACATGTAACAGCTAAGGCTGCTGGGCCCCAATTCATAGGGGTGGACCAGCCAGCAGCCAGAAAGAAATGAAAAGCCCTACCAACTTGTCTCCCTTTTATATCCCCTCCGCCAAAAATTAGACTGAATTTACTTGTATTTAAGTTATTTTCTACTCTATTTAGTTTTTGAAATCTTAACCCTTTCTGCACCGCTTGTGCTTTAAATCCATATTAATTATGTTTATTCACATATTTGTGCTTTTAATAAACAAATTAATAGGTATTTTTGATCCCAATATTAGGGTTAGGGTCCTGCTTGACCTTTGACCTCTGTGGCCTGCTTGGCCGTTGGTCATTAAGTTGCCTCTAATGGTTAGGGTTAGGGCGAGTCCCAGGTTAGGGTTAGAATCCCATACTAGGGTTAGGGTTAGGGTTAGATTCCCAGGTTGGGGTTAGTGCTGGGGTTAGGGTTAGGGGTCAGCGCTATGGTTAGGGTTAGGGTGAGCGCCATGGTTAGGGTTAGGGCTAGATGCCAGGCTGGGGTTATCATCAGCAGCCGCCCGGACTGCGAGTCGGCTGATTTTTTGCAGGTCGGGACCCAGGAAACGCGGCGACAGTGGACGTGGCACTGGCTGGATAGGTTGGGGAAATAATCCCGTCTCCCCTAAATTGCCCTACTTGGGTCGGCGGGGAGCGGGGAATGCACGGGCCTACGCCCCGTCGGACACGCTCCCCAGGTCCCGAAAGGCTGGCGGCTACTTCCGCCAGCTGAACCGTATTTGGTCTGGTGTGTATTAATTTGTAATGAAGTTCATGTAGTCCTATTTGACTTACTCACACATACACAATTCATACATGATCTATATTTGATCTATGTATCCCTACAATGTGCCTGCTGCGTCGACGTTTCGACCTAATTTGGTCTTCTTCAGGACTGGGCACATGTAACAGCTAAGGCTGCTGGGCCCCAATTCATAGGGGTGGACCAGCCAGCAGCCAGAAAGAAATGAAAAGCCCTACCAACTTGTCTCCCTTTTATATCCCCTCCGCCAAAAATTAGACTGAATTTACTTGTATTTAAGTTATTTTCTACTCTATTTAGTTTTTGAAATCTTAACCCTTTCTGCACCGCTTGTGCTTTAAATCCATATTAATTATGTTTATTCACATATTTGTGCTTTTAATAAACAAATTAATAGGTATTTTTGATCCCAATATTAGGGTTAGGGTCCTGCTTGACCTTTGACCTCTGTGGCCTGCTTGGCCGTTGGTCATTAAGTTGCCTCTAATGGTTAGGGTTAGGGCGAGTCCCAGGTTAGGGTTAGAATCCCATACTAGGGTTAGGGTTAGGGTTAGATTCCCAGGTTGGGGTTAGTGCTGGGGTTAGGGTTAGGGGTCAGCGCTATGGTTAGGGTTAGGGTGAGCGCCATGGTCAGGGTTAGGGCTAGATGCCAGGCTGGGGTTATCATCAGCAGCCGCCCGGACTGCGAGTCGGCTGATTTTTTGCAGGTCGGGACCCAGGAAACGCGGCGACAGTGGACGTGGCACTGGCTGGATAGGTTGGGGAAATAATCCCGTCTCCCCTAAATTGCCCTACTTGGGTCGGCGGGGAGCGGGGAATGCACGGGCCTACGCCCCGTCGGACACGCTCCCCAGGTCCCGAAAGGCTGGCGGCTACTTCCGCCAGCTGAACCGTATTTGGTCTGGTGTGTATTAATTTGTAATGAAGTTCATGTAGTCCTATTTGACTTACTCACACATACACAATTCATACATGATCTATATTTGATCTATGTATCCCTACAATGTGCCTGCTGCGTCGACGTTTCGACCTAATTTGGTCTTCTTCAGGACTGGGCACATGTAACAGCTAAGGCTGCTGGGCCCCAATTCATAGGGGTGGACCAGCCAGCAGCCAGAAAGAAATGAAAAGCCCTACCAACTTGTCTCCCTTTTATATCCCCTCCGCCAAAAATTAGACTGAATTTACTTGTATTTAAGTTATTTTCTACTCTATTTAGTTTTTGAAATCTTAACCCTTTCTGCACCGCTTGTGCTTTAAATCCATATTAATTATGTTTATTCACATATTTGTGCTTTTAATAAACAAATTAATAGGTATTTTTGATCCCAATATTAGGGTTAGGGTCCTGCTTGACCTTTGACCTCTGTGGCCTGCTTGGCCGTTGGTCATTAAGTTGCCTCTAATGGTTAGGGTTAGGGCGAGTCCCAGGTTAGGGTTAGAATCCCATACTAGGGTTAGGGTTAGGGTTAGATTCCCAGGTTGGGGTTAGTGCTGGGGTTAGGGTTAGGGGTCAGCGCTATGGTTAGGGTTAGGGTGAGCGCCATGGTTAGGGTTAGGGCTAGATGCCAGGCTGGGGTTATCATCAGCAGCCGCCCGGACTGCGAGTCGGCTGATTTTTTGCAGGTCGGGACCCAGGAAACGCGGCGACAGTGGACGTGGCACTGGCTGGATAGGTTGGGGAAATAATCCCGTCTCCCCTAAATTGCCCTACTTGGGTCGGCGGGGAGCGGGGAATGCACGGGCCTACGCCCCGTCGGACACGCTCCCCAGGTCCCGAAAGGCTGGCGGCTACTTCCGCCAGCTGAACCGTATTTGGTCTGGTGTGTATTAATTTGTAATGAAGTTCATGTAGTCCTATTTGACTTACTCACACATACACAATTCATACATGATCTATATTTGATCTATGTATCCCTACAATGTGCCTGCTGCGTCGACGTTTCGACCTAATTTGGTCTTCTTCAGGACTGGGCACATGTAACAGCTAAGGCTGCTGGGCCCCAATTCATAGGGGTGGACCAGCCAGCAGCCAGAAAGAAATGAAAAGCCCTACCAACTTGTCTCCCTTTTATATCCCCTCCGCCAAAAATTAGACTGAATTTACTTGTATTTAAGTTATTTTCTACTCTATTTAGTTTTTGAAATCTTAACCCTTTCTGCACCGCTTGTGCTTTAAATCCATATTAATTATGTTTATTCACATATTTGTGCTTTTAATAAACAAATTAATAGGTATTTTTGATCCCAATATTAGGGTTAGGGTCCTGCTTGACCTTTGACCTCTGTGGCCTGCTTGGCCGTTGGTCATTAAGTTGCCTCTAATGGTTAGGGTTAGGGCGAGTCCCAGGTTAGGGTTAGAATCCCATACTAGGGTTAGGGTTAGGGTTAGATTCCCAGGTTGGGGTTAGTGCTGGGGTTAGGGTTAGGGGTCAGCGCTATGGTTAGGGTTAGGGTGAGCGCCATGGTTAGGGTTAGGGCTAGATGCCAGGCTGGGGTTATCATCAGCAGCCGCCCGGACTGCGAGTCGGCTGATTTTTTGCAGGTCGGGACCCAGGAAACGCGGCGACAGTGGACGTGGCACTGGCTGGATAGGTTGGGGAAACAATCCCGTCTCCCCTAAATTGCCCTACTTGGGTCGGCGGGGAGCGGGGAATGCACGGGCCTACGCCCCGTCGGACACGCTCCCCAGGTCCCGAAAGGCTGGCGGCTACTTCCGCCAGCTGAACCGTATTTGGTCTGGTGTGTATTAATTTGTAATGAAGTTCATGTAGTCCTATTTGACTTACTCACACATACACAATTCATACATGATCTATATTTGATCTATGTATCCCTACAATGTGCCTGCTGCGTCGACGTTTCGACCTAATTTGGTCTTCTTCAGGACTGGGCACATGTAACAGCTAAGGCTGCTGGGCCCCAATTCATAGGGGTGGACCAGCCAGCAGCCAGAAAGAAATGAAAAGCCCTACCAACTTGTCTCCCTTTTATATCCCCTCCGCCAAAAATTAGACTGAATTTACTTGTATTTAAGTTATTTTCTACTCTATTTAGTTTTTGAAATCTTAACCCTTTCTGCACCGCTTGTGCTTTAAATCCATATTAATTATGTTTATTCACATATTTGTGCTTTTAATAAACAAATTAATAGGTATTTTTGATCCCAATATTAGGGTTAGGGTCCTGCTTGACCTTTGACCTCTGTGGCCTGCTTGGCCGTTGGTCATTAAGTTGCCTCTAATGGTTAGGGTTAGGGCGAGTCCCAGGTTAGGGTTAGAATCCCATACTAGGGTTAGGGTTAGGGTTAGATTCCCAGGTTGGGGTTAGTGCTGGGGTTAGGGTTAGGGGTCAGCGCTATGGTTAGGGTTAGGGTGAGCGCCATGGTTAGGGTTAGGGCTAGATGCCAGGCTGGGGTTATCATCAGCAGCCGCCCGGACTGCGAGTCGGCTGATTTTTTGCAGGTCGGGACCCAGGAAACGCGGCGACAGTGGACGTGGCACTGGCTGGATAGGTTGGGGAAACAATCCCGTCTCCCCTAAATTGCCCTACTTGGGTCGGCGGGGAGCGGGGAATGCACGGGCCTACGCCCCGTCGGACACGCTCCCCAGGTCCCGAAAGGCTGGCGGCTACTTCCGCCAGCTGAACCGTATTTGGTCTGGTGTGTATTAATTTGTAATGAAGTTCATGTAGTCCTATTTGACTTACTCACACATACACAATTCATACATGATCTATATTTGATCTATGTATCCCTACAATGTGCCTGCTGCGTCGACGTTTCGACCTAATTTGGTCTTCTTCAGGACTGGGCACATGTAACAGCTAAGGCTGCTGGGCCCCAATTCATAGGGGTGGACCAGCCAGCAGCCAGAAAGAAATGAAAAGCCCTACCAACTTGTCTCCCTTTTATATCCCCTCCGCCAAAAATTAGACTGAATTTACTTGTATTTAAGTTATTTTCTACTCTATTTAGTTTTTGAAATCTTAACCCTTTCTGCACCGCTTGTGCTTTAAATCCATATTAATTATGTTTATTCACATATTTGTGCTTTTAATAAACAAATTAATAGGTATTTTTGATCCCAATATTAGGGTTAGGGTCCTGCTTGACCTTTGACCTCTGTGGCCTGCTTGGCCGTTGGTCATTAAGTTGCCTCTAATGGTTAGGGTTAGGGCGAGTCCCAGGTTAGGGTTAGAATCCCATACTAGGGTTAGGGTTAGGGTTAGATTCCCAGGTTGGGGTTAGTGCTGGGGTTAGGGTTAGGGGTCAGCGCTATGGTTAGGGTTAGGGTGAGCGCCATGGTCAGGGTTAGGGCTAGATGCCAGGCTGGGGTTATCATCAGCAGCCGCCCGGACTGCGAGTCGGCTGATTTTTTGCAGGTCGGGACCCAGGAAACGCGGCGACAGTGGACGTGGCACTGGCTGGATAGGTTGGGGAAACAATCCCGTCTCCCCTAAATTGCCCTACTTGGGTCGGCGGGGAGCGGGGAATGCACGGGCCTACGCCCCGTCGGACACGCTCCCCAGGTCCCGAAAGGCTGGCGGCTACTTCCGCCAGCTGAACCGTATTTGGTCTGGTGTGTATTAATTTGTAATGAAGTTCATGTAGTCCTATTTGACTTACTCACACATACACAATTCATACATGATCTATATTTGATCTATGTATCCCTACAATGTGCCTGCTGCGTCGACGTTTCGACCTAATTTGGTCTTCTTCAGGACTGGGCACATGTAACAGCTAAGGCTGCTGGGCCCCAATTCATAGGGGTGGACCAGCCAGCAGCCAGAAAGAAATGAAAAGCCCTACCAACTTGTCTCCCTTTTATATCCCCTCCGCCAAAAATTAGACTGAATTTACTTGTATTTAAGTTATTTTCTACTCTATTTAGTTTTTGAAATCTTAACCCTTTCTGCACCGCTTGTGCTTTAAATCCATATTAATTATGTTTATTCACATATTTGTGCTTTTAATAAACAAATTAATAGGTATTTTTGATCCCAATATTAGGGTTAGGGTCCTGCTTGACCTTTGACCTCTGTGGCCTGCTTGGCCGTTGGTCATTAAGTTGCCTCTAATGGTTAGGGTTAGGGCGAGTCCCAGGTTAGGGTTAGAATCCCATACTAGGGTTAGGGTTAGGGTTAGATTCCCAGGTTGGGGTTAGTGCTGGGGTTAGGGTTAGGGGTCAGCGCTATGGTTAGGGTTAGGGTGAGCGCCATGGTTAGGGTTAGGGCTAGATGCCAGGCTGGGGTTATCATCAGCAGCCGCCCGGACTGCGAGTCGGCTGATTTTTTGCAGGTCGGGACCCAGGAAACGCGGCGACAGTGGACGTGGCACTGGCTGGATAGGTTGGGGAAATAATCCCGTCTCCCCTAAATTGCCCTACTTGGGTCGGCGGGGAGCGGGGAATGCACGGGCCTACGCCCCGTCGGACACGCTCCCCAGGTCCCGAAAGGCTGGCGGCTACTTCCGCCAGCTGAACCGTATTTGGTCTGGTGTGTATTAATTTGTAATGAAGTTCATGTAGTCCTATTTGACTTACTCACACATACACAATTCATACATGATCTATATTTGATCTATGTATCCCTACAATGTGCCTGCTGCGTCGACGTTTCGACCTAATTTGGTCTTCTTCAGGACTGGGCACATGTAACAGCTAAGGCTGCTGGGCCCCAATTCATAGGGGTGGACCAGCCAGCAGCCAGAAAGAAATGAAAAGCCCTACCAACTTGTCTCCCTTTTATATCCCCTCCGCCAAAAATTAGACTGAATTTACTTGTATTTAAGTTATTTTCTACTCTATTTAGTTTTTGAAATCTTAACCCTTTCTGCACCGCTTGTGCTTTAAATCCATATTAATTATGTTTATTCACATATTTGTGCTTTTAATAAACAAATTAATAGGTATTTTTGATCCCAATATTAGGGTTAGGGTCCTGCTTGACCTTTGACCTCTGTGGCCTGCTTGGCCGTTGGTCATTAAGTTGCCTCTAATGGTTAGGGTTAGGGCGAGTCCCAGGTTAGGGTTAGAATCCCATACTTAGGGTTAGGGTTAGGGTTAGGGTTAGGGTTAGGGTTAGGGATAGGGTTAGGGTTAGGGTTAGGGTTAGGGTTAGGGTTAGGGTTAGGGTTAGGGGTTAGGGTTAGGGTTAGGGTTAGGGTTAGGGTTAGGGTTAGGGGGCTCCCCCGGCCCCCATGGATCACTAATTTGTGTTTAAGGTTTGTATTTGATTTGGTTTTAGTGTGTTGTGTTACATGATTGTTATTTCATTAATCTCTTTTTTTTCAGGTTTTTGATTGTTTTTGGACACACAAACACACAAACAAACAAACAAAAGGTACATGATCGACACATGAACTATGTACAGGTGGTGTGCATCGCGACGACGTTTCGACCCTGCTTGGGTCTTCATCAGGTCTTATGCACACATAAAATAAATGGCTGCTGGGCCCCAATTCATAGGGGTTATCCCAGCAAGCAGCCAAAATAAAATGAGAATTTCCTGTCCCCTTTTCCCTTTTGTATATCCTTGGAGCAATAATTAGACTTAATTTCCTCGGATATTTTTGGTTATTTTCAACTGTATTTAGTTTGAGAAAAGTTAACCCTTTAACTGCTGTTTGGTTTTTAATTAAATGATATATTTATCCTTTACCTGTGTTTAGGCTTAGACTGACCTAGGGTTAGGGTTAGGGTCAGTGTTAGGGTTAGGGTTCAAACTGAGGCTAGGGTTAGGCTAGGGTTAGGGTTAGGGTTAGGGTTAGGGTTAGGGGTTAGGGGTTAGGGTTAGGGTTAGGGGTTAGGGGTTAGGGTTAGGGTTAGGGTTAGTGGGGTTAGGGTTAGGGTTAGGGGTTAGGGTTAGGGGTTAGGGTTAGGGGTTAGGGTTAGGGTTAGGGTTAGGGGTTAGGTTTTTGGGTAAGTATCCCGTCTCCCCTAAGTTGCCCTACTTGGGCGGCGGGGGAGCGGGGAATGCACGGTCCTTCGCCCACCGGACACGCTCCCCCGGTCCTACAGGAAACACGACTTGTGCTTAATAAATGTTGTTGTTGACTTGGTTTTAATGTGTTGCGTTATTGTTTTTAAATAGTTTCCATTTTTTTAGGATTTTTTGTTTTTGTTTTTAAATAATTTCCAGTTTTTTAGGATTTTTTTGTTTTTTATATACACAACACACAAACAAACAAACAAACAAACAAACAATACATGATCACACAGGAACTATGTACATACATTGTGCGCTGCTGACGACGTTTCGACTCCTACTTGGGTCTTCACTGGGTCATGCGCACAAAAAAGAATGGCTGTCAGGCCCCAATTCATAGGGGTGTGTACCCAGCAGGCAGCCAAATAAATGAAGTTATCCCTGTTCCCCTCTCCCTTTTATACCCTTGGAGAAATAATTTACTGAATTTTCTTTAAATAATTTGTGTTATTTTGTACTCTATTTAGTTTCTGAATGTTAACCCTTTAGACGCTGATTGTTTTTTAATGCATGATATATTTATCTTATGTTAACCCTTTAGACGCTGATTGTTTTTTAATACATGATATATTTATCTTAATGCTGAGGTTAGGCTTCAAGTGACCCCCTAGGGTTAGGGTTAGGGCCAGTATTAGGGTCAGGGCTAGTATCCGAGGTTAGGGTTAGATCCTGAGGTTAGGCTTCAAGTGGGACCCCTAGGGTTAGGGTTAGGGTCAGTATTAGGGCTTGGGGCTAGTATCCGAGGTTAGGGTTAGATCCTGAGGTTAGGCTTCAAGTGACCCCTAGGGTTAGGGTTAGGGTGCAGTATTACGGTTAGGGTTAGTATCCAAGGTAGGGTTAGGGTTAGGGTTAGGGCCACGATTGGGGTTATGCGGCAAGCGCTAAGGTTAGGGTTAGGGTTAGCGCGATGGTTAGGGTTAGGTTAAGTGTA
>OY660879.1:5000-7500 GCA_962446985.1 Xyrichtys novacula
CCCTAACCCTAACCCTAACCCTAACCCTAACCCTAACCCTAACCCTAACCCTAACCCTAACCCTAACCCTAACCCTAACCCTAACCCTAACCCTAACCCTAACCCTAACCCTAACCCTAACCCTAACCCTAACCCTAACCCTAACCCTAACCCTAACCCTAACCCTAACCCTAACCCTAACCCTAACCCTAACCCTAACCCTAACCCTAACCCTAACCCTAACCCTAACCCTAACCCTAACCCTAACCCTAACCCTAACCCTAACCCTAACCCTAACCCTAACCCTAACCCTAACCCTAACCCTAACCCTAACCCTAACCCTAACCCTAACCCTAACCCTAACCCTAACCCTAACCCTAACCCTAACCCTAACCCTAACCCTAACCCTAACCCTAACCCTAACCCTAACCCTAACCCTAACCCTAACCCTAACCCTAACCCTAACCCTAACCCTAACCCTAACCCTAACCCTAACCCTAACCCTAACCCTAACCCTAACCCTAACCCTAACCCTAACCCTAACCCTAACCCTAACCCTAACCCTAACCCTAACCCTAACCCTAACCCTAACCCTAACCCTAACCCTAACCCTAACCCTAACCCTAACCCTAACCCTAACCCTAACCCTAACCCTAACCCTAACCCTAACCCTAACCCTAACCCTAACCCTAACCCTAACCCTAACCCTAACCCTAACCCTAACCCTAACCCTAACCCTAACCCTAACCCTAACCCTAACCCTAACCCTAACCCTAACCCTAACCCTAACCCTAACCCTAACCCTAACCCTAACCCTAACCCTAACCCTAACCCTAACCCTAACCCTAACCCTAACCCTAACCCTAACCCTAACCCTAACCCTAACCCTAACCCTAACCCTAACCCTAACCCTAACCCTAACCCTAACCCTAACCCTAACCCTAACCCTAACCCTAACCCTAACCCTAACCCTAACCCTAACCCTAACCCTAACCCTAACCCTAACCCTAACCCTAACCCTAACCCTAACCCTAACCCTAACCCTAACCCTAACCCTAACCCTAACCCTAACCCTAACCCTAACCCTAACCCTAACCCTAACCCTAACCCTAACCCTAACCCTAACCCTAACCCTAACCCTAACCCTAACCCTAACCCTAACCCTAACCCTAACCCTAACCCTAACCCTAACCCTAACCCTAACCCTAACCCTAACCCTAACCCTAACCCTAACCCTAACCCTAACCCTAACCCTAACCCTAACCCTAACCCTAACCCTAACCCTAACCCTAACCCTAACCCTAACCCTAACCCTAACCCTAACCCTAACCCTAACCCTAACCCTAACCCTAACCCTAACCCTAACCCTAACCCTAACCCTAACCCTAACCCTAACCCTAACCCTAACCCTAACCCTAACCCTAACCCTAACCCTAACCCTAACCCTAACCCTAACCCTAACCCTAACCCTAACCCTAACCCTAACCCTAACCCTAACCCTAACCCTAACCCTAACCCTAACCCTAACCCTAACCCTAACCCTAACCCTAACCCTAACCCTAACCCTAACCCTAACCCTAACCCTAACCCTAACCCTAACCCTAACCCTAACCCTAACCCTAACCCTAACCCTAACCCTAACCCTAACCCTAACCCTAACCCTAACCCTAACCCTAACCCTAACCCTAACCCTAACCCTAACCCTAACCCTAACCCTAACCCTAACCCTAACCCTAACCCTAACCCTAACCCTAACCCTAACCCTAACCCTAACCCTAACCCTAACCCTAACCCTAACCCTAACCCTAACCCTAACCCTAACCCTAACCCTAACCCTAACCCTAACCCTAACCCTAACCCTAACCCTAACCCTAACCCTAACCCTAACCCTAACCCTAACCCTAACCCTAACCCTAACCCTAACCCTAACCCTAACCCTAACCCTAACCCTAACCCTAACCCTAACCCTAACCCTAACCCTAACCCTAACCCTAACCCTAACCCTAACCCTAACCCTAACCCTAACCCTAACCCTAACCCTAACCCTAACCCTAACCCTAACCCTAACCCTAACCCTAACCCTAACCCTAACCCTAACCCTAACCCTAACCCTAACCCTAACCCTAACCCTAACCCTAACCCTAACCCTAACCCTAACCCTAACCCTAACCCTAACCCTAACCCTAACCCTAACCCTAACCCTAACCCTAACCCTAACCCTAACCCTAACCCTAACCCTAACCCTAACCCTAACCCTAACCCTAACCCTAACCCTAACCCTAACCCTAACCCTAACCCTAACCCTAACCCTAACCCTAACCCCTAACCCTAACCCTAACCCTAACCCTAACCCTAACCCTAACCCTAACCCTAACCCTAACCCTAACCCTAACCCCTAACCTTAACCCTAACCCTAACCCTAACCCTAACCCTAACCCTAACCCTAACCCTAACCCTAACCCTAACCCTAACCCTAACCCTAACCCTAACCCTAACCCTAACCCTAACCCTAACCCTAACC